>OY769912.1:1454881-1709156 GCA_963669185.1 Dyspetes luteomarginatus
TTAATATTATAATAAATATATATTAATATTAATATATATATATTAATATATATATATAATAAGAAAACATTCACGATAGAAAATCATCGGAGAATGATCAATCTGTATAATCGGATATTACATTCAAATAAGCCGAAAAATTTGGATCATATAAATCTTGACAGGATATGCTCGAAGAGTGTGTCAGTTTTGATAACGATTAAGGGGCACGAACGAGGGTTTTTTTTCGTGCAACGTTCAACATTTTTTTCCGTTCTCACGTCGATGACATTTACAAGGATCAAAGTTGACACAAAAAGGTTATCAAGATTTGTATTAAAAATTTAAACATTAATAAATATAATTCGTTAAAAAAAAAAAAAACCTAACGTCTCTTGCATAAAAAAAAATCTGAAAATACTCCTCGAGAAGTAAAACTGGGCGAGGAAAAAATAATTTAGAATAATTCCCCACATACGATAGTTGGAAAATCATAAATAATTATTAAATTTAATTATTAGATGTTGACTTAAAATTTATATCAGCAGTTTACATAAATATTCAACGATGAAAAAGTGTTAAATTTATACTAACAAATATTTGCATCATTTGTTATCGTTTCTTGATAATTATTCCAACTGCCACAATTTTTTAAAATTTGCCCATACCCCATGGGGCGCAGAGCTGCCCCACGTTCCTTCGCGTGGATAAATCCAAAAATAGGTACTTCGTAGGGAGACGCAGACTCGAATATGTACTGACATATTTATAGCGTGATACACACAGGGATTTGATTGTTGACTTGGACAAGTCACGCGTGAACTTTGGAGCAACTAAATACATCAAGTACTGCATAAGTACCTTATATATGTATATACATATAACAAGCATAAATGTCTCAATGTTGAAGAGTACATGGGAGACACGCAGGCATAATTCATCGAGTTGATAAGAACGACGTTGTTCCTATACCAAAGCACATAGATTTCCAATTTTAACCGTATAGGTACAGAGCTTGCAAATCCAGACAATTCTATACCTCGGTGACTGAGTATGTTGAGTTTTGGTATTTAGACCTATCAATTATGGAATTCATTTATATTTAGATTTAGTACTTAAATAGTACTTAATATATATAGTAATAATAATAATAAACATATTACTATGATGCATAATATATCTTAAAAAATCGATATACCAAAGCACATAGATTTCCAATTTTAACCGTATAGGTACAGAGCTTGCAAATCCAGACAATTCTATACCTCGGTGACTGAGTATGTTGAGTTTTGGTATTTAGACCTATCAATTATGGAATTCATTTATATTTAGATTTAGTACTTAAATAGTACTTAATATATATAGTAATAATAATAATAAACATATTACTATGATGCATAATATATCTTAAAAAATCGATATACCAAAGCACATAGATTTTCAATTTTAACCGTATAGGTACAGAGCTTGCAAATCCAGACAATTCTATACCTCGGTGACTGAGTATGTTGAGTTTTGGTATTTAGACCTATCAATTATGGAATTCATTTATATTTAGATTTAGTACTTAAATAGTACTTAATATATATAGTAATAATAATAATAAACATATTACTATGATGCATAATATATCTTAAAAAATCGATATACCAAAGCACATAGATTTTCAATTTTAACCGTATAGGTGCAGAGCTTGCAAATCCAGACAATTCTATACCTCGGTGACTGAGTATGTTGAGTTTTGGTATTTAGACCTATCAATTATGGAATTCATTTATATTTAGATTTAGTACTTAAATAGTACTTAATATATATAGTAATAATAATAATAAACATATTACTATGATGCATAATATATCTTAAAAAATCGATATACCAAAGCACATAGATTTTCAATTTTAACCGTATAGGTACAGAGCTTGCAATTCCAGACAATTCCATACCTCGGTGACTGAGTATGTTGAGTTTTGGTATTTAGACCTATCAATTATGTAATACAATTATATTTAGATTTAGTACTTAAATAGTACTTAATATACATAGTAATATTAATAATAATAATAATAAGAATAATAATAATAATAATAATAATAAGAATAATAATAAACATATTACTGTGATGCATAATATATCTTAAAAAATCGATATACCAAAGCACATAGATTTTCAATTTTAACCGTATAGGTACAGAGCTTGCAAATCCAGACAATTCCATACCTCGGTGACTAAGTATGTTGAGTTTTGGTATTTAGACCTATCAATTATGTAATACATTTATATTCAGATTTAGTACTTAAATAGTACTTATATATAGTAATACTATTGATAATAATAATAATAATAAATATATTACTATGATACACAATATATCTTAAAAAACACCTCAAATTCATCGAGCTGGAAATGAGGGATGTCCCTATATATCAAAGAGTAAAGCTTTTCCAGTTTAGCCAAATAGGCACAAAAGCTTGCAAACCAAGATATAATTACGTACCTTGCGTGACTCAGTATTCTCACTTTTGGCTAATAGTCTTACAATATGTATATACTAGATAAATATATCGTACAAATACACGTATATTAAAATTCACAATGCTATATTTGGGTTTTACGATTAAATGTGTGCATACATATATATACACATATTCGATATAATATATACATATATATTTATGTATGCATTTGGAATATTCTAAAGTACTCTTTAGCATGTGCCCTTGCGCTCTTCGAATCGATGGTTCAAGGTCACTGCAGATGTAGGGATATCTCTTCCGAAAACTCTGCGTCGCGTATTCTCGTGCCGGACCCGGAGAACGGTTGAGGTTGGAGAGTGGAGGAAAAAAAATGTAGTCGTGCGCGATAATTTAAAAATTGCTGGGCGAGCATTGTATGTGGGAACGAGTATTTGTTGTGGATGGGACAGTCAGTGAGATCTTGAAATTTCAAGGTTGAGGAGAGCCTCCTCAATATATATATATATATATATATATATATATATATATATATATACATATATATATATATATTTACGTATTCTTGTGGGATATATCGTCACGTTTGTATATGTACGTGCGCACATTTCAGCTTCACCAAATCGATTATTCTTTGGCTTATTCATCAAGGCTCTCTCTCTCTCTCTTCATTCGTGAGCTTTTTCAACCAATAATGAAATTACTTAGCTTCGGAATAGTTTTGTTTAGTTCAATTCCATAAACTCGATGGACTAAAAAAAATTGACTTGGACGAAAAAAGTGTTTTTTATCACTGATATTTTTTTGAATTCATTTATTTTGTTACTTAGAACAATTTTTTTTACGCTTCTTAATAATTTTTACTGCATGGTTCGTATTTTTTTTTTTAATTAACCAAATTTCGAATTTCTTTTGCCTCTATGAAAAGTCAATTGGACTAAAAATTAATTATCATCCGAATTAAAAATCTTTAGTCTCAAGCATTTTAATTAATCTTGCATAAAATTCTCCAAATTTTTGTATAGAACTCACAAAAAATTCTGACAAGTGCCATGTCGATAAAGAATGTCTATCGAACAAATCATTCTATCTGAAAATACGAAATTGAGAGAGAGAATCACTGAAAAGCTTCTCTATCCATAATTCAACGTTGAATAGAGAAAATCAGTGATTTTACGAGCGAGAGAAATGCTCGTCTAAAATTCGCGATATGTCGAATGGATTCTTGCCTCGGGGGCGTTTATCGACGCAAAAGCGATCAACTATGCAAAGCTCTCGCTCGACGAACTCCTGCAAATTCGAACGCAGAGAATTTCCTGTCCGTTCGCCCTCCTCCTGCCTGAACCCTCAAGCCACCTCTATTTATCCTCCCGACCTCTCTCTCGAGTTTTTGTGTAACTCTCCGATTGTTTGGTGAATCTCTCGAATGAGAACGAGGGTGGGAGAGGGTGTGAGGTTTGAGGGTCAAGTCTCTCGTGTACATTGTTGGACTATACTGGCCTGTGTACATTTCGAGAGCTTCAACGCCGTGTAGCGAAAGGGTCAGAGGTCAAAGCTGGCCCACTTTGTTTCTGCTCAATATTTGTCCAGACTTGCTCAGTTTTATTATTACATCAAAGAGTGTATACATATATGTATGTATACTTGAATAAATATAATTAATTAATTAATTTAAAAAAATTAATTAATTTCAAAGTGCCGGTGAGTTACCGGAAGTCGTTCTAATTGTTACACGTGGTAATGATGCGCAGATGTGCGACTTAACTACGAGGTCAGATATCGAATGACGTCGATTGCTGATGTACGCGACAATTTGCGGAGGGCAAAGAGTCGGAATACTTGAGTATTCGGATCTCGTGACAAAACGGATCGATTTTTCTAGAAGAATAGCCCCGTATAAGGCTGCAGTTTCGTATCAATGTAGTCGCTCTGCAATTCCATTGAGAATTTGATGCCGAATTGGACGGAAGTTTCTATGATATTTCCCGCAAAGACGGAATATCAAAGATCTGTCCCCACCTCATTTCACCCTGAAGAAGAACTCAACGTGCCAGCAGCGCAGGCTTGTCTCGGAATTGCGGACGTGACTGTACTCGGAGATTATTTTGTCTCGTATATATATATATATATATATGTACAATTAATGCTTGGCAACGATAAACCTGACCTCGAGATCGAAACACATCCGTAAAATAATAATTGCTTCCTGTTTTTGTCCTTTATTATAAACAATTTTCATTCGCACACAAATTCAATCAATAAATTAAGTAAAATAAAAACTAGGGGATGATTTTATTTTATTTATTTTTGCTTTTGTTTAATTAAAATAATGATAAGTCTCTATATAATATACAGGAATGGAAAAAAGTCAAACCTTCAAAATGGTCATAGCATGGAGTCCCTTTTATATGATGTGGAAAATTGTCCACCGATTTGCGATAAAATTGGTTCGTCGTACCAATTCCATCATTCTCCTATTTTCTGCTATATTTTATGTCTAAATATATATATATATATGTATGTATGTATTTGTGCAGTACAGAGTCGAAATCCAATGAATTCTTTCGCTGCACCCACAAAGAGACAAAACGACCACTGAGGGGATGAAGAGAATCATGAGAGATGCTTTTTGAACGATTGTACATTCTTCCTCTGTACAGCGTGTTTTTACACTCTTTATAGTAACACTGTGACGCATACACACGAGTTTTCTACACATGTGTGTAGAAAAATTGCGAGGTTATAAGGAAACTCGTGTGCAAGAATCGTCGCGACCTACTTGGGTCGTCGGGTGAATACGAGTTAAAGGATTCGAGAGTATTTCAGCCACACATATATATATCTATATATGTGTGTGTGGCTGAAATACAGAGGAGATAGAGAATTCCAATGGGAATTTTGGTGCGCAGTTACTAAGAGATTTCGAGACTCTAAAACTTGATATAATTCAATATATTTTTATATATATTTTTATATATGTATTTATTATATATGTATATAAATATTTCCACGTAGATTCAAGAAACTAGTGACAATTATTGCTCAAAATTAATACGTAAGACAGCATAAGGTTTCATATTCCCTCCATAAAGAATTTAAGAAATTCTACAGGGAATTGTAGGATTAAAAAAAAAATACCACTAGTTCCAGTACCATGAATAATATTTTAATCAGTCTGTCCATTTTACACCATCATTTAGAGATTTTTCTAAACTCTGCAGTGGTTTCGACCTACCGGGAATTATCATACTAATTATTTAATGGCCGTCTATAGAGATTTTTCCACTAATTAAAGCTCTCAGATTTTAAACAGTAACTTCGGAAAGACCCTGGGGAATTTTTCACACAGTCTGTAGAGAATATATCTGAAGCTTCAAGGCACTGTACGGTGATTCCAGTCTCTTGGAAATTATAGAGCGATCTATATCTCTATTTATATCGTCTTTATCTACTACGAAGGTGACCTTGGATCGATCTTTTGGTTGGAAAAATACCAAAATCACGATACACTCGAATCTCTCACAGTTTAGATCCACAGAGGTCACGGCGAGAGCCGGTGACCTCGGTCATTGGTCATGGGTGCGAGGAAGAGGCAGCGATGCAACCATTCAGCTCACGTGATTGACACTTCGAATAGCTTACTTTTTCTCCCCATTAAGTAAGCTGTGAGAATTTCCACTGTATGTGTTCAAGATTTAAAAAAAACTCGGCAACAGAGGATGCACTACTGCACGAGCAATAGTTTTCGCGTCCACCCCGTCCTCACACGTATGGCGACCCCAACAAAGTTTAATTGGAATTATCCGATTGTGCTCCTGGAAATTATAGATCGATATATGCCTATACACATTGTCTTCCGTATCTATTACGAAGGTGACCTTGGATCGATCCTTCGGTCGGGAGAAGCCCAAAACACGCAGTGCATGCTAATTGGGAACTTGCAATTAGATAAAGACACCACGGGCACTAAATGAACTAAATTTGACGAGTAACTTTCATTGCTGGATATCAATATATTACCACTATATAGATATAAGTAAAAATCGAGACTCACCAAAAGTAGTTCCATTAACAGACGCTAGAGGGATACGAAACGAATCCATCAATTCCCAATGAGCTCGAATCTCTCACAACTCACGTGCTCATAGCTCGCGGAAGGCCGGTGGTGGGGGCGCCAGCCATGTCATTGGTCACCGACCCACAAGAGGGCCAATGACGCGACCGCTCATCTTACGCGATTGGTAATTCAAATAGATCACGTGTCTCGATAGTAAGCTATGAGGGATTCCACTGTACATATGCTTATGCGAGGAAAAAAATCGACTACGGTGAATGCCATTTCTCCATATAACACGCGAGCAGTAATTCTCGCGTGCACCCCGTGTTCTCTATATTTATTTGTATATAGGTACTAATATTTATATATTTATGTATATGTATACATATATACGTGGAGCATTATTGATTAGTTTCTGTCATATATCGGTAATAATGTTTGTCTATATACATATACTACTATCTGTATTTCCGGAATAACTGCTCATTACATGGACGATAAAATAAGCCCGGAAATACAAACGATAATGAGCGCTGACGTCAATATATATATATATATTTTAAAAAATATATATATATTTTAAAAAATATTGAATGTGAAGTTACAAAAACTTTTTTACGCGAGATACGATATTATAAAAAACAAACGTATGATAGAGATGACGTGGATAAGTTGCAATAATTGCTGAGGAAATATATAGTCTTATCGTCGCAAAGATATGCACGATTTTCCGATTTTTATTAACTGATTTGTCACGAGCACGATGCAAACTTCCGGGAAAATAATTTATTTCGATAAATTAAGATTTATCAACGAGAAATTAAATTCGTGTAATTTTAATCATCGTAAAGAAATACATAAATTAAAAATTGTTAAGACACAATTTTTTTATGATTTTTTAAAATTTATGCATTTAATTTATATTTGTTATTGATACATTAATCAGAATTAGAAACAAATTTCGCCAGCTCACAAAATTTCAGACGACATAATTTGATTGTAATTTTTTTTTTCAATTAATAAAAATTGTCGAAATTAATTTAAAATTGCACCAAGAGGATAAAATACTGAAAATTCTCAAAATACATATTCTACACGTATAGAAATATAAATATGTCTTTTGCGGCAATGTTTTTTTCTATACAAGTTACTGATGATAAAAATCATTTTATTCATAATTAACGAAGAATGATATCAATTTGATAGAACCTTTTTTTAACACAGCGCGTAACATTTAAAAATTAAAATATGACTAAGATTTTTCTCGGAGTCTCTTAAGCTGAGAATTATCGACTTGACGCAACTACGAAAAAGAAAAATTCTCAAAAAATGAAAATTAATTTAAAGGTGACCAAGAGAATGAAATACGGCAAATGCTCGAAATATCATAAGTGGAAATGTAAACACTCTTTTCGGGCGCCACATTATGTCGAGTTGGTCGTCCTAAGCTCGTTGCACTTGGGTTGAAAAAGGCAGAGCCCACGTACGACAGCACAAAGTTGACCCTATTTATAACGAGTGACAACTTTTCTGTCTCTCTCTCTCTCTCTCTCTCTCTCTCTCTCTCTCTCTCTCTCTCTCTCTCTCTCTCACTCACTCACTCACTCACTCACACACAGACACAGACACAGGACACAGACACAGCACAGACACAGACACAGACACAGACACAGATACAGGCACAGACACACACACAGACACAGACACAGACACAGACACACAGACATAGACACAGACACAGACACAGACACAGATACACACACAGACACAGACACAGACACACACACAGACACAGACACAGACACAGACACAGACACAGACACAGACACACAGACATAGACACAGACACAGACACAGACACAGATACAGGCACAGACACTGATACAGACGCAGCACAGACACAGATACAGACACAGACACAGATACAGGCACAGACACAGACACAGACACACACACACACACACAGACACAGATACAGATACAGACACACACACAGCATAGATACAGACACAGACACAGACACAGATACACACACACACACACACACACACACACACACACATCAGAGTTCGTCGATGTGAAAGGAGAAGCCACATAGAATAGGTAAATATGCCACGTACGTTATTACAAACAACCGTGGAAGTGGAATGTGTATGAAGTAACGTAGAGAATAGAACGGGAGAAGCCCCTGGAGCATAACCGGTAACAAAACTCACTTCGTATGAAACGAATAATTTTGAGGAAGTAAACAAAAAAGAGTAAGAGCGAGAGAGAGAGAGAGAGAACAAATCGAGCATATTTGCTCGCGTTCGTAAATTGGTGGATATTTCGAGCCCAACTCGATGTTCTGCTCTCGTATATATATACGAGGGCATCCATCCATAATTTCGCTATCACGACCTCTCTGGGTCACCGAGTATTCGACAAACAAGACCGATAGATCGAGATAGTTTTCAGTCGTGAAAATTATAAGCAAAAAGTGTCGATAAAAAGAAGTGAAATGTGGTGATAAAAAAACACGAGTCGATTTTTGATTTTTTCATTAAGAAAAACGTCATAAATGGTTCAAGAAGTAAATAGATATATATAGTGAACAAAGAGCAATTAATTTGGTTTGACTCACTAGCCACGAAAATATTCAAGTCAAACCAAATTAATTGCTCTAAACTAAAATATATTTCAAAAGTACAAAAAAATGTTGGCTATTTTTTTGTACTGTTTTTGTAAAGCAATTAATTTGGTTTGACTAGAATATTTTAGTGGCTCATTAGCCACTAAAATATTCTAGTCAAACCAAATTAATTTTAGTGGCTCACTAGTCACTAAAATATTCTAGTCAAACCAAATTAATTGCTCTACAAAAACAGTACAAAAAAATAGCCAACATTTTTTTTTGTACTTTTAAAATATATTTTAGTAATTGTATTATTATAAAAATGTGAGGCTAAAAATTGTATTGATTATCAATAAATATGTGATTAATCATTGTGTGCAGTAGAATGCAATAAAAAAATTAGCATCATTTAGAAAATACAATTTTTTTGCATTTTTTTTGCGATTATATGGATGATTTTTGTCATCTCCCCCAATGGTAATATGACGGTACAATAAATCCGAAAAATGTCCGAAAATGACGGTCATATTACGCGTCACAGATTTTCCCAAAGAGCCAAAGGGGTTGGCAGTTTGGAGGGTGAGCAAATATGCAACGACGCACAACTAGGCGAGGGGATGCGCGTAGTTGAATGGTGGGCTGGAGGGGGAAGCTCCGGTAGGTCGGCGCGAGGGTGGGGGGGATGGCGTCAGAGCAGCCCCGTCATCCATAGGCTGTGCAGTCAGCGGTCAGTCGGCTGGCAGACTCTGCACGAGTAGGAACTCACAAACGTGACTGAACGCCTCGGGCGAGGCGTCGGTTTACGGATTTCTCCTTATTTACTCGCGAAATAAAGTACACACATATCTACCCCTAATTAATTCATCAAAAAATTGGGGCTGCTAAAATAAAAAAAAAAGTGCAATTTTTGAGAAAAAAAAAAAGTTGCAATTCAGTGGAAGACAATTTAATAAATTTTGTGAATGAAAATAAAATAATTGAAGTTAATAAATTTAATGAATTTGGTGAGAAAAATTAAAATTCAATCGTATAATAAAAACATTTTCGATACTGCGTGGTGAACTAAATGAGGGATACAATAATAATAACATTTGTTATTATTGATACTATTATTGTTGATATTATTGTAAAGTAAAACAAAAAGAAAATAGGTGTTTCGGGCACGTTGCAATAACTGTTTGGGCAATTGACGACAAGAGAGACGGTCGTTGGCACCTGCTGCTCTTCGCGCACCGTAGAATACAGAAATCGCCGTGTGAGCGGGGAGAGATAGAGGGAAGGGATACACGGTGAGATCACGAATACTCTCGCGAGGGGTTTTTGTGCAGTTCGTCGCGGCACGGGAGTGCATTTGAGATTTTCGTTATCAGCGAGAACTAGTTTTTGTTGGTGCATCGTTTTGCTTCACTGATAACGTGCATCCACCATATATATGTACATATATATATATATATATATATATATATATATATATATATATTGTACGATACCCGGTCATTGATCGGGGAACGAAAGAAGAATAGTTCGAGCTGAAAATAAAGCGAAATACAAAGTAAAACATAAAAGGCCTAATGCGTTGGCTTGATAAATAAATAATGGAAAACTTTCGTTTTTTTTTTTAATGCGAGAAATGAATTTTTGGATAAGATAACACGAACTTGGTCCAAAAAAAAAACTTAGCCTCCACTTTGAATTTTTATAGGATAAAAATAATTTCCATAAATTTAGTTTGAATTCATGAAGTATTAAAAAGACAGTTCTCGAGTGTAAATTTTTGGTGCAGTAAAAAAAGTGATAAACTTGATTTTGCTATAAATAAATAAAATCGATATTATTCAAGCTCATTTTTTTTTATCTATTGTTGTAGATACTATTATTATTATTATTTTCGAAGCTACATAATCTTGACACATCGAAATTTGATACATAACAGACGAGGATCGTGAGTGCTGTTTGAACGAGACTGAACAAAGGGCGAGCCTAGCTCTTACATGGAGATAAGTGCGCGACATTGAGGCCCCGAGAAGCGTACAGTCGAAGATCCCTAAACTGACAGAGAGAATAAAAAAAAAAATATAAAGAGGGAGAAGAGGAAAAAAAATCTTGGGAGCCTTTCGGTAAACTAGACCTGTTGTTGGTCCCACGAACAGGTTTTACATACTCCAGACTAATTTCAACAGGAGACCAAACTCATTTCAATTCACTCACAACGTAAATCTTCAACGAATTTTCAACCTAAAAATATAAAAAAAAAAAAAAAGGTAAAAAGTGAAATTTTATGAAAAAAATGTTAAACGACATTTAATTAATAATTGTTTCGCGCAATTGCCGCGAATTATATTCTTTAAAATACAGTATATAGGGCGTTCCGACTAAGTGATTTTTTTTTATTTAAAAAACAAAAAATCAATTTGAAAAAAAATATTGAACTAGTGCAAATTATAAAATTTGGTGGGGAAGGATTTTAAGAGTTGACAAAACAAAGTTATCTCGTCTATTATGCGAAAACTGAGCGAATTATTGAAGAGCCGAGCGATCAGCTGACTAACCGAGCTGTTCGGTGAACGCTCTGACGGCCGGATAAGTTTAAATGCTCAGGGCGAAAGAACCGACAAGTCCAAGGATCCAAAACGTCATCCTGCTTGCTCTGTCATGACGTTCAGCACTTCGTTTAACAGCGAAAAATCGCAGTTTGCTAACGAGACAGCCAATCGGTAAATTTATGAATTTTTCAAAATATTTTTTTATTTATCAATAAATAAGATGCAAATTAATAATTAATTAATTAATTAATTAATAGTTTAAATAGTGGGATAATTTTTTTTTCTCCCAATAATTAATTCACACATTTGGGGTGCTGAATATTTTCTTTAGATACATAAATAAATTTTCAATTAATAAACTATGTGTTAATTAGTTGATTATTTTTTTTTTTTTTATTTAATTATTTTTCTTTCTCCAACTGAACGCAATTGAGAGCCCAATTGACACATCTAATCATCGCCGATGATTCTTTAAACACGCCAATGACAACCCCAAATACATATTATGATCTCTCGTGTAAATCCGAGATAATTGTCCCTCCCCCTCTCAATGGTTTGGCGATCTACACATTATCCCTCGACTCAAATTTATTTTGTTTTTTTTTTTTTTATCAGAGATAATGATCGAAAAATCGACCTTAACATTTCTAAAATAATATTTGTTTGCCGTCTAAAATTTATTTTGTTTTTGTTTTTTTTTTTATCAGAGATAATGATCGAAAAATCGACCTCAACATTTCTAAAATAATATTTGTTTGCCGTCTAAAATTTATTTTGTTTTTGTTTTTGTTTTTTTTTATCAGAGATAATGATCGAAAAATCGACCTTAACATTTCTAAAATAATATTTGTTTGCCGTCTAAAATTTATTTTGTTTTTGTTTTTTTTTTTTTTTTATCAGAGATAATGATCGAAAAATCGACCTTAACATTTCTAAAATAATATTTGTTTGCCGTCCGGCCTCCAGCTTTTGTGTGCGCAACGAAAAGCTCCAGACTCTCGCAATGCTTGCACCATGATTTTTCGTATTATTTCGCGCAAAAAAAAACTCGTCCTTGTCTGAAAAACGAGGACAAAATTTTTCGCTCGTTCGTGTAAAAAAACAAAAAATCCAATGACTTAAATGTTTATTTATCGGTGGGGAGAAAACGAAAAAAAAAAAAAAAACAATCGTGAAATCATCGATTCGACGTAAGCGTACAAACGGAAGTGCAACCTTGAAATATAATAAAATGCATAAAATAAATAATTTTGAGAAATGTTCTATATAAATATTGTAACTTAACATTTTTTTTTTGTTTTTTTTTTTAATTCGTGAGACTAATTTTTTACTGTAAATATTTTTTCCCACGTAAAATTATAAAAGTTTGTGATTCAAAAAAAACATTATTACGGCCAATGAATTATCGATTATCTCTCTCTCCATGAATATCTCGCTTTTGATATCCGGCGAGACGTTTTGCAGCTCGTAAAATAATAAAAGCAATAATTTTAATAATTATAATTTATTTCTTGTTTACAATATTACTAAATTTCGGGAAGAGCCGTTTTATTTGTTGAACTTGAATTGAGCACCGGTGGAAAGAATATGCCATATATATATATATATATGCAATAATCATAATAATAGTAATAGGTTTATTTTATTATTATTTATTATTTATTATTTATTATTTACATATATACTTTACACATTCATATGGTTGTAACGCTATATTAGGGTACATGCAGGTGTCACAAATTAATCAATCGTGCCCATGTGTATAGTCAACTAAACAAGGAGCCCTCCATTATGTACAGGAGAGTTTCTCGTTGACTATATATATGTATATATATATATATATATATATATATATATATATATATATATATATATATATATGTAACTATATATATGTATATATATACATATATACACACGTATTAAATGGTCTGATTCTATACATACATATGACACTCCCGTCCATACATGGGCCATCGACCACGACAATCGGAAAACCGTTCGATCGTATACGCACATTTATATGTCGACAACGAGCTTTGCGTATTCATCGTACAAGAAATGTCGCGTCAAACATGGCGGGCATTTATTTTTATTATTATTATTTTTCACGAGGACAAAGAGGAACTGAGATTGAATTTTTTTTTTTTGTGTCCGCGACAAATCGAGACAATTTATAGAGGGTATTTTGGAAAAAAATTTTATAATCGCTACTCATCCCCCTTGCCAATCGGGTGATGGACTATTTTTTTTTTAAACAAATTTGCGAGTCATTGAAATTTTTTTAAAAAATTCTTCTCATGTTCTATACGTTCAAAAATATTTATAACAATGTTTTCGCAAAGAAATTATTATCTAATTATTTTTCACAGAAATTATAATCGGCAGTAAAAAACTGTAATAATAATAATAATATTATTATTGCAGTTTTTTACTGCCGATTATAATTTCTGTGAAAAATAATTAGATAATAATTTCTTTGCGAAAACATTGTTATAAATATTTTTAAATATTTTTAATAATAATAATAATAATAATAATAATAATAATAATAATTATTATTATTGTTGTTGTTGTTGTGATAAAAAAATGCTGAACGCTCAAACAACGTTTAAACAAATTTGCGAGTCATTGTAAAATTATTAAAATTCTTCTTATGTTCTATACGTTCAAACATATTTACAATATTTTCGCAAAGAAATTATCATCTAATTATTTTTCACAGAAATTATAATCGGCAGTAAAAAACTGTAATAATAATAATAATTATTATTATTATTATTATTATTATTATTATTATTATTGTTATTGTTGTGATAAAAAAATGCTGAACGCTCATAAATTTGTTTGACCTATTAAAAAATTGCCCATGTACTTAAACGCTCAATTTAAATTTACCATCGCAGATAACGAACAGAAAAGACATGCTGAATCACTCGACTAAAAAATCTGTACACGTAAACAAATTGATAGCAAAGAGAAAAAGCCATATTTTTATTCATGCAAACGAAAAATGCCTTACGAACAGCAGGCCGCGATTCGTCACGTTCCAAAAGTGAAATGATCAAAGTACGAAACTCGATCTCTCGTTCATTATATATATATATATATATATATATATATATATATATATTTATTTATTTATGTACGTGAATAATCGACAATCGACCGGCATTGACATGAAGTCGTTTTGTTCATACTTGCAAAATTGCTGATAAATTGTCCGTGGAAAAAAAAACATGTCACTGGTAAATTATTAGGAGGGAGTAAAAAAAAAATGAAAAAAATCGCAATACTACAATTTATAATATAAATATCTACAAATTTACATATGAGAAATAGAAAATCGTTCGTGATTGCCCTTGCATTGAATTATTAAAGTAATTTTTTACGTTTAAGCTTGATGGTACATTGTCGGTGAAAAAAAAAAAAAAAAAAACCGGGCACAAGGAAATTATTATGGAACAGAGGAAAAAAAAAAAAAAAAAAAAAAAACATCGTACTGGTACGATTCGTATAGTTGGTTGCGGAACGACAGGTTCTCTTTCCATCTCATGTTGCAGCTCGTCTCGTTAAGAGGGCTCTATAATTCGGCCTTAATATTAAAGCGTCCTGAACTTGCTTTATATGACTGTAGATAGTATACAAGCGATATGAGTTGATCCTATTATTTTTTTTTATATACATAGAAAGACGAGAAAGGCCGGAAGTTGAATAAAAAACTCGACTAAACTTCTTCCCGTTACCACGATAGCGATAATTCTGCATTTGATAGGCCTGATAATGGCTGACTGACATGCAAACATATCCTCGTGATGTTTTTGTCCCAATTAGTGACCATGTACCGATTAATGGCCAGTCAGCCAATTTTTAACTCATAATAAAAATATCTGCGATTTTTTGCACATTCTTAAATGACAATTAAAATTTGATATTTTCATTGAGATCTTTTTTAACGAAAAAAAAAAAAAAAAAAACACACACACACACCGATATATTTTGCAGTTGGAAAATAAATATTACGGCTGGTACTTTGAAAACATGAAGAAAAAATTAAAAAATTGACTCCAAAATGATTTTTTACTCAATGAAAATTTGTATTGAAATTTTTCGCTGATACAAATTTTTATTTATGATAAATTTTGTCATCCATTATTTTTCAAAATCTTATAAATTACCAATAAATTGATTACTTTGGACCCAAAATTTTACAATTTTCCTTGTTATTTGAATTACAGCTCGTTAAATTAGAATTAATTTTTGTCATAGTAGATTTGAAAAAAATTACACCATTTTTTTTGTTTTCGCTTTCACACTTTTATTATTATTTATTTTCCACGATCGCAGATGTGCGAGTACGTGATAGCGAAATTTGTATTGAAATTTTTCGTTGATACAAATTTTTATTTATGATAAATTTTGTCATCCATTATTTTTCAAAATCTTATAAATTACCAAATACAATAAATTGATTACTTTGGACCCAAAATTTTACAATTTTCCTTGTTATTTGAATTACAGCTCGTTAAATTAGAATTAATTTTTGTCATAGTAGATTTGAAAAAAATTACACCATTTTTTTTTTTTTGTTTTCGCTTTCACACTTTTATTATTATTTATTTTCCACGATCGCAGATGTGCGAGTTCGTGATAGCGAAATTTGTATTGAAATTTTTCGTTGATACAAATTTTTATTTATGATAAATTTTGTCGTCCATTATTTTTCAAAATCTTATAAATTACCAAATACAATAAATTGATTACTTTGGACCCAAAATTTTACAATTTTCCTTGTTATTTGAATTACAGCTTGTTAAATTAGAATTAATTTTTGTCATAGTAGATTTGAAAAAAATTACACCATTTTTTTTTTTTTGTTTTCGCTTTCACACTTTTATTATTATTTATTTTCCACGATCGCAGATGTGCGAGTTCGTGATAGCGAAATTTGTATTGAAATTTTTCGTTGATACAAATTTTTATTTATGATAAATTTTGTCGTCCATTATTTTTCAAAATCTTATAAATTACCAAATACAATAAATTGATTACTTTGGACCCAAAATTTTACAATTTTCCTTGTTATTTGAATTACAGCTTGTTAAATTAGAATTAATTTTTGTCATAGTAGATTTGAAAAAAATTACACCATTTTTTTTGTTTTGCTTTCGCTTTCACACTTTTTTTATTATTTATTTTCCACGATCGCAGATGTGCAAATAATACATGGGCTTGCATGCATTTCCCTCGTTCGAAGCTTTGTCTTCACTTTTTTCTTTGTTTCTTTGTTCTTCTGACACATTTGCATTTCAATCGAAAATGACAACTGCTACATCGAGACTTTCATTCACGTGTGCCTGGCGAAGCGCCAGAGCTCATTAAAAAGTCATCAACGGATAGCAAACAGCAACAGCAGTGACGAGAACTGCCATGCTGCACGATGCATGATTTTTGTGTGTGTGAGTGAGAGTGTCGATGGAAATGAAAGTCATGTGTGTGTGTGTGTGTCATTTTTTTTTCGACCCACTAATCTCGATCGTGAAGCCTTGACAGGCAATGATCCATCATAGCACTATTCTTCCTATATAGTATGTGTACACACACACATATACATATATACAAATATACATATATACATATATACATACATATACACATATATACAAATATACAAATATACATATATACATATATACATATATACATATATATACATATATACATATATACATATATACAAATATACATATATACATATATACATATATATATATGTGTATATATATATATATATATATATATATATATATATGTATATTTGCATATTTGTATATATATATATATATATATATACATGTATACATATATACATGTATAGGTATTATTGCTTCTTGACTTCATTCCTTAATAATCTTTTTTTTTTAACCGAACAAAAAAATTACGATATGTAATTTCCTTCATGGGAAAAATGAGTGATGACTCTTTTCCCAACATTATAATTCACGAAAAATAAATTTATATGTTGTACATTATATATACATATATATATATATATATATGTGTGTGTGTGTGTGTATATAGTATATATAATGATGGTTAGAGTTGTTTTAATATCTAAATCGAAAAGGTCGCACAACTAATATCAGCCAGAGAGAATAAACTTGATGGTCATTGACGAGACGTGAGGGTGCCAACGTTTAGTTGGTTACGATAATCATTGGGCCAATTCAGCACGATATCCGTCAACGTCACCATATGCTCTGAAACATGACTCCTCCGCATAAGAAAAGAAAAAAAAATTATATAGGTTGAGTGCACCAGTAAATGGACAGAGCCCAGTGAATGACCATACGTGTCTATATGTATGTATCACTATATACATATATACTTCGTGTTAAATGTTTGGGTCACTGGGGTCTGTCCATTTACTGGTGCACTCACCCTATACCTACTCTTTTTTTCTCTCGCACGAGAGAAGAGAATTAAAAAAAAGAGAAGCAATAAGAATAAAATGTCTACTTTTTTTTCTTGTGTCTCATGCTGGCGCATAAGAGAAGCGTTTAATTATTGGGCCAAGAATTTTGTTTCATTATCCGTCTAAATTCTAATTTTATGGAAATCGAGATATAAAAAAAGGAGAGACAGCAGAGAATGAATGAGAAAAAGTATCGAGAAATATATATATAATTTAAGAGCCAATGAAATTGGATCAGCTGATTTTATCATTAATGAAACGACTATAAAAAATATTACAGATATAGTATAATCTCGATTACGTCATCGAACGACGAGGTTGACGGAATTGGCAGAATTTACGTCAACGAAATTTTTAAATGTCTCGTAAATGATGGATATAATGGCAGAGTTATGACAATGATAAGATTGACTGAGTAGATGACAGTAAAAAAATTGACAAATTTATAAAAAAATTGACAAATTTATAAATAAATTTATAAATTTATAAATAAATTTATAAATTTATAAATAAAAGACGAACAGACTTCTCCAAATTACGTGACAGACGAGGATCATTTAATATTATGCATTCACGCTTTATTGAAAGCATCGAAATGAAATGAAGGGGTATGGAAAAATCTATCGCTGATAGCTCGCTCCAACGTTAAGATCAAAGGCACTGGGCTCATCAAATCAGTCATTACAACGTGTATAATAGCATGAAAATTTACTCTCGAATATCACTTAGTATGCACGTGTAAGAAATCTTCGCCTAAGAGACCTTAGTTCGATAATTGTGTCTATAAAACTCAATCTAAAATCATTTTGAAAAATTACGGGGACGAAAATTAAAAGTTTATTTTTTTGACAAATATATTATTATCAATAATAATCGTATCATCGAATTATTATTTATTCCTAAAACAAATGTCTGCCAAAAATAATATTTTTATGGTCATTAGAACTTTCATTAGAATTATATTTTTTTTCATCGATCTTAAAATGTTAAAAAAAAAATCTATACGGTGATCGTTTTAGCTAACAACCTGCGAGATAGATTTTTGAAAAAAATATATTTTTTTCTCTACCATGAGACGAATATTCTCTGGTTGAAAATTCCATTTGTCTTCATGGGACGAGACGAAATTCGCTCCACGAAAAGTCTAATAAGTCTTGTGTGGGCTTCGTTCCTTTTATGCTACCATTGCGAGTAATTTCATGACGATTCTCTCTTGAGGCAAAAAGGGGCACAAATGCATCAGGAGTACAAAAGGAAAAAAATATGAAGATATTTTATTCGTCTCACGTAGAAAACTGTGTGCGAGTGGCGGAGAAGATGATAGGACGACGAAAAGGTTCAAGGAACGAAAGAGTGCGAACAGAAAATCCGAGGTTGCAGTCAAGGCTCTGGTAGAAAGGCGATTGAAGCTCACTCGGTCTCATCTTCATCTTCTTCTTCTTCTTCTTCTTATGTCGCAAAGAGATTCTCGGTTATTGACCTCGTGGTCGACGTCATTTTATAAAGATGAAAAGAATATACGTACAGTGCAGTCACAGGGTCATTTAACTTGCTCGTTTCTCTCTTCCAAATTGCTATTATGCACTTGTATGGGGTATTTCACTTCAGCTGGCCGAGGGTCAGGTCGAGATCGTAAGACGCTCGCTTCAATTTGGTCCCTTATTTTTTAATTTCTTAAATTTTTTTTTTATTATTCACCCAAGTTGACAAAGTCCACTTTTTTACATTTTTCACCCTGTGAATTTTACATTTTCTTTATTTTGAATGCAATCAAATTTGTATTTTGTAAATTATTAATTATTAAAATTGCGTACTTTGATATATTTTTTCGAAGCACGAACTCAAGAAATTAATTGAAATTAAGTTTGGAAAGAAAAAAAATCTTTTATTTTGTCTGCCTATAAAATTTTCTATGTGAAAATTATTATTTTTAATTCTAGTTTTTTTTTTAATTTAAGATTTTACAGTTTTTTCAATTGTTATCCAGTAAATTGCCATAATTTAGAGAAACGAGCGAAATTTTGAATCTAGACGAAGAATTTCTCGGATATTTTAATTTTCTTCCGATAAAATGCTCTCGGCAATTCGCCTTGGCAATTTTTTTTTCTCGAAACTGATGCTTCCCCAAAAATTAAATTATTAATTTTATTAATTATTTATTAAATTATTAATTATTATTTAATTAATTTATATAATTAATTAATTATATAAATTATTGAATATCACGAGATTCAGACGATTTTCAATATATATAGGATATGTCTGAAGTCTGAAGATGCATACAGGAGAAAATTGCTGCAGGGTGAGCTCAAGATGATTCAATTGATTCAATTTTACTTGGCGTCTGATGGGCTATCAAGAACGAAGAGGCTCGAGATAGGGTTCGAGAATAGAGTTCAGAGATAATTATTAAATATTATCACAGAGGGGTTGATCTCGAAATATTTTTATTTAATTTTCAGACCATCAAAACCATACAAATTATAAAATGTTTTTATTTCAAATAATCACAAATTGCTCTAATCAATTATTCTTTTATGAAAAATATTTTTTTTTGTAAATAACTTTATGTTTTTTTTTCACAAATTTTAAATGGTCTTCTGATCTAAATTTTAAAAAATCCCCAAAAAATAATATTCTCAATGATTTTTTTTAACTATTATTTAATGTTATTCAGAGACGATTAAATGCAAACGTTTATAATTAATTGACACATAAAATAATTATCTATACGAGATATAGAGTTTGGCTTATCAGAAAATTACCAAAAAGGGCCCAAATGTACTCGAGTGACAATTGTCTCGTATTTTTTTTCGTCAAGTTTGGAATATTTTTATAAATTTTCCAGCTGACGTATTGAAATAATTTACATGGATAAAAAAAACCAAATATCTCATCAGTTTTGCAGAATTAATTCGGATTGTAAAATGAAAATAGATATATAAAATAAAAATAAAATTTTCCATTGTAAGACTAATGCCACATTTTCTTCGGGTCAGAAGTTTGAAACTCTGCTTGTTCCACTTTCTCGTTCAACTCGCCGGAACGCGATAACACACCCTGAGCTCTCGTAATATTTTTTTCTCCCACATCTTGCCCCATAAATATAATATATAAACTCTTGCAATAAATTTTTTTTAATAAAATAAAGAGAATTGGGGAGATCACATTGGAAATCCGCGACAAATGTACATTCCCCTGTACATTATGGTAGTCCCTACCATAATAATTCTCCAACACTTTTATACGCTTATGTATAAATATAATTGTATATAAAAATGTATATAAATTTATATAAAAATAACAAATTCATGATATATAACACATTTATGTATATAATAGATACATATCTATATAACATATGTATAATATGTATATGTATATATGTATATTATTTAACATAAATGTATATAAAAATGTATATAAATTTATATAAAAATAACAAATTCATGATATATAACACATTTATGTATATAATAGATACATATCTATATAACATATGTATAATATGTATATGTATATTGTATTAAGCTATAAGGACATAATTTCATGCACGTGCGTTACACTACGTTTATCCAATTTCAACTCGTACGCTTTGCTCTCGTTACGCAACGAGTGATGGAGAAACAGATGTAAGTTTCGCATTAAAATTGTTTAATTAGAAATACAGAGACGATCTTCATTAGCTCAGCGATAAAAATATGGAACGGATTGAGACTGTACAAGTACATAATATATACATATATATATTTTTTATCATGGACATGAAATAGATCATTATACGACTCAATTGGACCAACTTGCCTTTCAGATTCGGTTCATTATTATTTTTTTTTTTTTTCAAATGAGTCAGTAAAATATTTTTTTTTAATTTTCACAATCTCAACCATATACTGTCCAAGCCATTTTCCAAAATTCTACTTCGAAAACTCACACAGGGCATGATGCAAAAGTCCCCATTGCCAATTCTAAAAACCCTGAATGACCCTCTGTGTGAAAATAAATATGTATAATCGCATATACATATATATATATATTACCCGGTAGTTCGAGAGTTATCGCCCTCGCCTTTTCCCTCACAAATCGCGCGAGAAATTCTGAGACAAGACGCTCTATCTTTCTCTTTCGCTCTATCTCTGGACAGTATATACCGTCCAAGCCATTTTCCAAAATACTACTTCGAAAACACACAGGGCATGATGCAAAAATCCCCATTGCCAATTCTAAAACCCCTGAATGACCCTCTGTGTGAAAATAAATATGTATAATCGCATATATATTTATATATATATATATATTAGCCGGTAGTTTGAGAGTTATCGCACTCGCCTTTTCCCTCACAAATACGCGCGAGAGATTCTGAGACAAGACGCTTATCTTTCTCTCTCTCAGGCTCGTTTCGATGGCGATAATGACCTTGACGCTTTCTATATTGGATCTAGGACGCGAGTCTATCAGTATCGCTGCAGCATAAACAGACATATATGTGTGTATTGTTTTGCATGCAGGATTTATATTTAGGCTCATATATATTTATATATTTTTTAACAGTCAGTAATTAATAATAATAATAATAATAATTTGTAGAAATTATCTCATATAATGTGTACTGTGTAACCATAAATTTATACGAGCCTTCGCATGGCGAAAAAATTTCACGTAATTCCCAATTGAATTGGTATTACCGATAAGACCAACGTGAACTGAAACTCCTTCCATCTCTCTCTTTCTGTAACACGAAATTCAACCGAGGGGGAGATCCAACAACCATTCGATATGACTTAACGAGTTAATGTCGTGTCCCCCAAGGGTTAACTCGTTAACGGACCGTCGCGATCTATTTATAGAATCGCGAGAGTCAAGTGTCTCTGTGTGTGTGTGAATATTCTTGAGAGAATTGCCACTCTTGTGGGTACGTGTTCTTGTTAGATATCAGCAGAAACGATTTTGTTGTAACCCCATTCGATCTTTATCGTGTCGCCCCTGACACAAGATTGCACTTTGATTCGGAAGTGGGCACTATATATACATATACTGACTAACACTCGAATATATATACGAGATTGGCAATTTTTGGCACACGTGACATTTTTCTTAATCCAAAGAATTTTTTTTTTGTGCTTGCAGTTACTTTTTGAATTAGAAAAAAAATGATCTTTTAATTATTGACAGTTTAGAATATTTACAAGTGGGATGTGTCACATTGTGTCGTCTGAGCTAATTTTTTCGGGAAAGCTGGAGTGAAAATTTGGCACGTCAGATTGAAAACAAAATCAGCAAAGACAATTATTACGGATAGGAAAGAAAAAAAAAGGAAAATGTAAATGTTTGAAGAATTTTTTTTTTATATGGCGCTGAAATTTAATATTTTAAAAACACTCAGAGACAAAATCTTAAAATAAATATGATGGATAAAGAGAGGATAAAAAATTGCGGGAGCGGAAAAATTTAATACCTCGTCATTAATATTGCAGAATTGCGGGCACATTTTATCACCCGATTTAATATTCACGTATGGATGATATAAAATATATATACGTGTATAATATATCTATATGGGGCATTTCAGACCAAGTAGACAAGGCAGTGCTTCTGACAATTTTTAATTTTTTAGATACGATACAAAAACAATTTTTTTTTTTAAGATTTAATTTAATATCACCTCCAAAATCATTGATTTATTTATTGATAACGATCAAGCCGATTTTCAAAAATATCTCAAATATTATTTTAAGTATTTTTTGCCAAGAAAAAAAACGGAAAATATACTTAAAAAAAATAATAAATAAAATATATATACGTGTATAATATATATGTATATGGGGCATTTCAGACCAAGTGGACAAGGCAGTGCTTCTGACAATTTTTAATTTTTTAGATACGATACAAAAACAATTTTTTTTTTTAAGATTTAATTTAATATCACCTCCAAAATCATTGATTTATTTATTGATAACGATCAAGCCGATTTTCAAAAATATCTCAAATATTATTTTAAGTATTTTTTGCCAAGAAAAAAAACGGAAAATATACTTAAAAAAAATAATAAATAAAATATATATACGTGTATAATATATATGTATATGGGGCATTTCAGACCAAGTGGACAAGGCAGTGCTTCTGACAATTTTTAATTTTTTAGATACGATACAAAAACATTTTTTTTTTTTTAAGATTTAATTTAATATCACCTCCAAAATCATTGATTTATTTATTGATAACGATCAAGCCGATTTTCAAAAATATCTCAAATATTATTTTAAGTATTTTTTGCCAAGAAAAAAAACGGAAAATATGCTTAAAAAAAATAATAAATAAAATATATATACGTGTATAATATATATGTATATGGGGCATTTCAGACCAAGTGGACAAGGCAGTGCTTCTGACAATTTTTAATTTTTTAGATACGATACAAAAACATTTTTTTTTTTTTAAGATTTAATTTAATATCACCTCCAAAATCATTGATTTATTTATTGATAACGATCAAGCCGATTTTCAAAAATATCTCAAATATTATTTTAAGTATTTTTTGCCAAGAAAAAAAACGGAAAATATACTTAAAAAAAATAAGGCTGTTTGGTAGAAAAAGCCCCATATATGTATATATATATACTTACGTGTCAGTGCCTACATATATTTCCATAGGTAAAACAAACAAAAAAGTTGAGAGATAAGAGTTCAGAATTTAGACGCCTGTGAGACGGCGTGTCGTTACTCTCGTGAGAGAAAAAAAATTAAGAAGCCAAATGGAACTACCTAAATATCTTAGTCATTCTGTTAACAAGCCAGGCTTCGGTTGCTCTATTGTACAGCTCTGACTTTTCCTTCCTGTCAACTTTGCCTCAATGCCAAAAAAAAATGGCTGATTTTATCTCAACTTTTTTTTAAGTTTTTTTTTTTTTCTTCATACAAACTTCACAAAAGTTTATTGCACGGAAATTTAGTACTCGTTGAATGATAAAATTCTTGCAAAGCGGTGTAAAACTTTTGTTCTAATATGCGTTTTCTCAACTTGACGAACTTGTCGAATTGGGGCAGCTCAGCTGCCTCAAGGAATGAAAATAATGCAGAAATCTCAAATTCGAGACTTTTGCAACGACTATTGGGAGGGTGAGTTTTTTTTTTATAGTCATTAGTGTCATGAGACTCGTCCACATATGCAAAAAAAAAGATGAGAAACCACGAGTGAAATTTAATCGGTAAATAAATATTTTATGGACGTAAAAGTCAAGTAATAAAAAAAGGAAATTGTTATAAAAATAATCGAAGCTTCTAACTATGTTTTTTTGGTCACTCATACGAACCGTATATATATATATACACGTCTATTCATTGAGGAACAAAATTTATAGGGGGTACTAAAAATTATAAATTTCCAATAACATTTTAATAAATATAATTCCAAATAATTGGCATTTTTTTTTTTTTGCAATTCAATTTCGACAATATCTGTCATGGAAATCATATTTTTTTCTCAATTTTTCCCATAAATCATTCTTGACCTTCGTGGAGCTTTTCGAGTTATGTCGAGTCTTGACGTTGGTGAATGCAATCACGGAAAATAGAAAAGGCACGATATGAAACTGCAATCCTGATTATAAAAAAAATCTTGATCAAATACGTCGAAAAAAAAGTAAATTTTTTTCTTTTCAATTTGTTATCGTGATCTTGAGGAAAAAAAATCAGGAAATAAAAAAAAAAGAAAAGCTAGAATATTCGACCTCTCGAAATTCCAATTAAACGAGTCCCGAGAGAGCTTTCATCGTGCAGTTGAAAGCTCAAGGACCATGTCGGGTCTCACCGGGCGTCGCAGCGAGTCCCACTAATTGGATACGCCGAAAAAAACAAAGAAAAAAGAAATAAAAATCCTCAACGTTGGAAAAATCGAACTTTTCCAGTGCGACTCTTAATAAAACGCAGAAAAAAAAAACTCTCGGGCAGAGCCTGTTTTTTTTTTCACTGTACACATAGCTCAAAGTCTCAAGTTTTTTAGCTTTGCTCGCAGAGCACGACCTCTCTCGAAAGGTCAAGGCATTTTCCGGGCTGTAAAAGAATATTCGGCGCAACGTTACTTTTTTTTTTCCCACGTAATTTAATTTTAACCTTTCGCATTTTCCCTGCTATGAATCCTGGACAGCTTGATAGTAAACTATATAAACTTTAATTGCGCATTTCTCCGAAGAATTTCATGGTCTATGCCGGCTTCCAAGGCTAACTTTTTGTGGCTCGAATTTGTTAAAAATTTGTTTTCCAAAGGGAGACAGTACAATTATTTTCCGGATAAACTTGAGAGGAATTGTATGAGAAAATTAGCACAAAATGTACTCCCTGCTCCAACGGACAGCAGAATATTTAGCCATTTCAGTGACACCTTTTTCTTTTACATCAAAAAAAATGTTTTATTATCAAAAAAATTCTGCTACCATATGTCCCGATATTTTTTACTGCTAATGAGGTATCAATTAGTCATTCACGTGAAAAATAATAAAATTGGTGAAAAATAATAAAATTGGTGAAAAATAATAAAATAAAATGGCTCGGATTTGTTAAAAATATTTTCCAAAGGGAGACAGTACAATTATTTTCCGGATAAACTTGAGAGGAATTGTATGAGAAAATTAGCACAAAATGTACTCCCTACTCCAACGGACAGCACAATATTTAGCCATTCTAGTTCCTTTTCTTTTACGTAAAAAAAAAATGTTTTATTATCATAAAAATTCTGCTGCCATATGTCCCGATATTTTTTACTGCTGATGAGGTATCAATTAGTCATTCACGTGAAAAATAATAAAATTTCATCAAAAAAGACTAAAAAAGGTAATTTTTCTTCCAATAAATTTTTTAGCGTTTTATAATTGAGGCTTTTTTGTATGATGAAATTTTTATAATGTGGAGGATAAAGCTCGATCCAGGCCTGAGTGATACAGGACTTAATTGTCTTTTACATGTAGGGCAGAAAGAGATAAGAAGTGAGACAATGTAGAGAAACCTTTCTGGCCACCAGCTGATTCAATTTCGAGTATATATAAACACACTCGGTATCGGTGCTCACCGGGCAGTGAACTCACGTGATTGAATGTGTGTACTTGGTCAAGCCCGCTATATAAACTATATAATACCGTAACTGGGAGTGCCTTGTCTCATGGATAATTAATGCTGGAGTTGAAGCAAATAAACATATTCAATGCTTTCGCGTTCATCTTTTAACAAAAGTTTATCATATGAATTTATCAATGAATTACAATTTGTCAAATAAATTATCGAGACTCTTCCTTTTTTCTCATTATTTTTTTTAAGTGGCTCAATGGTCTAGGGGTATGATTCTCGCTTTGGGTGCGAGAGGTCCCGGGTTCAAATCCCGGTTGAGCCCAAATTTTTTTTTTTTCCTTTCTCATTTTCTCCAAACAGGAAAGTTAAAAATGGTATTTTTTTTTTTTGTTGCCGCGAAAAAATTACATTTTTTGGAGCAATTTTTTTAACAATTACTATATTATTATAGCGCTTGAGTGGAAGAAGATAAAATAATCGTTCGAATGTCGAGGCAACGTCGTTGAGCAAAGGCAAGGTGAACGAGTGCGAGGCTTCGGAGGAGAGAGAAGGCGCGGAGACGAGATAAAACGTGATATTCACACTCGGTAGAGGTCGCTGACTCGAACTATTAATCTCGCACACATACAATTTCTGAGCGTCACGGAATGCTCAGGTTAATTGCGTAATGACTTTCACGGCGTTTATATCGCACTTACGAGTGTTGTATATATATATATATATATATATATATATATATATATATATATATATATATATATTGGGGTGGGGCGTTATAAATATATATATATATATTTATGTCCATATATATATTTTTTCCAACGAGGCTCATGAAGAACTTGTACATCGACCCATATCCGCCTTAAACTCTCACACATATCCTTAATGAGGAATTGTTTGATACGAATAAGCGTTTTTGTTTACGCGAACTTCATTGTGAATTGTTAAGTGAAATGACAACTTTCCTGTCATGTGTTTTATTTTAATGAATGATTTTTTTTTTTCTATATAAATCAACCATTACGGAAATGATAGAGGTGAAAGTTGATTGCAAAAAAATGATCTCCATGTTACATTTTAAAAAATGCTTAAGGATCAATTTTGTTAATTTTTATATTAGGAAGAATGAATTTTAGGATTGTGCAAAAAAAAAAGATAAATTGATTTTTCCAGCTGATTGATAATTAATAATTAGTGGGAAATGAATTTTTATTTACCAGGCCCAATACCGTATCGGCGGAGGAAGGGATGCTGACCGGTGGTCTAGGCTCGAAATTGAAATGTCCGACTCCGATATCGAGGCTCAGAGTCGAGAAGATCGAGGGTGGTCTGATGGTAGCTGGTGTCGTGATAGCGGCCAATTGTCAGATTGCCCTGCCAGCCTTTGGATTTTTATTCATGCTCGTTGGTGCTGTTCTAACCGGTAAGTTTCAAGCGATAATTTTTTTTTTCTATCAATAGTTGTTATTATTATTGTAATTTTTACTACATAAAATTGTAGTCGGATTCACGAGGAAACGAAATAAAAAAAATGTAAATTTCTCGCTATAAAAACATAGGAGTTAGGGCACTTTGAAGTATTTCACGATGCACGCGTGCACTAGTGCGTGCTGGTGTATGTTCGCGTGTGTCTTTGAACTTCAAAGCACAATAATTCCGAAATTTTTAAAGCTAGAGGCAAAATTCAAAATTTGATAATAATCATAATTTTATCTTTAAAAAATTCAAGATGATCTTTAATGATGACGAGAAATTTAATCATAGGGCCCTACCGTAACCCTACAATTATTGTCTGAAAAATGTTTCGATCTTATCAACCTTTTTTTCCGATATTTCCCTATTGTACTTGGAGGGGAACGCCCTTAATATTGATATATATTCGTTTGGGTTTGAGTCAGAATATTTATGTAAATATATTCGTTTGTCTGCGATTTTGTTCTTCGGATCGTCTCCAGGCCGATCCTCTTTTATATCTGTGTGCACGATCTTTTTCCCCCTCCCTCGTCTATTCGTAAAGACCTTTCGTTGAATATTCAAAGGGGGATCTTCGGAATATTTAAGAAGCATTTTTTTGACCACCACTCATGCGTGAAGCATGAAGAAGGAAGCGAGAAAGATTATTATCATCTTGTAACCGCTCTTGCCTCATTTGGTTCGAAAGCGATAAAGAGAGAACGATCGATTTTTTGACCTTGACACGTGACCTCCTCTCGTCACGTTACTTCAAAATATCGTCGAAAATATATGCAAAGACATGCTTGACTTGTGAGATGAGCACAATTTTATTAAATTAATTATCTAAATAAATGCAATAATTATTGCAACAATTATTCTTTGAAATTTATTGATATAAAAACTAGATTTTTTTTTTATTAGTCTGGAATGCCTAATATACATATATATGTATATGACAATTACATTCATTCAAACGGTATAGAGACAAGCTCGCTAACAGTTAACCCACGGAGGCCCCGAGGGATTATCGTGGCCCACACATATTTTGTTGTCGAGGCCGATGACTCATTAATTAATCCCAGAAAATCGACTATGATATATATATTTAAATATACCAACTAACCAAGCTGTCATATTTTATTTATCATCCCACACTGTCAGTCATTTTCACGAAATAATATTCACGTGAAATATATATCGTGTCGATTTAATCAAGTCACTGATTTTTCCAAATTTCTATAAAATAAAAATATTAAAATATCGATAAAAATTTGAAGATAAAATAGTCTTTCGACACGATATTATGCAAGTTTGTCTCCCTCCTTGACAAGAAGTTGTCAAGGTCTATCGTCTAACTTCGATTTCCAATAAATGAACTTGCGGTCTTACAGAATATATATATATATATATATATATATATATATATCTTCCGTATATCTGCTTGCGTATTTTCCTATCGAAAAACATGACGCGAAACAATTTCCTTCGGCGTCATTCCTGACGAGATAGATCGACGACGTTGTCCCTCCATTGTCGTCGCCATTTTTTCCTTTGAACGTACTGCTATCGTAACGTGATACGATGAAAATTCGATAAATCTAGAGTGACGTGGAGAAAAATCAGTTTTGGAGAACGAGATCAATCTTTGATAAGTGTCCTCATGGACCATAAGAATTGTCATAACTTTCGAAATGACAGACATTAAACGATGTTACCATCGTTTTAAATTTTTGAGGGTAAATAAAAAATATATGAAGCTTTTAAATATATTTTTTTCAAACAAAAGAAAATATATTTTTCCGTAAAAAAATTGAAGTCTATGAAGAGTGTTTGCAGGTTTTTCGGACAAGAAGTCATATAAAATAAGGTTTAAAATTTGTTCTCTTTTTTTTCAACGTACATCCATGTAAAATCCATCGTGATAGGGCTTTCGTGGTATTGACAGCGAGGCAAATAGAAGAGGGCACGTGTATCACATAAAAATCTGGCTTTAGAACGTGACACGTGACCAGGGCTGAAAACATTCTCAGTGAAAAGCTCCTGAGCCTGATATATACATCACAGAGCGAAGTAGAAATGGTTGTTAGCAGGGCAGATAAGGCATCGATTCACGCAGTAACATTGTCGCACGACGAGGAGTTACGTTCTGATCCGTCGGGAAGCCTTTCGCGTGCTTCTCGTCAACTCGATTATGCATATCGAATTTGAAGCCCCACTAAACCCAGTACAACCCGGAAAAACTTTTCTTCCTCCAACAACTAGCTCGACATGAGACTCGAGAGTATTGGGGATACTTCGATGAACTTTTTAAAAAATCCTTTTGACCTTTCGAGTCAACAATTTTCCATTTTTTTTTCCCCCCTTTTTTCATGAAAATTCAAGTATATAAAATTCTTAAATTTTTCATTTTGAAAAAAAAACATTAAGGTTAGTGTAATTTAATTATCGAAGAATAATCAATAATTGGGGAGATAAATTGAATCGACCGGATCTATGTTTGTAAACGGAAAGGGTTAAATGTTTTCAGAAATACATTTTATGTATTTTTTCAACTAATCATTTAGAAATGAAATAAATTTTAACATAAAAAGACAATTGCCTGAATTTTCTCCTTGGAAAAAATGAAAGGAGAAACGCATCAGCGTTGCATTTAATTGACTTCTGAGGTCGTAGGGCGTGTGAACCAATTTGAGAACCGCTATGAAGCACCGGGCACTGACCTTGGTAACGACCTCAACGAGGCACAGAAACGATGGCAGCTAAACAGCTCTCGGACGAAATAAAATTAAAAAAAAACTTGAGACAGTACGTCGAAGAGTAAGAAATATAGAAATATATACCGCTCTGTATATATAGTATTAAAAATATCGCGTCGTCGCCGCCATTGTGTAAAAGCCTTGGGAAGGGTCACACAGGCACTCACACAGTTCTTACACGGGTACAAATATTGATGCAGATGCTGACAAAGATACTCAGACATTCATAATAACTGCGCCTATGTATATGCAACAAACTATAATACACCTATATAGGCTGGTACATGAAGTGTATGGGACCCCTAGTATATATGTGTAGTCATTCTATATGCTATATATATAGCATATAGAATGACTATATATTTATATATATATGTATATATATATGTATATATATATATATATATATATATATATATATATATATATATAATTGTTTATATAGCACATGGAAGGAAAGAAAAGGGCCCAAGAGAAAAAGGAAGAAAAACGAAAGAGAGTGGCATGTTCGCCAGGTAACAGCTGTGGTCGTTGCACTTGGCATCATCCTGCCGAGCCCTGGAGTGTATATATGCATCCAGATACGGCCAGGCGTCTACGCCATCAACGAGAACCCATTGCGGGCCCCGTTGTTGCCAACCGATTAATCTCGACCGGTCTTTGCCCAATCTCGCTTCTTCTTCTCCTTCGTCTTTCACTTTTGTCTACCTCATTTTCTGCATTTTATATATATATATATATATTTACCTATTTTTTTTTTTAATTCAATGAGCAAACCAGTTTCTTTCTTCTGATATATTTTTGTTACATGAGAATTTAAAACGCTGATATTATTTTTTTAATGAAATTTAATGACGAATAATAAAAAATTTCGTTGATTTTATCGATAATTAATACGGAACAATAAATATCCCTGGTGAATAATTAATTCTTTGAACGACTTGGCAGAGGAAATATATTGTTTTTGAGTTATTTTTCCAATAGTTTTTTCGCAAACGTAACATTGAATACATTTTTATTTGTCGCCCCCTTGCTCGTTCCCAATTTAATGCAAGGACCCTTGAAAAATGATTTATGCAAATCATACAAATATCAATTAAACTGTTTTATTTGAAAAATTATTCTGAAGAGAGGAAAATATTCCAAACAGGAGGATTTTTATTTATTTATTTATTTATTTATTTATTTATTTATTTATTTATTTATTTATTTATTTATTTATTTATTTATTTATTTATTTATTTATTTATTTATTTATTTATTTATTTATTTATTTATTTATTTATTTATTTATTTATTTATTTATTTATTTATTTATTTATTTATTTATTTATTTATTTATTTATTTATTTATTTATTTATTTATTTATTTATTTATTTATTTATTTATTTATTTATTTATTTATTTATTTATTTATTTATTTATTTATTTATTTATTTATTTATTTATTTATTTATTTATTTATTTATTTATTTATTTATTTATTTATTTATTTATTTATTTATTTATTTATTTATTTATTTATTTATTTATTTATTTATAGCGTATCAAAATGTTCCATATACATATTTTGAATATACAAGCAGAGGGAGAGAGAAATAGAGAAAGAAGGATATGCGAACACAATGTAAATTCGAGTGTGTGGAGGTCAAAGGGAGGCTGGGTTTTTGCTGTACGAGATATTTCATGAATATTGCGATAAGCCCGATGTTCATCCTCTAGCTTATGCTGTTGTGTTCTCTCTCTCTCTCCCTCTCTCTCTCTCTCTCTCTCTCTCTCTCTCTCTCTCTCTCTCTCTCCCTCTCTCTCTCTCTCTCTCTCTCTCCCTCTCTCTCTCTCTCCCTCTCTCTCTCTCCCTCTCCTCTCTCTCTCTCTCTCTCTCTCTCTCTCTCTCTCTCTCTCTCTCTCTCTCTCTCTCTCTCTCTCTCTCTCTCTCTCTCTCTCTCTCTCTCTCTCTCTCTCCTCTCCCCTCTCTCTCTCTCCCTCTCTCTCTCTCTCTCCCTCTCTCTGTTTCTTCGGGGTATGCTAAACCGAACTCGCAGCTGCTGGGAACACGCGTGGGACTCGCTGTGTCTGACCTGGCTTCAATTTCACGCCGCAACCACGCTTGTTACCGGAGTACTCAGGCAAAAGTTCATATATATGAAGACCAGTAGCGCGCATGCTACGTGCGATTGATGCCACGGTAAAACGAGACCGTTCGGTTCACGCCGCAGCCAAAGGGTGCCAAACCGTGATAAATATTGTATTATATTGCCCAAACTTTCCAAAGGGTTAAACGACAAAGATGCCCTTATGCGTAAATGGCAATAGAACAGAAATGTGGAGTATAAAAATTTTTTGTCTCTGATTTTTTTGCTTCATGTTCAAAACGATTTCGATAAGTATCGAAAAAATTGTAAATTTTGTTATTTTCATCGTGTAATTAATAAATTTATTTATTTGTTAAAAAGCAAAGGGTTAAACGACAAAGATGCGTAAATGGCAATAGAACAGAAAAGTGGAGTTTAAAAATTTTTTGTCTTTGATTTTTTGCTTCATGTTCAAAACGATTTCGATAAGTATCGAAAAAATTGTAAATTTTGTTTGTAAAATTGCAAATGACCCACAATTATTTGATTATTTTTATAGAGTGCACGAAAAATATTGATAGAAATGAAATTAACTTTTTTTTTTTAATTCTATTGTTACAGCTGCTTCCTATCGGGGACCGGGCGAGGACGAGGACAAAGATTCATACGCGGCGAGAATTGCGTTCACGGGAAATTCGCGAATCCTGGGACCGATTTGCATCGTCGTTGGAGCACTCATGCTCGGCCTCGGTATTCTCCTGTGCATGCTGACGAGACGAGCCAGGCGAAGGGAACGACGAGTTGGTTTTCACTGTCCTCTGCACGGTGATTTTTATCCACTGAGCCCCGTTCAGGGTATCAAGATGCTCGGTAATTTTTTACTATTATTATTGTTTTCGATTCTCGTTGACTCATTTACAGTCACACAAATAATATTTTGAGGAAGAGAATTTTTCATGTAAATTTTATTTCGTTAATTTCGATGATTATTTTTTTCGTCTGTTCATTACGGAATTTTCCACTTCCGTGAATTTAATTTTTGCATATTTATAAAATTGTCCTGTCATATTCGATATAATTTGGCTCATGTATCAGAACGTCAGCTCAATATCGTATAACGTGTAATATTTAACTTAATATCGCAAATGATGTGCCAATCCAAAATGGCGGAGTCAAAATGGCTGACTGAAAAACCAAAAAGTCATTCGATTGAAATGAAAATTGGTACTCGAAGATTTTTGAGGGATCTGATTTCAAATCCAATGTCAGAATTCCTCAAAATGGCGGTGTCAATATTGGTGATTAGGCAAACCAAAAAGTGATTCGATTGGAACGATAATTGGCGCGTTCGAGGAATAATTAATTATAATATAAATTTTATCAAATCCTAAAAAAAAAAAAAATCGAAAAAATTGTATACATGGGAAATATTTGAGAATGGAATATCATATGTTTCGCTTGGCAATGATGAGCAAATAATTAAGAGAGAGAGGAAGGAAACGATTCGTGGACCATGTTTCCGGCGTTTTCGCGTTTAAATTACAAGGGAGGTGCAGAAGAGCGTGACCGCAACGCGCTATATAAATACACGAAGGTTAAAAATATCGCGGTTATCGGGGTACTTAAAGCCGGTCTCCCCTTCGGGATGTTCAGTTAATATGTTGAATCGGACAAAAAGAGGGGAAAAAATAAATGGGCTCTGAAGCTGTAATAGTTATAGCGTGAAAAGTGACAAAGGGACGAACGATGCGAGAACTCGTTTGTCTCACGCGAGATATGCTACGCAAATGGGCCCCGATAATAAATATGCCAGGCCAATTTCGAGAGAGAGAGAGAGCAGTTTCGCGATGATAACGTCACGGAACATTGATCTCCTCTTCAAAATGTCCTCGCAGGTCACGCTATATATGGGAAATTCCATGCGAACTTGACCATTAAATTTGGTCCATTTTTCATGATTAAACTCTAAAGATAACTTCATTTTTTATTGTTGTAGATTTCCATCGCTCAATGTTATTCAAATTATTATTTTTTAAATACAGATAAATTCAATTTTACGTACAAAAAATAATTCGTTATCGCGTTGGTCTGCCATTTTTTAAATTTTGAAGCGAAACGTGAATACGTTGATAATTAATCTAAAAATGTTTATCTCTTAATTTTTTTATATGGGAAATTCCATGCGAACTTGACCATTAAATTTGGTCCATTTTTCATGATTAAACTCTAAAGATAACTTGATTTTTTATTGTTGTAGATTTCCATCGCTCAATGTTATTCAAATTATTATTTTTTAAATACAGATAAATTCAATTTTACGTACAAAAAATAATTCGTTATCGCGTTGGTCTGCCATCTTTTATTTTTTAAGCGAAGCGTGAATACGTTGATAATTAATCTAAAAATGTTTATCTCTTAATTTTTTTATATGGGAAATTCCATGCGAACTTGACCATTAAATTTGGTCCATTTTTCATGATTGAACTCTAAAGATAACTTCATTTTTTATTGTTGTAGATTTCCATCGCTCAATGTTATTCAAATTATTATTTTTTGAATACAGATAAATTCAATTTTACGTACAAAAAATAATTCGTTATCGCGTTGGTCTGCCATTTTTTATTTTTGAAGCGAAGCGTGAATACGTTGATAATTAATCTAAAAATGTTTATCTCTTAATTTTTTTATATGGGAAATTCCATGCGAACTTGACCATTAAATTTGGTCCATTTTTCATGATTAAACTCTAAAGATAACTTCATTTTTTGTTGTTGTAGATTTCCATCGCTCAATGTTATTCAAATTATTATTTTTTAAATACAGATAAATTCAATTTTACGTACAAAAAATAATTCGTTATCGCGTTGGTCTGCCATTTTTTATTTTTGAAGCGAAGCGTGAATACGTTGATAATTAATCTAAAAATGTTTATCTCTTAATTTTTTCTATTTGACGCAATTTTTTCAATTTCAAAAAGCATAATAAAAAAAATTAACGAAACAAATCTGTAAAACAATCGGATAACTTTTAATACACATAAAACGCCACATGCATGTATATATTTTGCTGCTAGACGATATATATATATATAATCCATGCGGTCGTTAGAGGTCGAAGAAATCAACACGGAGAAATCGCTATTCGTGAAAAAATCACTAATTGCAAACATTATTATTGAAAAGTGGAGAATTTTTTTCCCAAGGTCACAAGGTTGCTGCAGGTTTCTCATGGCTCGTTCAATTCTCCAATTCTGCTTCAAAAATCTTTCACGCTTGAAACACGCGATTACTTTTACATTTTTTATGAAATAACAATGGCCGTCGGTAAAATGTGGATTTTTTTTATAATCAATAAAAAAAAAAGGATCGTATAATTAGAATTCTTTCGCCTCGCGTGGTGATGAAGAATCCCCGCTCTTCTTACTATATTGGCTATAATAAAAATCCGAGACTGAAAATACATGATGACCTCTCAGAAGGTCTCTCGTATAATTAACTCTCGCAGAGTCGTTGATAACTTGGATTAGTAAATTTTGCCTGTGAGATCGAGGAGACACACATATGGGGCGTTCAGGGCCAAATCGACAGGACCGTGAGCCGTAATATTATTTATTAAAAGAAAAAAAAATCTTACTATATTGTAGGGAAAAAGAACAAAATATATCACACTAATTTTCTGATTTTTACAAAAAATTGTCAAGTCCGTATATGAGAAAATATTTGGCTATAATATTCACTCGAACAATTAATTAAATTTAATTTTTGTTATCTGCTTATCTATATTTCATTTTATTGTTATTTATTTACTCAACTCTTTATTTATCCTTCTATTCCTGCCTAATCCTCTTATTTATACTCTCAGTTTATTCGAGAACACGTAGGACAGTTTGCAGTTTCGTATTTACCGCGCTTGAGTTTCTGATGTACTAATCCGCGTGAGGCGCTCTGCTCGGCTCCGTGACACGCTGCACAGTCGTCGCTCGGCTCTTATTAGCTTTATTAGGTAACTGGGACGTTCGAACTTTGCCAGGGGTTGAATATACACGGGGTCTGTGACATCGGTTGCCCTCTCGGACTTTGCTTTGGAACAAGCTCGATGTCTAAACTATCCCTCGTATATAGTCGCAAGAATCAACGACTCGACTTCTCTCACCTCCTCAACTTTAATTTCAACCTAACGATGGACCTATATTTGTCATAAAGTCTCATCAATTTTCGAAATTTTAATACTTCATAATTGTTCTTCCGACAAGTTAAGTTTGATTTTTCCATCAACTACAATGATAAAATCACCAAAATCCAAACATCTCTGAAGTTAATTTTTGTTTTTTTTATCAAGGATTTTTTCTGGCATTTCATTTACGAACTTAAAAATGGCCTAAAGACTCATTCATATATTAAAATATGGAAAATCCACCAAAGTACATAATTATACTAATTGAACAAAAGACTATTCTATTATTAATTCTTCAATGTTCCAAACTTTGCAGTGTTTTGATTTTTTTTTTCAAATCTTCTTTTTCCCTAGCCCCCTTTTTGAACCTTATTCCGCCTTATTCGTATTTCACGAATTTCACGAAAGGTATAATTCCGTTCTACCGTATATTTTCTAGCAGGGTTCTTTTCATCTCTCTCTCTCTCGCTCTTTCTCTCTTTCGTTCTTTATAAATAATCCTTGCGCATGGCATTAAAAAAAAATCTGCGCCAATAATATGAAAGCGAAAGTTTATAACGAGCATAAACACGCAAATATGATAAAAAGTCAGAGGTCACCCGAAAATATTGTTTTGGTACCAAAAGGCCACGAATTACTTTTTTTTTATCGAACGTGGTAAAAACATTTAAGAAGATACGAATAACTAACGAAATAATTCATCCATTTCAATTATTTTGCTCACGATCTTTTTCTTATCTTTTAATTAACAAATTATTGTTTTTTTTTTATTGATAATAATGTTAAAAAGTATCTCATTGATAAAGGGCTGAGAAATATTGCTAAAATAATCAAATAAATTTTAAAAGCTATCAAACAATTTCAACCCTGGCTCTGTGTCGCTTTGACCTTTTCACACAATTTATATAATATGCATATGCATATATGAAATTTTTTTTTTCAGGCACTGGTGACGTACGTAAAATCGATCGTCAGACTAACTTCGTATTAGATAAAATCACAATTTCCTCTCGAGTCTCGTATAACTACACGTGATTGAATTTTATCTCAAGCCCTTGGAGGAAGTCATGTTGTCAAAGAGAGAGAGAGAGAGAGAGAGTCAGAGTTAGAGTCTAAATCTGAAAACGTGAGTGAGTAGGTAGATATTACGTACATGCATCCAAATATAAGGAATTCCACACCAAATCGACCGTCACCATTTTTGTTTTTTTTTCCCTTTTAGTATAATATTTTTCTTACGGTAAGATAAAAAAGAAAACAACAAATTCCAAATTTAGTTCAAGTTAAACAATGTCTTTATTTTCTATCATAATAATAATTTATAATTGCAAATATTTTAAAGGATTAAAAATATACTCTATTATTTAAATATTCGTCATTGGCAACAAACATCCCCTTAGTGTTATATATGAAATAACGATTTTTTTTTAGAACAAATATTTTTAGGTTTCTGAAAAATTTTGTTTTTGAAAAAAGCATTTAATGTAAAAATTCCCAAAGCAACGAACAGTCGACTCTTTTGGTCATAACGGCAAGACAAATTTTCGAAAAGTATTTTTAAAAAAAATTGGTGTAGTATCTTTTTCTATAACATTCCCATTTCCTGTTCTATAACATACCAAATGAAAAATATTATAGAATTAAAAATTATGAAGTTCACGACCCCGTCGATTTGGCCTGGAATGGCCCATGTATATATATATATATATATATATATGTGTGTGTGTGTGTGTGTGTGTGTGTGTGCGTGCGTGCGTGCGTGAGTGCGTGCGTGCGTGAGTGCGTGAGTGCGTGCGCGCGCGAGTGTACGTGTGCGTACTATGATGCTGTCGTCTTACTCATATTAGGAGGGTAAAAGTGTTATATATCGCTTAGAGGGCCGTGGAAAAGGTCAGGTCGAGTGAACGTGCTGTGGCGTATTTTATAGGAAGTTTTCTCTCTCCGCGCCCCTGGTGGAGCCTCTTGCGGAGAAGAGTCCAAGCACAGAGCACGCAGAAGCCAGGGCGGATAAGGGGGTGATTAATATAACGTGGTCTGCCGCACCACAACCAGAGAGAGAGAGAGAGAGAGAGAGAGAATTAATCCTGGGGTATTGCGAAAAGTAGGTCGAGCGACAATTCGAGCCAACAGACTCGAAAAATCCGGCAAATTTTATCTACCATCTATAAATGTCTGCTCAACAATCGCTTAACCCCTTTGAAGAGTGAAAATCACAGAATACCTCAAAGAAAAAAAAACAATATTACTTCTAATTGATAAATTTTTTTTTTTTTTAATTTAAAAAAAATTTAGAACGTCGTAAAAAAAATTTTAATCGAATTCAATTTTTCATGAGTTTGTCTAATTTTCCCATTGATTAAAAATTACTCAACCAATTGATGAAAAACAATTTTTTAAATAAAAACCTTAATTTCTCGTATACTTTTATTCATAATAAATGAGTCTCAACGAGAAACAAAAGGCTTGGTTTTTTTTTAAGTAAAAAAAATTATACTGCGAAATACGTATTTAATTTTCATATCATCCCTCATTTTAGTGGGGAATTATAAAAATTAATGTAATATTTACTTTCATAAATGAGTCCCAAATTTAAATGATTTCGACCTCCGTAAAAAATAATATTGTTAGGAAAAAAAAAAAATTATAAAATACATATTATATTTATTGTTGGCATGCACACAAACTCATCACTATCCACTGAATGACTATGAATGGTCTTTAGAATTCACTGGACTATTATGCCCCATTATTCCATTCATTATAATCGTCGATAAAAAAATATTGAGGCAAACGTTCACACCTAAATATTTATAGCTCTACAAATCGTCTCTCTCTCTCTCCCTCTCTTGCTGCATTAAAAACAAGCGAGATTTCTCTCGGTCACGTGAACAAGTTTATTCGCTTGGAGAGTTGTTCGCACCGGGCATTTGTTACTTAGTTCATAAATGAGTCCCAAATTTAAAAGATTTCGACCTCCATAAAAAATAATATTGTTAGGAAAAAAAAAAAATTATAAAATACATATTATATTTATTGTTGGCATGCACACAAACTCATCACTATCCACTGAATGACTATGAATGGTCTTTAGAATTCACTGGACTATTATGCCCCATTATTCCATTCATTATAATCGTCGATAGAAAAATATTGAGGCAAACGTTCACACCTAAATATTTATAGCTCTACAAATCGTCTCTCTCTCTCTCACTCTCTTGCTGCATTAAAAACAAGCGAGATTTCTCTCCGTCACGTGAACAAGTTTATTCGCTTCGAGAGTTGTTCCCACTGGACATTTGTTAGTTAGAAATCTCGGTGACAATTTCATTCAGGGCAACTCCCGTTTGATGGTCATTCAGCAATATACAGGAGAGAAACTGAACAAACTATTTTACAATATTATTTCGATATCGCGTCCAGACGAGAAATAAAAAAATGTCAACGTTGTAGAATTTTATCCCTCATTGACTGAAAATAGATTTTTTTTTTATGACGCAGGAAAAAAATAATCGACGAAGTGGAAAAAATGCAATTTATTGGTTTTTTTTTTTTTTTTTTCTGTACTTTTCAGGGGTGCCAGGAAAAGACGTGGGTCGTTGGCCAAAGATACCTTGTCTAAAGGGTCGTTCGAACGGCAAGGGTGGTATTAATCGGACAATGAGCTCGCACATGGGTCCACCGCAGTGTCCCCATTCAGTTCTAAGCAGCACGAGAAGTTCTGTCAGCAGTTCACCCCTGAGTCCGTGTCCAACACCAATGCCGTTTCTCGTGACCTCCAACTCTGTCAGGTAAAGATCATCCTTTTTTTTCTATCCCCAAAATTATCAAGGATGAGTAAAATAGGGGTGGATTGTCATTACGCAATTATTAGGCAAAATTACGAATTATTATTATTATTATTTTTGAATGATTTGTCACATATACATATGTATATAAAACGAAACTTTTGGGTAGGGTTTGTTTGTCTGTCTGGTTGAACACGATGTTGGAAATGGCTGAATATATTTCGATGTGGCTTGCATTAATTGATGGTATTTATTAGGAAAGATTTTAACGTAAATGGAATTTTTCGGTGTCAATCCCCATTTTTTTCCATCCCCAAAATTATCAAGGATGAGTAAAATAGGGGTGGATTGTCATTACGCAATTATTAGGCAAAATTACGAATTATTATTATTATTATTTATGAATGATTTGTCACATATACATGTGTATATATAAAACGAAACTTTTGGGTTTGGGTTTGTTTGTTTGTCTGGTTGAACACGATGTTGGAAATGGCTGAATATATTTCGATGTGGCTTGCATTAATTGATGGTATTTATCAGGAAAGATTTTAACGTAAATGGAATTTTGCGGTGTCAAGGAACTTTACTCTGCGTTGTCAGAGAGCTCCTTCACAGTTGAGGGGCTAGATTATTGTATATAGGGATATACAATATTGTAGTCCCTCAAAGACCCCCAGAAAGACAAATGTAGTGAAGTGAAAGGTCACTTCACTACATTTGTTTTTCTGGAGAGGAAACATACGACGAATGTCGTTTGTAAAAAAGCACTTGTATAAATCAATCTCTCTTTTGGAACCAGGTTGAAGCCAGATTTACCCCCTAGTTGAATTTCAAATGGCAAAGGTTAACGAATCGTCAATTTTTCTATCCCAAACATTTGGCTAAAAAAAAGATTTAAAATTATTTTTCTTCAATGGAATTATCGAATTAGTTTTTTAAGTGAATTAAATTTGAGTGCATTTTTTTTTTGAGCAACACTTTTTCACGTGAGTTTTATTATAGGGAACATAAAATAATATTCTATATCTAGCCCATCGATAAAATTTGTATAGAACGATAGTAGTAAAATAGATCGAGGGGACAAATCTGAAATGCACGCATAAAGAATAAAAGCTACCGTAACAGAGGTCATCCACGTGAATGACCTGAACGTCATTGAGGGTAAATACTAAAAATATACATTGTAGGGGCCAGCACAGAAGTGACAAGATTGTTTTTGTTTTACAATCATTGGCATAGAAGAAATATGGGACAATATTAAATCCAGGGCTTAGTGTAGCTCGAGTGCTCGGGCTTGTTTTTTAGAAAATCGATCACTGTACCATTCATCCTACTATTCGTTAATATTTCACGACAAAAGTCTATATCTGGCTCACGACTCAGTGATTTTTATACATCATTACTTCGTTTTATATTATTCTCCTCTCCCTGCTGGCGATGACGAGAATCACGAAAAAAGTTTCGAAAGATAAGAAGCCCTTCATTGTTTTTGCACAAAATTAAATGGGTGAAAGTTTATGGTTAAATTTAATAGTCAAAATTAATATTTGAACGTACAATAGTATTTCAAAAGCTCAATTTAATTTAAATTTAATTTCATAAGTGGCGAGTTAAACGGATGAAGTAAATAGTTGGCCTTAAAGGTTAAAGTTCATAATTACAGTTAGTATGCCTTAATGTTATTACTCAATGATAGTACTTTTCATCTCAATTATTATCTTAAACCATTGATTTTAACTGTAGCAAAATTATTTTCAATTTTATCTTCTCAACTGTGTTACTTGATATGAATAATAAAATAATAATTCCTGATAATAATAATTAACTGATAATAATTCCGTTTCTTTGTAAATGAAAGCTGCTCAGCTCTGTGGCTCGTTATTCTGAAATAAACTCGAGTTTTTCGTCCTCAAAGTTGAACGTACACTCTCCTTCGGATTCAACGTTTGTCCGGCAGCTTCAGGCACTCGTCGACATCCGAAGAGCCGCCGTGTGCAACCTACTGAATAATTTATGATTCCCTTACGTGCTCGGACCCACCGAACATTTTAAACTTCTTTTCTTTCTCCTCTCTCTGCCTCCCTCTTTGTGTATAATAATATTCTTCCTAATATGTTGTCGGTGCATCGATATAGAGGGAAGACCCCTTGTCATTTGATTATTATATTCACCATCGTGGTCCTTTCGGATCAGTCTAAAGCCCATTAACCTCACGAATGATCCCTCGGAGCTTTTATGAAAATTAATATCGAAGCGCTTTTTCCTTATTGGCCAGATTTAGTCCATTATTGGCATTATTATAAAAAAATATATGAAATATTAACAAACTTTTATCGAAATTAATTTTGAGGTTTTTTTTTCTCATTAAAGAAATTTACTCCATTTATTAGCCCTCCAAAATATGGAGAGAATGAAAATTCATGAGAATGAGCAACTTTTCTATACCTGATCATCGTCATGCAACTCGTCACGAATAGGAAGATCTTTTGATTTTCCTATTTCATATATTTTTTTATAATTTCTGAATCCAACAGGATAAAAAAATGGATTAGCGTTTGAATCTTAATGTTGACATAATTAATATTCAAACCCTAATCCATTTTTTTTATCCTGTTGGATTCAGAAATTATAAAAAAATATCTGAAATATTAACAAACTTTTATGGAAATTAATTTTGAGGCTTTTTTTTCTCATTGAATAAATTTACTCCATTTATTAGCCCTCCAAAATATGGAGGGAGTGAAGATTCATGAGAATGAGCAACTTTTCTATACCTGATCATCGTCACGCAACTCTCTCTTTGTGTATATATCGAACTGAAGTGTCTAGCGCGACGAGTCTAATTAAAGTTCGTCGTCTGGTTATGCAGTCGAAGTGACTTTTGGCTTGGTTCTCGTTACTCTCGAAGTTTATGCAAACATCATGGCAAAATTATTGGTCATTATGGGGGATTCACCCCAAGCTTTGCGAGCAAATTTTTTTTCCCTTAACGATGAATATTAAATTTTCCATAATTTGCAAATCTCACCAGTAATTACGAAAGATTCATCTATACACTTTTAAATAATACTAAAATTAACAGAAAAACATCACTTGCTTCGAGCACTTTTATTCCAATCATATTAATATATATATATATATATATATATACACAGAGATTCAGAGATTCTTATGATATAATTATCATAAGAAATAAACATATATATATATTTATATATATATATATATATATATGTTTATTTCTTATGATAATTTGTAACCTTCCTCTTTGCCAACTTCCATTTTTCAAACTGGAATTGGAATGACATTTAAGTGTAGCATTCCCGGAGAAAAAAGCTTCGCACGTTTGCGAAGCTTTTTTATCCGACCTCGACGTACTGATGGGATTGTTGGAAATGAAAAGTGCGAACACGTGACCATCGATTGATAGTTCTTTTTTTTTTTTTTTTTTTTTTTTTTTGCTATCTTCGCATTTCTCTGTGTAAACTAAGTTGGGGGCGTGTTAGTAAAAATACACGAGCTTATATCGATCTTAACATTTTTCTTGACACGATTGGTGCACGTGCGCATGATGAATATTTATATATGATGTGCACTCATATATATATACATATACATATATATATATACATATATATATGTATATATATATATATATATATATACATATATATATATATATATATATATATATATATATATATATATATACATATATATATATATATATATATATATACATATATATACATATATATATATATACATATGAGTGCTCATTGATCATTCGTGAGAATCGATACAAAGCGAAGCATTCAATCGTGGCCGCTGATCCGTATCGAGAAGTGTCAACAATTCAATACACGTACTGTAAAATTAAATGTGTTGACTTCCGTGTTGCAAAGTAACGAGATGAACCGAAAATCGATGATACGACAGTCGACCAAGATTCGCAGAGTCGAAAAAATATAAAGAAAACGAATCGACATTTCTATATTTTATCGACTCAAGAGACAAATAATATGTCAACTTGATATAAAACTCGAGTGTAGTAAATTAATTGAGACCCGGGCGAAATGGAACGTTCACGTTTTTAAAAAATTCTTACTCATGTAATGTTACCAAATTTTTTTTAAGTCGTTCGTAATTATAATTCTCGGCAGAGAAATTTAAGAAAGTAAAATTTTTGATTAGTTTAATTATCGGGACGGAAAAGGTGATTTTGAATTTTTTAAATCCTGAATCGCATTAAAAATATTTTACCCGGTCACCTTGAAACTCGAACTCGAACACTGCGGCGTGTAGTGTGCCATATATATATTTATTTGCAGTATATGAAGTAATTGAATGGACGGTATTATTTTTTGACCTCTGCTCTCTGACCTTTTCCAAATATTGCCCCACTAATTAATTAAATTAATGACCTCTACGCTCTCATTAAATAATCGAGAACGCTCGTTGATTGATTTTAATGAATTATTTTCCAGCAGCGGGATGGTGCAGAGCGTAGGAGCAAATTTATCACCGGATCAAACATTCGGTTCGATAAGATCGCTCTCAGTTACGAGGGAAGTTGCGAGTTTTCCACTCTCACGAACTCCAACGCCACCGCCACAGCACAGGTGAGTTTTTTTTTTTTTTTAATTAATTAATTCATGCACTACAATAGCATGATAAATTATTTTTTCTTATTATTTTTTAATAACTAATTGGGATTCAATTTTATTCTCAAATCATTTATTTTTATCTCACGGTTCGATTATTGTTGGCAAAAAAATGTCTTTTTTGCCTAAATCAATGAGTCGAATTTAATTCGAAAAATGAATAATCTTATCCGCCGTGCAGACACAATATACAATATAAGACATCTTACGATAAATTGCAAACACGTTGCATTATAATTATAGAGCGAGGTGTCGTGCCAATTTCAATTTCGACGTGTCCACACGCCGAATAAATTTTCTCAACGAGTGGTTGGGGAGAAAAAAAAATGTTTAGAATTTTTTAATGATTTAAATTGATCGATTTTTTTTTTCTTTTTTTTTTATTTCCCAAAGGAGAAAAATTATATGGAAAATTATATGGAGTTCAAGGCATCGAGTAATAAGAAAGTATATCCTATAGGACGGTAAAAATTTTGCTTTGAGGTCGAGCGAATGAAAAGTTAGCCATTTTTGTATTTTCTTATTTTTCTAATTTACCTGAGAGCCTTCCAGCGTGATAAATGACGTCTTCTCTCTTTGTGTGTGCACGTAGCGGACTTTGTGTTTCACGATTTCACGATGTGCACTCGACGAACCTCACCATGGTGACCTTCGAGGTCACCAGGGGGTCAAAATGACCCCACGCGCCATTTTGAAAATTTGATAAAAAATGTTTTCCATGATATTCTCATTCTGAAAGGTTCAAGCTAATATCCTGAATTTTTGCGAGTCGTTCGGAACGATATTGGCAACGCGGCAATTGTTTAAACATTGCTGGGGTCATTTCGACCCCCTATGACCTGCGCGTTATTTTTAGAACGTGTGACCTCGAAGGGTTAATACAGCTACGAACTGCAACGACCGTGGAAAAAAATCGTCTCAATCGCGAAATAAGAAAAATACAACTGGATGAAGAAGATTTCTCGAGTAGAAAAATATATGTTTGGGTTGGGTTGGGTTGGGTCGGGGGACACATGTCCGAAGAATAATTTTGCTCACAAAAATATTTCTCTGGAATCAGAAATCGTCGCTTATCCTTGAGATATATTTTTAGCGGAAATGTTTCCATCTAAAAAAAATAGTGAAATGAAACATTTTTCGGAAAAAATTATTCCCCCGCAAAATATTTCTTCCACAAATTATTTGCCGAAAAAAATGTTCCTTTAACAATAATAATTCTCCACAAAACGTTTCTCAAAAAAAAAAAAATATTTTCCCCGTATTATTTGTTTGAACAAATATTACCCCAAAGAAAAATTTCCTTGAAGAATTATTTTCCCGAGAAATATTGCTTTAAAAAAGTTTATTGCTAAACAAATATTGCTTTTTATATAAATATAGAATAACGAGAATAATTATTACCGTAATGAATATTTCGGAAAAAGGCTGAATGAAATATTTTTTATTTTTCAGACCAGTGGCATCGACGAGTCCGGAGGATCTCGTCGGTATCGGTAGTCCACTGAGAAACGCATCGCCTCGGCCGGAAGTGCGAGTTATAGCGCCATCTCATCGACCACCATCGGCACTCGCGACATCCGGCCTAAGTGCTCCAGGCGTGATTCAGGGAAATCGCAAATCCGTCAGTATATTGTTGCCGGATCATTTGACCCCATGACCCCAGCATGGCTTCGTGCATCGTTGCGACGAGGCTCCCCTTTCCATGTGAGCCCCAAAAATTCACGCGTCCTTTATAACCGAATCTCCCCAAAACGACGTTAAAATCGTCCAACGACTTCGAGCCTCTCCAAATTCCCGACCAACTCTCCTAAAAATCCTCGCGTGAGAAAAAATCCCGTTGGTGACAAATCCAAAAAAAAATTGCGTACTCGAAGAGCAACAAAAAAAAAAATCTGACCAAGGTAAAAAAAGTCGATATCGATGAAGGCTAAATAATTCATATTCTACCCAAGAATTTAATTTATTTGCCGCTACATATTCGAGTCACGAATTTTTACAAAAAATTGCAAACGAATTATAACAGAGTTATATATAGAGTAATAATGTGCTATGACGACGTTTCGAAGAAGAATAATAAGGTTGAAAAAAAAACTCGGTAAATTCCTCGATTTAATGACGAAAAAGATTAATTATTGACGATAAATCGATGCTAGAAAACAAACGTACCAAATAATCTACATGTATATCAATTTTTGCTAAATGGACGTTATTTTCAAAGACCTTGGAAATTGACCCAGATTCGTTCACTAAAATTCTCAATGCTCAGCGATTTATCGTTTTATTATTATTTTTTTCCCCATACTGGAGCTAGCTCATCCTCTTTCCACGAATTGGGGATAAATTCTTGTCGAAGACAAGATGTGGGCGTGTGAATTACCCCGAGGTTTGATAATTGGATCGATCAATAAAAAACAACCGGAAGTGAGGCTTGAATTTTTCTTCTGGAAAATAAATCGAGACATTTTTAATATTGATTAAATTAGCCATCTTATTATTCTTCTTGGATACGCCGTCAATTTTTTATTTCAAAGAACGTAAAATGAAAATAAAAAAACGTACCACTGCGCGTCAGCTTAATGCGTCAAAATAAAGATGGCGCTAGTGGTAAACTCGACGCTAACGAGTGCTCAGGATACAGGGAATACAAAAACGTTTTATTTTTATTTTTTGTTTTGTGTGAGAGCAGAAACAAATGGTCTAGAATCGCGCGAGAGAAACCGATAAACATAAGAAACCAACAAAAAAAACGCCCAAAGACAATCCACGAGATCGAAAGTGAAGTTAGGATTCATCAAAAATTTCGTAAACGCCCTCTAGAAAATTAGAAAAAATGGAAAAAAATCCATAGAAAAAAATACTCAACGACGTGACAATAGAAACCGCAAGCTGTTTTTTTTAACCTTGAAAAATTGAGTCAATCCTTTCCGCAAGGCCTCGAAGCAAGTTGAGAGCGTCCAGGTACGATCGGAGAGGGAGCTGAAAAAATTCTCGACATATGTCCAGTAAAAAAAAAAAATAAACCACAAGTTGGCTGAACCACAATCTGGCTCGAGAAGTTTTTCTTTTTAAATTAGATAAAAAGCTAAGAAAAACGCTAGTACACTAGTAAAAAAAATGAGATTATGAGAGAAGAATGAAGAACGTAAAAAGAGCCAAAAGTTAAAAGTTACGAGAATGCATAGATTGGAATAATGCTGAAAAAAAGTGAAAATGTTGCTGGAAAAACTTTCGGAAATTTTGCGTTGACAAAATGACGAGTCAAGCTCTTCTTGTAAGGATGGAAAGAAGAAAAGGAGGTGCTTCAAGAATGAAAAAAAAAAAAAAAAAAATCATTATCGATGCAAGGAGGATCGTTAATCATTAGTTCAGAGAACGTTGAACGTTTGGAATTTGGGATGAGTCGAGAAGAAACTCATGAGGGGTGAATGATTGATGGATTGTAATGAAAATGAAAAGTCACAAATCCTTTGAAAGAGCGGGCAATAATAATGGAGAGAGCAAAATAAGAGGAGAAGAATACCGAACGCATTTAAATGATAGACAAGACATAAAAAACATTCGATGTATTTAAATTAAATGACAAACTACACAAGTAGTTCCGGAGTGAAGAAATTTTTTTCCACCTACTGGAATATATATCTAAGGGAAAATCTCGACGAACTTTATAGAGACTTAAAGCCGTAGATTATGAGAATGTGAGCTATTTTTAAGAAAACAAAAAACAAAAAAAAACCAACCAGGTTTCACAAAGAAAATAAATATTTGTAAGGTACTTTTACCACAATTTTTTTTTGTAGACTACGCAATTCTCTACAAAAATGTTCCTATGCACGCTCATCCTGGGCTGAGTTGGAAGTTAATTATGGATTTACGAGTAAATCCATAGTTAACTTTTCCTTTTATTAAAATGGCTCGAAACGGAGCAGCTTGTCACGGATAGCCAACTCCACCCTTTCTCTCGCGGTACATATGCTTCCGCGTATACTTTTTTATAGAGCACAAAATTCTCTACAATAAAGATTCTGGGCATTTTTCTCATAGGGTTAGCCAGTTCGGAGGAAATCGAGTGGTTACTTTGTACTGGGAACTTTGACTGCTGCGCTTCGAGATATTTCATAAACTCAGGATCAACTGTTAATTTTTCTCGAAAAAATTTCATGCCTGGGTCATGAATATGCATACTAACATTTTCATAGATAATTGTCCGCTCTTTCAAAAACATCCCCTGCTAAAATATCGTCTAAGAAACGCCGTTATTACCGATTTGTAAACTCATTTCGTTTCGATCTGCCACTTTTTACGAAAGGTTCTTGATATTTTGTAATCGGCAGCTGAAAATCGACCTAGTTCACCTAGATTTTCCCACAGAGCTTATCGAATACTCCACAGTAGAATTTGCTCCAGGACTTAAAGAGCACAGAAAGGGTGCAAAAAAACGAGAAAAAATGCTCCTTTTTTTAAACGGTTGAGTAAAACGCGTCAAGATACACGAATCTGATCGATGATTAAAACAAAAAAAAAAAGGAACAGGAGAGTGGGCGCTAATTGCATATACTAGCTATTAATATTTAGACTTAAGTTAGATTTTTAAGATACTCCATGTTTCATATTATGCTCATTCGATCTTCCGGTCGTTCGTTGACGAAATCGTCAATTTTGTTAAGTAAAATTGTCCTTTTTTGATTAAATTTATTAATCTTACATCATGTTGGTCAAAGTGGCCGATGAAGTAAATTTATCATCATTACTGCTTTATTCGTAAAACAACGTTTTATTTATTTTCACAAAATTTATCGAATTCCGAGCGAACGATTGATCAAAGATCCCCTCTAGATTTAATATTTCCTAGTCCTGTAAATACGTAAATTAGTTAGACGAGAGAATGCGAGCAAAATGGGGAAATGCTGTGACGAACTTGGGAACTCGGATGCAGGATCGGAATTATGTTCGATTGCCACCAGAAAAGCTGCATATGTGATTTTGGAAAGCGAGAAAAAAGTATTCGAAACTTTTTTTTTTATTCGATCTTGAATTTTTTTCTTATTAAAAAAATTAATCAAACTGATTCTAACTTAAAATCGATATTTGAAAAATTACGCACATGCATAAAAAAAAAAATAGACCTCTAAAAATGGAACATAAGGAAAACCAGGTACTTATTTCTTGGCCGATCCAAATTAAATTTCAGGGCCGAGCCAAAAATCATGAAAATTGCAATTTTGATAGAAAATAATACATCGAAGATATTTTCATGATTTTATTTTTGGCACGACTCGAAGATGTCGAATTGAATTTTAAAAGCTGAATTTTATTAGTCGTTCGTTTCGACGTTTATTGGATAATACGAAAAAAAAAGTACGAGTTACGATTGTCCGTCATTCGTAAATCACCAAACAAACTCGTATATAGCTCAATCAATAGTGATTAAATTTAACGTAAAAAAAGCTAAAAAAAAATGCGAAACAATAAAAGATCTGAAAAAAATTGAGATTATTCGAAAAGGAAGATACGAAGATAATATAAAATAATGAGATTCGTCGATGATAAAATTGTTGGGCGATTTTTCAAGTGTGTGCCAAAAGAATCGAGAGAGAGAGAGAGAGAGAGAGAATATCGTTAAAAATTTATTAGAAAAATCACGGATGAACGAATTAAAAAATAAATAGATGTAAAAAATATATAAAGAAAATAAAAGAACATTTTCAATTGCGAATTATCGAGAATGGACGTAGGAAGTTAAAAAAAAAATGGATTTTTATCGAGCCTACGAACGTGCGAGGGATATTCAAAGAGGAATTTATTGATCCTCCAGTATTACAATAACGAATACGAATTTGTCCTTTTTTTTTTTGCCAAGTTTAGTTTTTTTTTGCTTTCAAAACAATAAAATAAAGATTCGAATTTTATTATCAGCAAACTAAGTCGAGCTTCGGAGCTTCATTCTCGCTGATAATAATATAATCTTTTAAATACATGGGGAATTATTGCAGGCCAAACGAAGACCCTTAATTTTTGTCTCCTGTTACTAAATTTTAAAACAGCCCAACCCAAACGGTACACACTAATTATTTAATTATTTGAAAAATCGTGTCGTTCGTTATTAACGAAAGTGTTGAATATTTAAAAATTCTTATAGTTTTTAGAATCTAAAAAAAGTTTAATTCAATTTTTGTATTCGTTATCTCACATCAAAGAAATAATAATTACTCAATACTAAATTATTTTATTCAATGAAAAAATTATTTTAAATGTTCATTAATTACATGGCTTGAACATAAAATAAATAAATTCTCATTCTCATGAGATGTAGCGAGAGAAAAAATTATTTCCATTTTTTTTTTTACGACTTGTCGATTTGGCCTGAAACGCCCGGTACACACATCCGCGATCCACCTATCGCTACTTATTGATTCCACGCGCAGCCCAAAAAAAAAAAAAAAAATCTGTGGAAGAAAAAAATTATCCTTGCCATGCTAAAAAAAAAAAGATCGAAAAATTCTGCGAATGCATTTTTATTGTCGATTAATTTCCCATTTCTTTATCCTTCCTTCTTTTAGACGAGTTTGTGATAATAATTTTAGTATACGCGTTTATATTAGAACTTAGGAGATTTAAGAGTTATGTTTTAAAGACATTACAATTTAAGATATATAGAAAAATCCTGACCCTCCATCAATCGTCCTTGAAGGAGCTAAAAAAAAAGTCCAGATATACAATAAGAAGAAAAACAAACGAGTAGAAAAAATAAAAAACGCGAGATCAAATGGGTTATCGAGTAAGACACATCTCTAAGATCTCTAAGATTAGATGGAAAACCGAAAAAAATTGGCATGTCTGGAATTCGTATCAAAGGAATGCCATATATGGATATAATGTTGTATGTATAAAAAAAAAACACTTGACACGATTGGAAAAAAAAAATCCTCATCACCTTTCATGTAGTTGTCGATTTAAAAGAGGCTGATTAAGTTTAGAATGAATATCCGATGTATTTCCCCATTTGATATGAAAAAAACAAAAGAAAAAAGATGATGTCAGCGCTGGTGGTGAGCTACGGAACACCTCGAACCCTGAATAAATATATATATATATATATATATATATATATATATATATATATATATATATATATATATATATATATATAAATTATTATTAAATATTAACGATAATTAATAAACGAGAAATAACGAGACAGTCTGTAACGTTTGTAAATTTAGGATAACGCGTATTATACTAAACACAATATATCTCCTCGTAATAATAAAATAAAAATAATTCAGAGGATGCAAATTAATTATCAAGGCCTCGACTCTTTTCCCCCTGGCGGTCGTTTTTGTAACGACAAAATATCTCAATATCTCGATGCGTATATTACAATTTGATATAGGCAAGAAAAATTCATAAAAAATTTCTATATAACAAAAATCAGCTCGACGAAAAAATTATTTGAAAAATCACAGACACAGATTAAATAATTTTAAAAAATGTAATAAAAGATCATTGTTATTTATGATTAATTTCTTATTCACAATAAATTATTATGATTATTGTGAGCTGTGGGTATGAATTGTCAGGTTTAGTTGTGAGGAAGAAGATGCGCGATTGCTCTCTCCCATTCAGTATTGATTGAACATTTTAAAGAAAAATAATTCTCGTCTTTTTTGATTCTCCACCGGCAAACGAGCGGTTAAAAATTAATGAAAATAATTATTTTGGGAGATAAAATGCGCATAAATTTCAAATTGGGGATCGTATAATGGAGAAAGATAATATCCCAGTTGATATTACCGTCTTAATTCCAATGTGCATTTTCGTAAATTGTATTATCGCAAATGAAAAGAAATGTATTCTAGAAAAAATCACGAAATTGCCGTTAAGTTGATGTGAAACATACTCAGTCGGTAACAAAAACTGTGAGCAACACTATTCCGAGACGGTTGAGATATTTCGAGGATGAGAATAATTACGCCAGAATCGATTATCGATCAGATAGGTAGCCTAACTCTTCCTCGAAATTTCAACCGCCTCAGGATCACATTTTTTTCGATAATTGTTGCTATCTATCGTTTGAACTCACGCGGGTTTATTTATATCACCTTAAAGAACAAACTCACCGACGATTCTCTTCTTTTCTTCAATTAAAGATATATAAAATATATAAAGGCCTTATAGGAGCATTTTTTCATACATCCATGCGGACTATCCTCGTAAAAGTTATTTGCGGATTAATCAGCGCCCTCTACCAGGATTTTTTTTTTCTTTCCCTGCAGTGTAAGACATAATGGAAAACTCTCTCGCGGACTTGACCAACCTTACCGACCAAAAACCAATTGATCATTTGGTACGTGATTTTGATCGCTGACTGGAGCGCTAAATATAGATCATTCGTAGTCGGTAGTAATAAGTGTAAGATTGCGGCTCGTTATTGTTTCGAATTTCCATACCAAACAACAATAACCTACAGCTGGTTAACACCGCGAGGGATTTCGTTCACATGGATCGAGGTACGAATTAAAAATGACACTTTTCATCGTCATTGATAAAACAGACTCGTAAAAAAACAACAATTCCTCACTCTCATCTATATAAAAATAGCGATGCAAAAGCGTTGATTGAATGAACAAAGACAAAGCCAAAAAATTGCCATGTTCACCCCTCAATAAGTAGGTATATATCTCTTTGTATATTGAATAATGGCGAATAAATGCTAATCGCCCGCTGCTTAGTAATTAACTGTAAGATTTAAAAATAATCTTGTATCTTTTTCGACATTATTTATTCATCTATTTCGTTCTTTCGCCTGGTCCAAAAATAAATAAAACGTGGCCCCACCTTCCACCGGCGCTATGACCACGCTCTTTTCTACCGTTGATACCAATTTAAACTTAGCGGTAGTTTGGCGAGAGAGAAGCCGTATTTGAAAAGTTATCGACAATTCGGTTTAATCCATGGATTACTCTATGCTTCTCCATGATTTGGGCAACGATCGCTGACAGCCATTTGCACGTCCATGAAGACTGATATAAAGGGACTCTTGAACATGGCCGTATGGCATGGTCGCTAGTCGACTTTCGGAGCCAGCCCCAAGCACATATTGAATAATAACAATAATTGCTCATTTCTTACTCAGGTTTGGGTTATATATTATATATAGTTATACATATAATATATAGCCCATGATTCCTCCATATCTGTGTGGTTCTAACTTTTTGTACCGAAGTCTTGAATTTCCGATCTTAGTATTTTTCATGGTTTGCCTTACGAGATAAAAATCTATTTGGTCGAGAAAAAACGGACGCGATAGGTCCTCATGACTGCATGTACTATGTACGAACATCTGTCATAAACGTCACGCGCGAGCGTTTAAATATTTGTTCAGTTAAATAGAACCTCGCGTTTATCCTCCTTCGATTGAGGCTCCGCGTCATCATCAGGGGCACCCAACTCATCCGAGCACTCCGCATTAATTCCGCATGCATGCTCGAATGATACGGAAAAACTCGGATATAAAATGGACAAAGCAGTTATGCCCATGCAGTTAATGTGCATTCGTCCGGTTCTCACGTTTATATTTTTATGTATTTAAATTATTTGTTACATTTTCAAATATATAAAAGTAGTTAAAGTCTTTAGATTATTGTATTTTCCCCCTATATTACCTTCAATAAACAAGGTTCTACTGTATTTTTCAATAATTCGAGCACCACGCGATCACCGTATATCATCACATTTGCATATTTTTCTATCCACGTGTCGGATGTGAGACGAAAGAATAATTCCTCTTTTTATATTCAACCTTGAGTTTATATATTTTTTGTATCGTGTTTCCAACGTATACCCTTGGGGGTTTTTACGTACCATTCCCATTCCTATCACTCCCTACCCGCACTTAGCTGAGCTAACCTAACTTTCGGTGCGTCCGCAGCTGACTAAGCTACACTGCACCGCATGCGCCATGGGCACACGGAAACTGAGGAAAACCCTGTGTCGGTACAGTCGGCTCTTTCGGCAAAGTTCCTACAAGGAATCACCAAACTCTGGGAAGATTACCTTCCGCTCAGCGATTTGATGCGCCAGCCAGCGCATCGCTGGCTGAGCGGTCACTGCACCAAGTACTGTCCGCGTCCAACGTTTCTGCGCTTTGGTGACCGACAGAGCCGCCGACCGCGCACCTATCGCTGTCGGTACATTGACATTTTATTTTTACGATGATGAAAAATATGCGAAAAAATATATTTGCAACCCTTTCTCGAGGACGAAAAGTTTTCAGCATCAAGTAAAAGAAGAAATAGAAATATCGTTTCTGATATTATAGAAGGCAGATAAAAAATATTCCACCAAGCAAAGATACTTTGCAGCGTTGGGAAAAATTCTTAAGAAAGTCTTGTATGTTAAAAAATTTATACAAAATGATTATTTAACGTTATATAAGCTGAACGTGCCATGAGGCTAGACGAGAACTGATAATAATCGCTGACGTACAATATCATAGACAGTCTTAATACAGTTGCCGCTAATGAAAAATATTAACCTGTAGAGCTATTTATATGTTTACCTTACCATGTACATATTTTCAATGCGCGATGCTATATATATTTTTTTTAACATACAGCAACTGGGAAATATAGAGCATTTCTAGCAATTAGTACCAAAATACCAGCAATTATTTAGAAAAAGAAAAAGTTAATAAAGTTAATGTTGTACTGCTAATTTTAGGCAGTTGAGATATCCAGTATCCTGCCTCATGTCTGACTGAGAGGTACGACGATTCATGGAGTTCAAGTAACTTCGGAGAGGATCGAGATGTAGAGAAAGTTTACTGATTGTCAGACTTTTTTACGGCGACCATTATGATAATATTTATTTCAGGATATATGAATATACAAATGGCTGGTACATAAAAATGATGCATTACTTTATGAAACGCAAAATAAAGACGCCTGTCAACGCACGGTGATGCGCGAAGCAGAAACGCCTGTCGATGGATCGTTAGGCGGGAAATCAGTGGGCTGGCACAAGGCATCATCCACGTTTAATATATTCATGCCCGTGAGTTTATGGTGTTCTTTTACACCCTCCACGTCAAACCCGCTCAAACCGCGCAGCTGCAATTAAAATTAAATTAAATTAAATTAAATTAAATTTTTTTTTTTTTTCGGCTTTACCGGTAAAACAGTTTTATCACTATACGATTTGTATCATTAAATTTTTTGTTTGTACAAAACATACGATTTGTGTCAACGCCTGACTCGTGCAGCGCCAGTCAATGCGAACGAGACCGATAGGGGGTTCCGTACTGCAATGATCATACTTTATTGGTTTCATTGTTGAGGAAGCATCCTGATTTCCGGTCTTCTCCACATCACTATACAGCTTCTCTAGAATTTCGTTCTTCAAGTAGAAAATTTCCGTACTGTTGAAACGTATCAACATCTGTAAAGAATTTTTCAAACATTTTCTCACATCCGCAGATTATTTTCGTAAAATTTATTTATTTTTTTTCTTTTTAATGTACCTTCCGATTGTTGTTCATATCCTTGCAGTGCCATATGTTTACAGCGTCTGGATTGGGCAATACGTGAGAAACGACCACGATAGCGAGAATCTCGATAACGAGAAGAAGACTCATGGAAAATAACCGATAACTATTCATTGTCGATTTTATTATACAAAGATTGTCCGCCTACGTGTGAGTAATAAATCTGGAACAAAAACTGGCAATTGTTCGATTCTTGCTCGGGTTTTATAGAGGCCTCCCCACCTCTTAATTTGTGTATGTTCATAACAGTGTCGTTATCAGCGTTGCTTTGAATATTAATGAACAGATTTTTCATGCCTCAATATTATCTCATTGAAACTTATAACATAATTATATTTGTCTACTCAACTCTAGAAACCTGAACTGGGGTACAAACGTACCCCGCGAGAATTTTACATTCCACGTCAGAGCTATTGCCATTTTCGGTTTGGTTTAAATGATTTTTTTTACTAGTTGTTGTTTTTCTAAACTGACTTTATCATTGACCATTCTATTCGTTATTAAAAAACTAAAAGATTCATGTATAATAAAATCCTATATGAAAAGTGATTTACTAACGAGACAATTGGAAAACATTTGTAGCCCAGTGTAGGGCTTGAAGCCACAAAAAACGATAGGAGGATTCTAAGCTTAAGCAATAGTAAGCAAACGTATGCTGTTAAAATTTTAATAGCAAATGCTCTGGGTAGCTTTGATAATAATTATACAATTTTTAGGTATGAATTATTATGTTTTTTTTTTACATTATATCTTATTCATGTGCAACTTTTCTATCACTGCGATTTGGCATTCTTCAATGGGGAGTGTTTTTGATTTTTTTATTTTTTTCCAGCTCACATAGATAATAAAATCGACAATGAATATTCACCATTTGTTTACTACGAGTCTTGTTCTCGCTATCGAGGTCATTACTCACATATTGAAAAATCTAGTTGCTTTAAACCTGTGGAACTCCAAGGATAATAGCACGAGGGGTGCATTTTACGAAAAAAAAAAAATTATCTGAGGATGTAGGAAAATGTTTAAATAATTTTTTACAGACGACCCTTAAGTGTGGCTCTAAGTACGGGCATCATATCCTTGAAGACTCAAATGCTTAAATAATATGATGATGTATTTTTATAATAATTCATTAACATTTATAATTATTCTTATAATGCCGAAAATTATTTCAGCCTTTTTAAATCTTATTATTGGATTGAATTTTTGATATCTGTTGGAGTCGGGAGTTTTCTTAAATTGAAAATTTTTCTTCTAGTTGCCGTATTAAAAAAAAAAATATAGCACACATTGAAAATACGCGGTACGATAAACGTATCATTAGCCCCACATGTTATGTTAATGTACATATTTTTCATTAGCAGCAACTGTATTTTATATATTGTACGTCAGCGGTTACCATTTCTTGTGCAGTCTCATCACACGTTTAGCTTTAATTAAATAATAATTTTGTAAAAAATTTTGAACAGGTAAGAATTTTTGCGAACGTCAAAGAAATAATTGGCATATCTGGATGAAACGCCATTCTCTAAGTCTACTCGAGACGTTTTCAAAACACCCCTTATAAATCTTAATCGGCCAAACGATGACAAAGTTATCGCAACTTGAAAACTCTCATTTTTCGTCATTTATCGATTTTAGACGAAAAAAAATGTAAATTTTTTTTTTCCCTTAATGATCCTATGCGATTAGAAATTTTCCGCTGAACACGAATAATCTCTTACTTTGGCCAAAAGCTCCATCCAAATTCAGCTCGATAGAGTGCCAATCGAACGATAAAATTAAATACGATACGACGAGTTTTAAGGTGAAATTTTTAATTTTAAACAATTAAGCTCGATAGGGGTTTGATCGAACGATAAAATGTCGTTAAAAAAGGTATAATGCCTTGTCGACTTTGCCTGATCATCGACACGAGCTCGTTTCAGCAACTTTGGATGACTACTCGTCGACCGTTTCCAGAGCTATAATCGATAACTGATCGAAACTTCATCAATAATCCCTTAATCCGTCTGCAGATATGACCCCAGATGTTGATGGATTTCTCACTTCGAAATCGATCGGTAAAAAAAAAAACGGTCAGTCGAGACCACTTTTTTTCATAAATCACTCGGGGACATTTTTAAAACTCCAGGCAAGACGAATTATCAAATCAGTCGCATTTTGTCTGTGTATATATTTGATCGCAGTATTTATGAATGTGTACTATGGAACAAAAATACTTTTTGATCATTATCTATGGAGCTAAAACATTTTTTAAATGCCCGCCTGAGGCTGCCATCTACTGTCGTTTTCGCCAACCCAACAAGTCCTGCAAGCAAGACAAATTCGTACTTTACCTGTTGCCGGTAACAAAAACTCGCAATGGCGTAAACGACAAAGTATTATATATAACCGATGAGGCGCTCTCTTTCACAATACTATAATCGTCCAATCATCCGCATTATATACATAGCGCACTTCTGGGCTGTTTGTCTCGAGTTTTCATCAATTCTCAGGCTGTTCGCAAGACACGAAAATATCGTCGTTTGTGATCATAAACTTTCCCTAAAGTCCTTTGATTATAATATAAATCCTATCTATTTGTGATGAAAAGTTTGCGTGTGTACAAAGTGCAAAAACGCCGAGTTAGACGGACGATATTTGAGTTTGACTGGCTCACGTCGTAGCACCAAATCGAGAAAATATTCTCATATTCGTGTGCAAAAATAAAATAAAATACAGAAAAATTTCACCAGAGAAATCCCATTCGTGGCGCGTTTTCTCAATTCTCGGAGGAGTCGAACATTCGTTTTTTTATTTGTCCTTCCCTCTTGTTTTTTTTTTTCATTTTTTTTTTTTTTTTTTTTCTTCAACAAGGAATTGGAACGAGATGCTCGAGTCTTCCCGAGGCCATCGCGAGTATTTCGTCGCACTGGCGTTTGTCGAGGGCGAATCGTCGCATACGTGACTGTTAAATGAAAAAAAAAGACTATTATTATTATTATTATTATTGCGTTCGTGGAAATTTCATATTTTTCTAGCGTACGCGAGCAGCATTTCCGGAATTACCAGCTGACGAATGGTGAGTCTTGAAATTTTGTCCATAGCGAAGTAACAAAATAAAACAAAAATTTACGATCTTACGAAAATTTACTCAGAAATAGCAAAATGGTTGAAAACGACAAAGAATACATTCTCCAGTGGACGGGACACGCAGCTCACGTTACTGAAAGATTCAGTGGACTTTTGGCACGTCAGGCACTCGTCGATGTAACCCTGATATGTCAGGGACAAAAGCTGAGAGTTCACAAACTCGTACTCGCTTCCTCGAGCCTTTACTTTGAAGTTCGTAGCTGTAATTGTTAAAAAAAAAAAAAAAAAAAAATTGTTCACTCGTTCGTTATTCTTTGTAATAATTGTAGGGGGTTTTTTTTTTCATTAATTTGGTACTTTTGCAGGAAATGCTTGAACAAGATTTGGGCCAGGAGCCCATAATATTATTGAGAGATTTGGATTTTGAAGTTCTCAAGGCTATGGTGGAATTTGTGTACTGTGGAGAGACAACAATCTCACACTGCCATTTGCAAGCTTTGCTTGATGCTGCGCAAGTTTTCAAGGTAAATATAGATGAGTAAAATTTATTTGGATAAATGAAATATTTTTGTTGGGCATTATTATGGAGGAAATGTCTCAGAGAATAGATTTGATAGAGAGAATTTGTAATGTTTATGTATTTATGGGCTTGAAGAGAAGGAAGGAGAATTTATAGGAGATGAAGGAGGTATAATGACACAATAATGTGACTATCTTTAGGTTTGAGGACAACAATGACCCAAAGTAGTAAAATTGCCTTTTTTGTCCAAGTAATTTCTTCAACTGCCACCAGGGGTTTCAGTTGCGGCCTCTAGAGGGACTTAGTATTTCCAAACATAACCACAAATTATCAATTATGGAAAATTCATAATTTTAAAGATTTAAGGAGGAGAATGGCTTCGATTCCAATAAAAATGCGGGCCCGAAATGGTAATTTTAGCGTTTTTATGCCCAAATAGTTGATTTGGCTGACACTAATGGGGATTCCATTTGTGGCCAGTAGTGGGATTTTGTGTGTCCCAACATGAGCACAACTTTTGTAATGATTTTTGTATTTTGCTGCTTTAAAATTAATTATATATATGTAACGTATGAAACAACCTCTTTTATGGTCCGACGACTATGAATACCCCTGGTGGTCACTTATACGAAATAATTGAATGAACAATGGGGAAAAAATATAACTTACAACTGTAGAGATCATCGCGGATATCTCGAGAACTGCAAATGTATGAATGGTTCATATGCTATGTATCAGTCAAAAAAATTACCATGGCCATCACAAGATCACCACCAGGAGTTGCATGTCGGTGAATTAAAACATGAGTATAAATATAGCGTATCAAGGAAGGTTTATTGAAAAACCTGTTACAAAAATAGGCCATTTTTTTGGGAAAACAAACGTAAAAAATTGCCCCCTCCAACAGCTCGAGATTCTTTTATATCAATGGAATTAATCAGTTAGTTACCTTGAAATTTGAAGGGTGTAATATCTATAATTTATATGTAATCATATTCACAATTTATATATGCAAGAGAAAGCTCTTGTAGCCTTAAAAAAAGTAATTAAAAATGTTGACCTTCCAAAATTGCAAATAAAATTTCTGCCCAAACATCTCTAAAGACCTAAAAAAAACACGAACTTTACTCATACACAGTAAACAAATATACAAAATTTCCAGGTAAAGGAACTAAAATCCATAGTCGAGTCAATGATTAAGGCCGAGACAAAAAACGAAAAAAAATCTCTAAATTCTTCGGATTTGTGCCAAACCTCTAATTCGCTGGACGTCAAGAGAAATGGCTATAAATCACGTTCAAGTGGTGAGCAATGTGACGAAAAATCCGACCACGAACCGGAAATGACGGAAATCACGAGCGATCAGCAACCGGGAACAAATTCACGAATTTCCTACATCGACGACAACGATTCTCTCTATGAGACACCGGGAGTAATCGATGAAAATTCTTTCGATATCGAAAATGCTGACGAATCATCAGACGAAACTTCGCGTCCATCTTCCGAAACCAGCGAAACCTCAAAAATGTCCACGAGCGACGATGACGATGAATCATCGACAAATCATAAAATCGTCACTTCAACGCACCCGAAAATCTCAAAAAATTGCCTAAAAAATCATGAAGATTCTCAAGATCTTCCACGCGCAGTTGGCGAATGTTCCCGCGTCTATACGCACAAAAAACACAAATTTCCGCAAAACGATGAATATTCAAATTTGAATTTTTCTGCCAAAATTGAGAATCCAGGAATTGACGAGAATATCCCGAAGAATTGCCAAGAACGTGGCCGAAAAATAGAAAAATGCTTGAAAGTATACTCGCACAAACGTCGCAAGTCTCTAGATGAAAAAAAATCCCCATTTCCAGTCAATATCTGCGATTCCATGGAAGAACCCACTAGCACATCTTCTATCGATCTTAGTGACGATAATTCACGAAATGATCAACCAATAACTCTTCAAACGAGCTTGGACATGGAAACTGCGGATTATATATGGAATTTAAGCATCGAGAGTGTTCAACATGTAAGTTGTACCGTAAATTCGCAAAATTTAATTCCAAATGACTCGCAAACTATTGAAAAGCCAATAAATCGCGAAAGCGCTGCAAAAACATCGCAGCAGATGAAGGAACTATTTTCTCTAGACGGACAAAACGAAGAATCAACGAAAACTCCCACTTTACGAAGAAGCGTCAGAATTAATCAGCTCGAAAATGACGATTCACTGAATAACAACAATCGAGGTGTTTCAAAATTGCGTGAAAGATCATCCGAAATCGATTATTTTACGAATGACACAGTAACGTCAACAAAAACACGTCGAAGAGTTAGAAAAGACTCGGAATGTCGAATAACCGATGAAAATATCGTCACGACGTCGAATAATTTGCAAAAAAATATAAATTCACGATCTTTGCGTAGCGGGTCAAAAATTGCCTCCAGAAGAACGAAAAATGCACGAGAATCATCAAGGGACGAGAGACAAACAAATTCGAGGCTAGGTCGAGACAAGAGGGACAAAATAGACTCTGAGGATTTGTTTTTGAGCACGAGATTAAATACAATCGCTACTGTCGATCGAGCTTTGTGGGGTGATATGGCTGATGTATTGGAAAATCGTGAAAATTCACGTATCGAATTATCGAACGATTATTCGCCCAGTCGGGAAATTCCATTTGCCGTTGGACTTTTACCACTCAGAGCGGCCCTTGAACGGATGCAAGCGACCCTCGATCATCAACCGAGGAAAACGAGATCTTCCGTTGCACCTCTCAAACCGGAAGTAATCGGATTTAGGAGAAAATTTGCCACAAATGAGGTGGAACATTTTTCAGGTACGAATAAACGACAAAATGACGGGGACATTTTTTCCGGGGCGTGTAAGAGACAAAACTGCGGTGAAAATTATTCGGGGAGACAAAATGGCGTCGAAACTTTTTCTGAAACAAATAAAGAACATAATGGCGTCGAAAATGAAATTGAAGATCGAGCCTTTTGTAGAATTGAGGATAGAACTTCGTGCAAGGAAGTGAAAAAATTGGGGAATTCGAAAGATGAGAGAATTATTAAGATTGGATCGGGCGATGGTCATAACGAACAATGACGGATGAAAAATGGTCGATTTACACGAAGATTGCGTTAACATGTAAATACTATTTTTTTAAAAGAATGGACGATACATTATTTGAGCGATTCTGAAAAAATAATTAGCGAATAAAAAATATATATCTTATTTTTTTAACTTTTACGAGCCGATATTAATTTCTTATTCTTAATGCGAAAGAAAATAAAAATATATGAACAAAATTAATAATATTTGCAGAATTTTTACTCATAAGATTGAACAGATTATTAATGAATTTGAGCCGCTTTTGTTGAAATTCTCATTTATCATATTAATTGTGAGTTAAATTTGGCAAGTTTACGTAACAAAGTTTAAAAATATTTTATAAATTACTAATTATTCGCTATTATTTTTCGTAGAACACGCTCGAATGGTCTCCATGCTTGAATCCAAAATGGCGGAAATTGGCTTTTTTCTTGTTATTTAAATTCGTAATATAAAAAAACCTTGCACACAATGTTAAAGTCTCCAATTTCATATGCAAAGTTGGAATTGCTTCTCATATAACAATTTATACGAGACATTCCATGTTAAAAAGATCTTTTTGAACCCTCTAAAAATTATTGAGTATTTTGTTGAATGTTTATGAAAAATCCCAGAATTCACAAAAAGTTCATTTCTTTATTGGTATAGCCGAAATCGATCAGTTTGAAGTTTTTAGCATAAATTCTTCTTTACGCATATACGGAAATTTTGAGACCAGACAGGAAGTGACAGTTTTTTTCAGTAAAGTCACAGGCAAATATGAAAAAATAGATGACTCTAATTTTCGTTTTTCGATGAAGAATTTGTGCTGTAAATTCCACATTGATCGATGTGGCCTATTAATATAAAAATTCGATTTTTTTTTTTAAGTTTTCCCTTAGAAGTTTTTAAATTGCTGATGGTCCAAAATATCTAATTTTGGCATGGAATGTCTCATGCAAGGATATACATATATAAATACGTTTTTTTTTTTAGTCGTTTAAAATATAACGACGAGAGCTGTACAATTTTCATTAATTTATATACGAATTTATGTTGAGATTCACACAAACGTACGAATAGTGTTCTATACTAATTGTATATAGCATATGGTTGTGAGAGACAAAACAAAACCTGCATAATTACTTCCAGTCTCAACGAAAATTGAAAAAAAAAATTATGAATGGCATTAAATTCGATAAAATCGTTAATTCGATTAGCACTCCATAAATTTTCTAACCTGCGAAAATTTCTCGCTAAACAAACTGCCTCTAACTGTAGCAAGAAACAAAAATTAAGCCACCATTGTTTAGATCGACTATTTTTAGACTAGATTTTTTTTTTCCTTCAAACATCTCGGTTAAGTTTAAAAAAATGTGATCAAAGTACAGATTAATGTACGATAATTTAATAATAATTATTTTTTTTCTCTTCAAAGCTGCAAGCAGTAACTATGAGCGCACATATATAAATCACTCATTGTTTTCATTAATTACATATTGAAAGATTATATAAAGTCGTCGATGGTTTCTATATATATCCTCCTATATATATATATATATCCAAGTATTTTTCCAAATAAAATTTATATATATAAACTTTGTCTCGACTTCTTAAATCTTCGGATTTCTTTTTTTTTTTTAAGATCATGAAGAAATTGGGGTAGGTAAAAAGTGTGAACTTACACTTTGCGAGAAGAATAGAATTATATATATATAGTGAATATAAATAGCTACAAGGACTTTAGGCAAAATCGGAAAATTCTTTTTATAAAAATAATTATATAAAAGTGCCTCAATCTCTGATATTTGATTATTTTTTTTATCGGGAAGAAATTGGCGCAAATAAAAATTGTGAACTTGAAACTCGACAAAAAAGATAGAATTATATACATATACATATAAACGGTTGATTCTATTTATAACGAGTTGTACATGTGATTGGTCGTGGCAAGAGGAAAGAGAGACGAAAAACATTATTGCAATCGGTGCACATACCACATGCTATATTAAATGTGAGTTCAAATATACACGAAGATTGTAGTGCAAAAAATATAGGAATACGAAAGCGTTCTTTCTTAGGGTGTACCGCGGATAAGTACAAAAGTGTGGGAGTGATTATTTTTGCAACCTTGGACACTATCAGAGAGACTCAGTCACGATTTATCGATGCAAAACTTTTTCGTCATTTCCACTTATTTTTTATGATTTATCGCGAAAATATTAGCAATGAGTCTCGATAGCGTGTAAATTCTGTGCTCCTAATTGATCTTGAGAATCGATTATCGTTATTTTTGTAGCATTAGCACTCTTGGCTACTTTATATGGAGCTTGACATTTTTATAACAAAATTTCGATCACGTTGAATTTGAAGAAAGAGAGATTGAATTTTTTTTTTTGTGATAAATTTCGATATTTTAGGTGAAATTTTTTACAACTATAATATTCAATTTAAAAAAATTACAATTTTCGAAAAAAAAATCGCCAATGATGGAATTAAATTAATTCGACGGGACCTGCGATTAGGGAGGCTGCAAAACTGAAGATTAAAATCGTAGATGAATTGTCATGGTGGCATGAGGGACCTCTATATTTGTATATAATTTCCATATAGCGATATAGACCTCATGTAATTTGAACTATATCCACGAATGGTTCTATTCACAGCCGCCAGAGGGACAAGTCCATCAGATCCCAATAAATGCCAAATGAAATACATATTTATTTTTAGAGTGAATCTTTGATGACAAAAAAATTCTCACAATCAGTGGGAAAAAAAGATTGACTACAAATTTCAATGGGAATGGCAATTTTTTTTTTTTTAAGAAATGCTGGAAAAAAATGATAATTAAAATTAAGGTCTACATTTCAGATAGTTTTCCTACCTCAAGGTTCCTCTACCTCAAAAAACCGGATCCGCTGGTTCATTATCTTGCGGTCAAGTTCACGTGGCTGAAAAAAAATAGGACAAAAAGTTCGTAAGGAAAAAATAAAAGTGACCATTGTGCGAATGAGGAATGAAAGGGGTTCGTCATAATCGGAGCAGGTGGTTTACGTTTTATGTGAGCAAAAAGTTCATTGAGCATATGAGCAATAGAGTTGAGATAGTTGCTGCGAGAGGTAGAGGAGAAAAGTTTGCAAAACTACCAGGTGACGCTGTAATGTAAATTGTTAAAAAAAAAAAGCTCTATTTTCCACATTCCAGCCTCCTTAATCATATTTTTCGTACTCTTTTTAAAAAATATGTCCTTGAAGACAATTCCAAATATCAGAATTTATTTTATAAAAAAAAAAAAAGAAAATCATGGAAAATTTTACAGTTGCTATTTTATTATCGACGGGGGTAATATATACACTGAGCGAGATGAGAATGGGGATGCATCTTTTCACTCTCGCATGTAGGTATTATACGTGCAATCAATGAACGCATATTGATCTCAACCCCTCGCGAATTCTCTGTGCTTTGTCAGGGACGTACCAAGTTTCATCGCGTTGACCATCCTCTTTGGCGTTGACAATACACGAGGACACGAAGCTCGCGCGTCTCATGTAAAAATGACGTATCTCGAAGTACATTTTTTAATATTTTTTATTATTATTCAACGAACGATAAGCAGGTTCGTATCTGAGCAATCATAAGGGGATCCCCTAATGAGTGCTATACGAAATTTAAATTAAAAAATTCATATTCAATCAAAAAGACGTACATATATATATATATCATTTTTTATATGCAACTATATTTTTTTTAATCATATTAACCTAAAATAGTAACGGAATATATCTATTTTGAGGTTATGAAGATGAAAAACAGAATTTAATTTTCTTCAATTTTGATGAGCACCATAACGAATCACTGACATATAACGAAGAGGATTATATAGGACTGATTTATTTGAATCTTCGTAATCTAATATTCTCTCGTGGTATGCGAATGCATTTCGAGAAGGTGCTTTTGCGTCGAACGAGCAATAAAGAATAGAGAGTGCAAATTTCAAATTGCACATTTTTTTTCGCCTGGTGTCGTTTGATGATTGAAGAGAGCGAGTGGGGGATAGATTATGGAGAGGGAGTGAATTTTCTCTGTTGCCTCGTTACGTAAAAGCTGGTAAGAAGTTAGCGCACTGATATCGGTGAGTTAGCGGCAATAAAATGTCACCCTACGCCGGATTGTGCGAGAATAAACGAAACTATACGGAAGCTCACGAAGCGCCATATTGTCAAACTGATCAGATCGCACCAATCGCTAACGTGACAACCCCGCGTAAATTTACACCTTTTCACCTTCGACAAACCCAAAAAAAGTCACTGAAATTGTGGAAAAATCTTGGAACTTTCTTATGATCTTTCACATGAGAATTCCTTGATCCACTTCATCCTTTGCGATGAGGCTGTCGTAAAAAAAATATTACAGCTTAATTTCCTTAATTCATAATGCATTCGCGATAGCGCCTCTACGCTGTGAGCTTTGTAGTGTTTGTCACTAGAGGTCACCACGGGCGATACCGGGAGGCATAAAACGCGTTTGCTGATTGGTCGCTTCGAAAGTAGTACCACACATGTGTTTAGTTTCCCGCCTCGCTCGGGTTTTGTTATTGTATGAGGACGATAGGTGCCAATCCTGTACGATGCGATATTTTGTGTGGATAAGTGTGTGCGTGATGGGTGTGAGAGAGAGAGAGAGAGCAATAAATGTCGAATGTGTGCAAGACGTGGGACCCAGGTTAAAATCGAACCGCTTTTTTCATGATCTTCCCTCCGCTACGCACACTTCTCACACTTCTGCTCTCTCTCTCTCTCTCTCTCTCACTACCATCCCCCCCCCCCCCGCCCCTCCAATGCCGCTCCGCGCCGCCACGCGCTGTTTTCCCCTCACTCTCACGCACATGGCTCTTTCACTCTTTCTCACATCTCCCCCCCCCCCACACCTCGCTCTCTCTCGCGCTCTGAAACTTGCACCCCTCCCTCATGCTCGGCAACTGGCGACGTCGTCAGTGGCGACTCTCACGTTTCACGCACACCACGGACTTGGATTGTGTGACCGACCGACCGTGTTCTCTCGTCCGTTCGTCCGTCCGTCATATTCTCCCGATTTTGAAAGCAAGGTTGGTGTGTACTGTGTGCCGCGACTAGTTTTGTTGCGACGCAGGAAGAGAAGCAACGCGTAGAACGAGAAGAGCTCGCGCGGCGCGAAAGAGACGAAAAAAAAAAAAAAAAGAAAAGAAACGAAAAGAAAACGAGGTGCCTACAGTGCACACACGATTTTTACCCAAGTGTTGCGATCCGTAAAGCAAGTCTGGAGGCCATGGAGAAGCGGATAGAACTCGAGAAACGAGGAAGGAATCCCGGCGAAGTAAGCACTGAAATAATAAATATTAAATACCCTCAAACATACGACTAATTTCTCTTCTATCTGTCTCTCTCTCTCTCTGTCTCTCTTACGAGATTTTTTTTCACAAGTTTTACTACCAACGAAACATTTATTTTTTCTCATCGTCAGCTCCCCCCCCCCCCCCCCCTGCGCGTAATGAAACGACAACATCGCTCTATGTCAATGTCTGGCAGAATTAATTTCTTGTTTTTTTTCTCGCGTATGCTCCAAAAAAATTGTAATTTTTGTAATAGATATTTGAGACGTTTTTTTTTTTAGAGAATTTTTCTACTCGAGGGGTTCGCGGATACCGCGTGGCTTTGGGGGCAAATAGCGTTTCCCCTACGGGCCGCGTAACGCCGATGCCGCGACACGAGAGAAGAAGCTATCTTATAACCCACAACAGCAGGCATGGCGTGCTTGCCTTACTCTCTCCCTCTCTCTACCTCTACTTCGGCTTCTTACTCGTTAAATCACATTATTTGGCATCGAAATCGACCCTTTAATTAATTCTTTTCCCTCTGATTAATCTTTTTGAGGCGATTTTTTTTTTTTTTTTTCTCCCCCCCTTTCGAGCTGATTCTTTTGTTCCGTTACAGGACTAGTTATGCACTATATTGTACAGATATGGACGAGTGCGAGGCAAAGCACGAAATAAATCCGGCAATGTAAAAATCGTAAGGCAGCTTCGTTCTTTTTGTGTATTTCTCAGTTAATTTTGTTTTTTTTTTTTTTTTTTTTCGGAGCTGCTCGTTTGAATCAAAAGTTTTGCGGCACTTAATGGGGCAGGGGGGAGAAGAGAGATCGTATATCGGTCGAGTTTTCGACGGGTTTAGCCAGATATAGACGAAGCAGGTAAAAGAATTAAAACAAAAATCCCAACTTATGTTTACCATTAAATTTTTGATATAATGATTATTATTATTATTGTCGGGAAAAATCTTTTTTTCGGGGTTTTGATGGATTAGGAATTTTTAGGGGTGGGGGACTTTGTTCGGGGACTGTTGGAGATTGGAAAATATTTTTGTGGGTAATCATCAGGTCTCGCCTGTTAGATTCGATGTGAAAATACGTAGCACCCGGCAGGTGCAAAACGACGTTCAAGAGTCGGCCTCTGGTTCAACTGCACCTTCGCGCTCGCTTACTCCCTCTCTCGGTATTTCCTTTGCACTTCTTGTTGGCCTGCTTGATTTTTTTTTTCCACCCGGCGTAAAATTCTTTCAGGCGGTTCCTCACGCCAGTTGGAATTTCCAAAATGGTCGTAATATTTTTTTCAGCATTTAATTTTTTTTTTGTTCGAAAAAAAAACCAAAAGTTGGGATTCTAAATTTTTATTTTTTTGAAAAAAATCATGCAATATCGATTTTTTCATGTTTTCGAAAAATTGTTTTTGTAATTCCCAACAACGGAATGAACTTTATCAATTTGTCTTTTTTTCTATCGAGTCTCCAAACTGCGGGTCAGGCAAACGTTCTAATTTAATCACCACGAGGCTGACGCTCGAATTGCAATGGAGTTTGGCCCAATTTGGGCATAAATTCATTGTTAAAGTTTTTTTTTTTTTTAAATTTCTGCTAATGGAAAATTAATCTTGGTAAATCAAGTTCGATCGAGGAGATTATGAAATTTAAAATAATAATAATAATAAGTCTGCCCGATTGAATGTGCCAACGGCATAAACAGAAATGGCGTGTGGCGTGGCACGTTGCCTCGATCTCGCCCGAGTACAACTGGGAAGAGAAATCTCGTTTTCTTTAGGTAATTTTTGTTTTGCACAAGTCTGATCGTGGAAAAAATTCGCGCAGTAAGAAAGATATGTTGAAAAAAAATGCATAATAAATGTTGAATGAAAATTTGTTCAATAAAAGGGACGACAAAAATGGCGTGCATGACCCTGCGATGGAATAAAACAATTATCGATCCAATATAGAATTAATTTCACTATCGTCATGATATGAATTGATTTAACAAGTCAGAAAATTCGGCAAACTCGGTCAAACACCACGACTGCTCTTCTATTCTCGAATCTCTCTTTCCCCTCCCCCCCTGAATAGGACTATGCATTAATTTGTCCCCCGCCTCTTCCATTCTCAGTGACGACCTACGATCTGTAGCGTTTGCCCACACGAGCCATTCGTTATTACGCTGAGAAATATAATGTACATAAGTACTAATGATTTCATAGGTACATAATTATATATATATGTATGTCCATAAATACACATATAAATACTTAAACACTCACGAACACTTATATATGTACATAAATCGGCATGAGCACATATTTATGTACTTAACCGGACATAAGTACCAAGTCAATGTAAGTACACATAAGTACGAATATATCGATGTAAATATGCACAAAAATACATGTGTAATGGACACGTAAACACAGTTGAGTTCGGTTGAGTACACATAAGGGTACTTAAATCCACATGAGTACATATTGATGTATGTACACGAATATTCATGAGTGCCCATGTGCGTACGTAAATACGCACAGTTATATGCTTATACGTACATAAGTACGATAAGTAAACATATTTGTACGTAAATATATATATATATATATAAACATGTGCGACCCTTAAAAAACATTATTAAATGACTAATGAGTTGATCGAGCAAGGCAAACTCTATCTACATATATATATATATATATATCTCTGTTTGACGCACATTTTAACGCTTTCGCTAAACGGCGAATCTCAACGTACGGATATAAAATATTATGCAAATGCATTTGTGTAGAGATTTGTTCGTGCATATGCATCATCGTTTGCAACTCTCACGTGTATGTGGTGTGTGTGTGTGTGTGCGCATGTGTTTTTTCTCGCCCCGAAAAGACGCGTGTGTGAACGGTGACCGCGGCCATTGTTGGCACCGGCAAACGCGCACACGAGACACCGGACATATTGGATTTCTCTCGTGCGTTTGCAAAATACAGGGGAAACGAAAAATGTACGGTGTGAAAAAAAAAATTAGTAATGAAATACACGATAATTCGATGTTTTTTTTTTTCATTCGACATTACCGACGAGAAATATGTGTGTGCTCGAAGAGTTTCGCGCGAGATTGCAGCGCCACTTTGCCTGATTGTGTGCGTCACGCGAACTACGACGCAAAACATGGAAAGAGAGATCGCTGCGCATGCGCGTGTGAGCCGCCATTTTGGACGAGTCCATTTCTGTTGCCAAGTGGCAAACGATTCTCGTACCAAAAATCAAACGCTCTTTTTCTCTTCTCTTTGCTCCTCTGTACCTTTTTTCTCGTCGTGTGTACTTGTCGATTACTCTTCTACCGGTGCACACACCATCTAGCTTTTTTTTTCGCCTTGGTTTTGATACTTTGATTTAGCTGTTCTCGACCTTGAACGGGGAAAAGATGAATCTCCCTCTCTCTCTCTCTCTCTCGTGTGTATGCGTGCACTTCGCGATGTGGCTACGAGAGAGAGAAGAAAGGCACAAAACGATAGACGTTCAGACGTACTCTCGTTGCGTTGCGTGGGCGTCAACGCGCAGCTGTTGTGCGCATGTGAAGGACGTAGCGTGAATTTTGAGCGCCCCGTTCTATTTTATTGGATTTTCGAATTTAAAAAAAATTCTAAATTTTTCTTCCGGTTGTGAAAATTATATTTTATTAAAAAAAATTCAGTTCATTCAAATATTCGACCCATCGCATCAACAGAGTTTTTTATTTTTACCTTTAAACTCAATCACACGTGCCTAAAATCGTTTTAGATATAAACGAAATAATTTTTGCTCAAATTTCAACGATAAAAGGGTTTTATATTTTAGCTTCCAGTATGAAAAAAAAAAAATCATAAAATATTTAATACGAAATGACCTTGCAGCTCGTTCATTGATAAGTACGATAAGAAAAAACTTCGTTTTATGTGGCGCTGCGGCGCCCCACTGGTGATCAACTTTGCGATTGATCCGCTCCTATGTGCCCTGCCGACAAGTTTCCCACAGCCACTTCCCACCTTGACGAGTGTGACACGCGTTGCACCGAAACCGGCAAAGCGCTACTGCTCTCTCTCTCTCTCTGCTTGTCGTATGTCGTATCGAAAATCTAAGATTAGGACGCCCCAGTGGTGAGCTTATGCGAGAGAGGGAGAGAATAAGAGAAAGAGATCGAGCGAGAAAAATGGAGAGGGAAAGAGCGGGAATAAGAAAGCGGAAGGGCGGGAAAGAATGAGGGACAGGAGGAAGAGAATAAGAGAGCGAGAGAAAATATGACGCTTCGTCAACTACAGAGAGCGTTGGCATCATCCGCCTCCTTACGTATATTGCCGTACTATGTACCACGTCCAACGCAACATCCCTTTGGCATGCCATCCTTTTTTTCATCTTGCCTTGCCGCTAAACAAGACGCGGCGTGTAAACGAGTTCCCCCACCTTATCTCTCATTCTCTCATTCTATCTTTCTCTGTATATTCTCATCAAGCGCCTTACCGCGACCCCCTTTCTCTGTTTTTGCAACCCTTGCACCCTCGCGCTCTTTCACCGATCAATAAAACAGCCCATCTGTCTCTAAAGCTTTATTGTTTCATTTAAATATTCATTTTTTCTTTCTCTGTGTACAGAAGAAATAAGCGCGCCAATGCGCTTTAAAATCTCGATAATCCAATTTTTTTCCTAAGCCTATCCGATATTTTTCTCATTGCGTGGATGTAATAAAAATTATAATTGAGTATTGTCTAAAAAATTGTCACAAAAATTCGAACCCTGAGAGACGCAACAAGGAAAATACGAATAGAAATACATTATTTGAGATAATCTGATATTGACTCAGTAGGTAAGAAAAAACTGTAGTGAATCCTGAATAAATATAGCCGATACATTTTTTTTTTTCAATTATTACGTACCCTCTGAAAAAACCTCGTAAAAATTCACTCAAACATCCCAAAGCAAAAAGAAAAACAATGTTTAAATGAAAGAAAATACATTATTGGATAAAAGTTGTGTCGATTCAGTCGGTAACAAACATTGCAGGGACCGCCAAGGATGAAAATATCGCTGACGAAAATTAAAAAAAAAAAATCATCAAAAATGTTGAGAAAATTGATTTTGATATATAATAATCCATTAATTAATGAACAAACAAATTGTTTGTCAAAATTTTTAAACTGCTTTTTTGTTTGTTACAGAATTCAAATTAAATTGTCATTGAAGTTTAATGATCTTTATTATTTTTCGACTATACGACAAAAATCAATAACGAAACTAAGTAAATTTGTTTTCAACTCAATTTCAGATCACAGAATTCGTACTGGACAATTGTCGGAGTACGAATATCGTAGGTCTTACTGATGAATTCGTGGCTCTCGAATCACTGAGCCTAATCAACGTTGGCCTTACGAGTCTCAAAGGTTTTCCCAAATTACCAAATCTTAGAAAGGTTCGTCGGATCAACTTTTTTTTTTTCCTCTGACTAAACTTTTTGGTCAATTTTTTTAAATTTCCTGATAAACAGTCGTTTTTATGAATAAAAATTCCAGCTGGAGTTGAGCGACAACCGAATCTCGGGGGGCTTGAATCTTTTGCACACAAGCCCAAAGTTGACCCATCTCAATCTAAGTGGAAACAAAATCAAAGATCTTGACACGCTCCAACCGTTGGTGAGAGTTCGATTAATTATCCAAAAGAAATTCGTTGAAATGATTTATGTGCTAAATATATGAAAAAAATATATATTTATTCAATATAAGAAAATAATATATCAATATATTGTTGCATAAATATATATCTCCGGGACTTTTTTTTCTTCGTGAAAAATGTGAAACTAATCGATGATCAATATTGCAGAAAGAGTTCAAAAATCTCAAAAGCCTGGATCTCTTCAACAATGAAGCAACAAACATGGACAATTATAAGGAGAAAGTCTTTCTTCTCATTCCGAGCTTACGATATCTTGACGGGTAAATTGCACAACTTTACGATCGAGATAAATTTTTATCATTCAATTTCCAATAATCAAAATAAAATAAATAAATTGCCAAAAAAAAAAAAAATGCTGAATTTTTAGATTTGACATGGACGACTGTGAGGTAGAGGACAGTGAGGGTGAGGACGACGAGGTCAATGGAAATGACGATGCTGATGGTGACGCTAATGAGGACGACAGCGACGAAGGTGAGGAGTCAAAAATGAATGGCTCTTAAAAAAAAAAGAAAAAAAAATTCTCTCCTTTTTGTTTAATTTCGGGATTTTTTTTTTCCAATTAATGATTTTTAATTTTGCAGTTTCGGATGAGGACGATGACGATGACCTTGACGATGGAGGTGTAGGGTTGGAGACCGTTTACAAACGTGACCTTGAGGTGAGTCAGAAAGTTTCAAGGTCCAAATAATGTTATCGGGATTTCAAGTCAAAAAGTGGGACTTAAAAATCTTTCCGTTGGTTGAATTTTTAATTTTTAGGACGACAGTGATGAGGAGGATTACATGGGCGAGGAGGAAGAGGAGGATGATGATGACGATAATGATGATGACGACGAGCAGGACGAAGAGGACGGTGAATGCACCACAGGTAAACAAAAAAAAAAAAAATATTTTCAAAAAAAAATCTATGGGCTATTTCTTCTCAACTCGCAGTATCTGATGCTCTCAAATTTAGTCTATAATTTTTATTTATTGGTTCATCCCAGTGAGAAGAGTGTACTCAATTCTTTTTAAATAGATTTTTTACCCTTTGCGGTAAAATTATGAAACGACTTGCAAAAAAAATACGAGCTCGCATTAATTGTTTTGAAGTCAGAATTTTTTTTTTTTTTAACCTATCGAAATATTTAAAAAAATGTGAACATTTTTAATTTTTGCGTCTTTTTCCACCAGAATCGTCGCCTGCACGAGGAAAGAAAAGAAAACATGAGGAAGGTGGCGAATCGGGGAACTAAAAAAGGAGATTAAATTTCGCCACTGTTGAATGAGTGTAAAATTTCGTATAAATAAATAACAATAATCGCGTCGCCGAGTGAACGAGAGAGAGAGAGAGAGAGAGAGAGAGCAAAATGAAAAAAAAAAAACAGCTGGGAATCAAACTTATTGACCGACCAATGACAGACAAACAGTTAGTGGTGTGAATTTATCAGTAAAATCATTGGCTGAAAAATCGTCTGTGGAACAACAAACAAACAAAAAACGACTAAGTATACAAGAGCGCGAAAATATTGAGAATAATACGTGAAGAAAACAAAATGAATGAAGGTTGACACAAATAAAAAGAGGGAAAAAACATCGAAAAAAAGGATAAGAATGGCATAAATAGGAGCGCGCATTCCAGCCAAGGCTCAACACATTTTAGTTGTACTAACGATATTTTATATAGAGTATATAGTTGGAGAATTAGGAGGTGTTGAGTTGAGCAAAGGGCCGGAAGCGGTAAAAAAAAAAAAAAAAAAAAAAATCGTGTTTTGCAAAAGAAAGAAAAAATTCGCGACATTTGCAAAAAAACAAAAACGTGAGATTCTCGATTCTTTTTTTTTTCTTTGTTTTTGCGAATTTGCGAATTTTTTTTTTACTTCGTGAGATTTGCGAATGCAAAAAAAAAACAGCGGAGTTTTACACTCGAAAGGAGCGTATTTGTCTGTTAGCTCCCCCTCCCCCTCCCCGCCACCCCAAAATCGGCAAAAAAAAAGGTTCGTCAAATGCTGGAATGCTAGCCGTCGTTAATCAGTACTAAGAATTACATAAGTTACATTTTAAATACATTATTATTGTACCGTTTAATAAGTATAAAAAAAATATGAAAAAAAAACAAAAAAACAAAAAAAAAAAATCGTAAATGAGTAACACAAAAATGAAAATTTTGTACAGGTTAAAGAAAAAGAAAAAAAAAAAAAAAAAAAAAAAACCGTTTCACATCGCGAGGTGGCAAATTCAACGTGATTTTTTTTTTTTTTTTTTTTTTACCGGTAGAGTGAGAGGATACGCGATAATTAATCAATTCGCGGGAGATAGGACCGGAAAATATAAAATATGAGCGACAAAAATTATCTCAAATATATTTTCTTTTTTATGACGAAAAAAAAAAAAGATATGTCAATTTTTTGTTGTTCATATTTCATATATTTTAGATACAATCGTTTGATCTGTTCTTTTTTTTTTCCCCCAAGTTTATAAGATATCGTTTATCATCAAAGATTTCATTATCAACGTACTCGATTAATGCCGTATATTCGGTGTCAATAGTTGGTCAATTGCGCATTTGAACGGGATTGAATTTCATGGGATTATAGTCTAGTTTAAATAGTGAGATTGTCTAGATTTTTTTCTACGTTCTCGGCAATACAATTTTTTGTTTTGTGCACATAACGAAAATTTTCTTCGATGAATTTTCGCTCTTGAGTTAAGAACAATAACGAAGATTTCGTCAGTTTGGCCGTTTTTTTTTTTTCGGCCCTTTGCGGCCATACGCGTTGAGTGTCATATATTCTCGATATATTTTTGTCCAATTACTTTACGCATCTCAATATATACTTTTTCAATTTCAAACATTTTTTTTTTAACGATAAAATATTTAAAAACTAATTTTTTCACCTTTTACCAATAATTTTTCGACAAATGGATTTTTTAATTGTGACAATTCCAAGAAGGACGAAAAAAAAAAACTGAGCGATCAAAGGAAATTCTGTTGTAAAATTTGTGCCGCGCTCGCGATGTAATGAAAAACAAAAATAATAATAATACAGTGAGAATCGTCAACGAGGAGTAACGATCAATTACCCCAAAATTACATTCATTATCGTTTCAAGTGAGGATGCAAAGAACCGAAAAATTGAAAATCGTATTGAGGCGAAAAAAAGTTTAAACTTGGTCAGGACGTAAAGTAACGTAAAAAAAAAAGGCTCGTAGCAAAAAAAAAAAAACATAAAAAGTGAGGCAGATTAGATGACTTAGTTAATGGTAAGACTGCGACGATTCAACGTGACTATTGACATCATAACAAAAAATTTACAAATGTGACTACAAAGAATGGATGGGAGTGAAAATAGAGAAAGAACGTGAGAATGTAAGAGAGGATTGGTTTTATAAATAAATAATAAAGAGAGAAAAAAATACATGAGATGTAAGAATGGAAAAAACAACAGGAGGAAAAAAAATACAATTATGGTAGAGTCGAGGACCCGACGCGACCTTGCCAGATTGATTTATATGGCCTTATCCAATTTTTCCAAGAATTTGACGAAAAGAAAGAAGAAAAAAAAAAAGAGCAAATTTATATTAGGTAACCCGTGAAGTGAGTTACGTGTACAGGTCCAACAAAAACAGTCTGTAAAATACCCGATTAGCAATTTGTAATTGCGTCTCGCGCGGAAATTGCGCTCGGAAGAAAAAAAAATGAGTTCAAATAAGTATGTCGATTTTGCGAAAATTGTTTTTTTTTTTTTTTTTTCGAAGAGCGATAAAAAAATATTCCGTGCGTTTCGCGACTCGGAGCACTTTTGTCAATTGCGAATTTTTGGAGGATAAAAAGACAATTATCAATTAAGACTATTATGTCCATCTTCTTGTATCGTCGACATACATTCGTGTAATTGTCCGTCTGTTTCTGTTGTTAAAAGTGAATTTTTATCGTAAAGTTTGTTTATTTTGAGCAATCCTCATCACAACAAAATAAGATGAAAATAATTTATTAATAAAACCATTTACAAATCTATAAATTTTGGCGTTTCGATTCAACCCAGCCAAACGTTACGAGATGACAAAAAAAATAAGCCCAGTGTCTTACGAATGAAGTTTATCTTGTTCTTTAACTTTGTTTATGTCGCGATATGGGCGAATTGTAAAAATTTAATCGACAGATTCATGTGGCGAGAGAGGACCCGAAATTAACCTGAGGAAAATTCGCGATGAGTCCCAAATTATTAACTTACCGCAATCCGTGACTCTCAAATTATTCAACTTTACAAAATTTGTGAGACTCCAAATTTCTTATTTAGCCCTTGTTACGTTTCCGTTCACGTTAAAAATTACTTTTTATGTTGAACTTTTTCCATTGATATTTAAAAAATATTGTATAGGTCGCATGGCCCTCGTATATTCGCATGAGTCGAATATTTTTTATAGAATTATCATTATTTTTTGTTCCATTGATCTTGTGAAAATATAATGCCATGATATTTATGAGTTAAAATGCAATTTCAAAAATAAATTGAGCAATGGCGCGTAAATAATATAAAAACAAATGGACAATGAAAAAAAATTCCTGTTCTCGAATTTCTGATATTCTCGCTCCTGAGTTTTTCGCACATTTTGTTCTCTTGATACAGCAGAATTCTGCTGTATCTTCCGCGATGGTCCATAAATACATCGAGAACAACGAGACACCACGCGAAAGGCAAGTAAAACTTCCCACCGTTCATTTAATTTTCAACAATGATACAAACAATACAGATCGCGCATACTTTCGAAAACAAATAGAATTTTGCGTTACATTTGCAATGATACCCCGTGTGTGTGTGTTGTTTGCGATATATCGTGCTCCGGTCTAGTAGAATTTGGTCGTAACTTCTCGTACCACCAAAACTATCGCGAAGGAAGAGGGAGTCAAGCATGTGCTGCCCTCTCAGTGGCAGATAAGCGAAGCTTTGTCGCAAGATGGCCACAGAGCACCGAGCGCCGAGCGCCTGCCTGCCAGTATCCCTTCGCACTCCCATCGGTGCACTTGGTTCGTGCGCGCGTCTGGTGGTAGTGCAACAAAAGCCGCCCAAAGTTTGAGTTGTTGTTATTTTTTTATTTTATTTTAGTGCTTCTCTTCCCTTGTTCAAGAAGGGATTATATAGGTGTATATACACACACACATATATATATTCAAAAGTTCACGAAACGGCTCGTCAATATGGCTGAGAGCAAGGGTGCGTTAATAGCGAAGACAGTGCAAAAACATGCCGGCAGAGCCAAGGAAAAGGTGAGTTTTGAAAGTTCATACACACAAGCACACAGTATATGCGGAGATTGTCACGATTGTCTATCTTTTTTTTTTGCGACCGGCCCCTCGTACATAAAATGCTATTCACATTCTTCTTGACATTCTTATATGCCTGAGGAAAATTACCCGATTAATCTCCCAATTAGTGGACATTTAATTTCCAATAATTCCATAATCGAATTACGAATCGAAATCAATGTTTATTGAGAGAATTTTTTGTCTTTTCAAGGTTTGACTATCTGATTTAAAAAAAATTAATAGATCTAAATGACGCGATTGGGCTATTTAGTGACCAAATTTAGTATCTATAAAAGACAGTGGACATTTATCCCGATAAATCCCCAGTAATATTCTCAAAGTTATACCGATTAATGACCAAGTCTGAAGATCTCTGATAAATCTCCAAGTTGATGGCCATTTAAACTCGAGAAGTTTCCTTTGTGAATTATCACTAATTAATTATAGGTACCTCATATTCTTTTTGATGGAAATTTTCGAATTTTAAAGATCAATCTTTTGGCTATCCAACACTTTTTTAGTTCTTTTTATTTCTAATCAGTTCACTTTGATAACTTAAAATTACGCGATTGAACCATTCTGTGGCGAAATTTGGTGCTGGATACTTTAAATGGTTAATTAACGGATTAATGATCACACCATTAAATTGCCGCGACGCGAATTATCATACAAACTTTAAATTCATATTTATACAAACGTATAAAAAATTATATTGTTAAATTAGAATAAAATTCAACAGGTTGAAATATTTTAACGTTAGGATGAATTCGCGATTAAAAATCGCATAGTTGAGCTAGTTGATTTTCTAACCTATAAATCGTCACATTGACTTCTTCTCTGTACCAACTGACCGATTTTTGCTGGTGCCAATTTTTTTTTCAATGAAATTTAATTTTCACACAATTTTTTGTTTCACTCAACCAGCCTAATAACGCTTAAAGACCAATTTTATTATAATTATATGAAAATTTTCAAGATATTTAAACGAGTGAAATTAATTGATTTTTCTGGCTTTCGATTTTTAACGAATTTGTTTATGCATAGAAATTACTATACGCTGTAAATTGCCATAAAATACATTATACAATAATTGAATCGTAAAATATATCGTGTAAAAATATTTCCAACAATTATAAAAAATTATATAATATATTATTTATACAACTTTACATTATATGAAACAAAATTATCTTAAATGTTTTTTTATTATGACAGAAAAGAAATTGACCGAGAAATTGACTCAAAATTTATCTAATTTTTTCGCAACTTTCGCAATTGAATGTTCGAAAATTGATTTTTTCGTAAACTTAAAAATTGACAATTTGAATATTTTTACGCGCATCTTGCGCGGACCAACGATAGAGGGTCCTCCTCGGTCATCGCGATTTCCGCGATATGTTTACTCTTGTCGTCGAGAATTGAATTGTTACATAATCGAAGAGTGGGAGTGGGGAGAGCGCGCACCTCTTATGCTCCGGAGTTTCATTTAAAATGACAATTACTTATGCAACCTGCGAGGAGCGTCATACGACACACACACGCATCTATGTGTATATATATGCTGCATGTTTATACATATATATATATATATATATATATATACGTATAAACATGCAGTTATTCTCTTGGACCGAAGTGCAATTTATGTATTACGTGTATCTGCATAAATTGTACGAAACTTGTTCGTCTATCGAAGACATAGATGGCGCATGTCTCATCATTACATCCACGTGCATATTATGTACGTTTACAATATATATATATATATATTATAACAATTATTAAATTAATTACAAATACAATATTATTATTATATTTGTAATTAATTTAATAATTGTTATAATATAAAAATTTAGATTGAAAAGAGATATCATTTTGAAGAAATGGTCTATATTTAAATCACTAATTAATAAAGGATACTAAATTAAATACAATACAATAATAAAATTATTGTCATTATTACTATTATTATTATTAATAATATTTTTTTTATATTATAATAAAATTATTGTATTGTATTTAATTTAGTATCGTTTATTAATTAGTGATTTAAATATAGACCATTTCTTCAAAATTATATCTCTCTTCAATCTAAATTTTTATAAATATTTATTGTGCAATTTTGTATTTTCCCGAGCACGAAACGGCAAGCTTAATAATCTCTCGTGGACATACCCAAAATAACCTCCAACACCCTCGCACCGGGCCAAGCTATTCTATTTTTCGCTCAGGACACGAAAAGCTCACGACGTTTTCACTCCTCCTAGACGACGTACTCTGTCGCTTTCTCGGGCTAGAACAATTCACTGGAAGAATTGAAAAGTTGAAAGACTTGACTGGTTTGCTGTGAAAAAATTAATTATGACGTAAAAATAATTTTTAAACCCTTAAGAGCAAAATTTATAAAAAATAAATTAAATAATGAATTTCAAATTTATTCTTGTCATATATTTGAAAAAATTTAAGCCTGTTTTCGAAGGGTTCAAAAAAAAAACGAATTTATCTAGAAATTGTGGACTCATTTTTGTGCTTCTCACAAGGTCAAAAAAAAAAACAAAATTTTATTTAGTCCGTCGAATTGGCCTGGAACGCCCCCTCTCTGTCTAAAATAATTTATCTGCCGGAATTTCCATGTGGGAAAAGAGAGAGAAGACCATTTTTGTCCCCGTTGACCCCACGAACGGAAGAATCGGTATTACGTCCTTGGAAGTTATTCGTCTGCCATAAATCGATTTTTCTATTAAAATTCGTGGAAACGAACGAACGTGAAAACAAACGCTTCGTAATGGTCCGTTCGACGAAATCGATGATTTTTTTTTTTTTTTTTTTGCTCACTTCACTTACATCTGCGACTTGCATTTTCTCGAGGATCAAATTAAGAATTCGATTTGTTCATCACATATATATTTTACTTCATTAATACATTGATAATGAAAATGCACGCGGAAAAGTTACGAATTAGAAAATTCAGTACAATCAATAAAAAAATTTGGACAGACTGACTCATAAATATATGAGGAAAAAAATTAAGATAAACAAGCGCAAAGTCTTGGCAATTAATTAATCTGTTGGTTCAGTTGGTCGGGATTTATTTCTTATTATTATTATTATTATCTTTTTAATCATGTTTTCTTAAACTGCACAACTACGGATAAAAATTCACTCTTCACTTTTTCTATACTTGTACTGGGCCAAGCTGCTGCATTTATCTGGCATTTTTCACAAAATAAAAAAACATCCTTGAGCAAATTATTAATATACTGTGAATCCCTCGGCTTTATTTACATTATGGATGGAAAAATTAAGAAAATTCATTAAATTTCTTTATACATGTAGAGAAATTATTTTCGATCAAATTTCTAATTTTCGTGATGAAATTTTATTCCGATAAAGCCTGATAAGATTGATAAGATTCTGAGACCGATAATAGCAGGACTTTCACGATCACGATCGATTTGCACGAACGACGTCTTCGATCGTCCCAGGTGTTTACTATTCACTCTATTAATGGTAATTCAATAAACAACATGAGTATATGTTTGTGTATATATATATACATATATATATATTTTATATATATATATATATACACATACACACACACACACATATATATATATATATATATATATATTTATATATACATATATACATATATATATACATCGACGGTATAATACCAGAAAGGCACATAAGCTGAGCTTACAGACACTTGATCCGCCATTTTGACCTTACGCCACCGGTATATTCAAATAATAATAATAATATATATGAATTTAAATTGTGCAAATATATCAATATAAAAAAAAGTCCGTATGTATGTGTCCCTATGAATATATATATATATATATATATATATATATATATATATATATATATATATATATATATATATATCTATATTATAAAAATATATCGCCGCCGCCAGTGTACAAAAATTGGTTAGGGTTTGGGTCTGGGTTGGCCGTGTACAAGAATGGGGCGACCCCCTATAAGTTAAGTTTTAAGGGGGTAGGCAGGGGAGTTGGCGCTGCTGAGTGAAAGCATTGGGGGTTATATACCGGCTGTCCCATTTTAACCGACCACAGAGGATTTGGATTTAGAATTGTGATTGGACGGCTGGGTTGGCGCGCGAAGCGCGTAGGGGGGCGTGGCCCGACTAGTATATATATATATATATATATAGATACATATATATATAGGTTTTTGTGTGATTAGCTGAGGTTCGAACAGGTAGGCAAGTTTTATCTACATTCCTGAGCACTAAGTTCTTAAAGACACTCACAGACACACACAAAATACACGGAGAAAAAACATATATATATATATATATATAGCTGTAGCGTGTTAAAGCCAAAAGCAACGTAGATTCACAGGCGACTCGTAGGTGTCTCCGAGGGTCTGGGAGGCTGCACGCGGCTCGTGTGACAAGTATTGTTGGTGTGTGTTACTTGGTTGGTTTATCTCGTCGAACCGGTTCGCGATACTATTGCCTTTGCCGGATCGTAATGTGTTGCTGTATATATATATATATATATATATATGTTCTTCTCTCGTGTATGACTCTGCACGAGAGCCATGCAGTCAGTCGATAAAGTGAGACAGAATACGGTAAATAGTTCGAGTGAAGATGAAAACTTTTCTCATTTCGAGATTTTTCATGTATAAACTATATACACATAATATGTTATTTCCTGTATAGGCCTCTAGCGTAACATTGGAACGCATTGGTTGTAATGCGCGTGTACGTGTACCAAAATCAGCGCCACCTGTATGGCTGTTCGGCGTAACTGCATGGCGTGTAAGTCTCGTGCATGTATGAGCAAACACAAGCTCATGTGTCATACTTGTAGAGATAGTCTACAAGCATATATGCAGAAGACAATCTTACAAAATTCTGCGGTTCGAGACATCCCTGTTGTAGGACATCCTTGTCGTGTTGATATTCTCATTGTGGATGTTTGGGCTTGAAACGTTCCAGTCCCAAATAACTTCCATGACAAGGTTTTGCGATCAGACATCATTGCTTGTTCCAGATATCCTCGTTCCGGATGTTTAAGTTAAAGACATCCTCATTCTGGACATTTGTGTCCGAGACATTCTTTGTGCAGACATTCTGGTTCTAAAAATTCGTCTTGTAGACGTCCTCGTTCCCGATATTCTTGTTGATGTCATTTATCGTTTCTGATATTCTCGTTGCAGGCATTATTATTATCGACATTCTGGCTCTATCGATATCCTTCCAGCACATCATCTTAAAATCATGTGCTATTACTCAGTCGGCAAAACAGATTTCAGAAGTCATTGTGAGTGCTAGAGAAAAAGCTGCTTTTAGCCCAGTACCAAAATTCTCCTGAACAATTGATCTTTCGGACATACGAAGAGAATCATGAACTGCCAAGAACCGTTATACGCAGTTCGTGGTTCTATTCGTTTGTCCGAAAGATCAACCGTTTAGGAGAATTTTCGTATGCAGTTTTTGTTACCGACAGAGTCTTAAAGAGATATTGTTTGAGACGTCCTTCTTGCAGGCAAATAACTCGTTTCACATATTGCAGTCGTTGAGCATCCTTAGCATTTCATATATATATATATATATATATGAAATGCTAAGGATGTCACTAAGTTGATGTAACATTGATCAAGTTCTCGTTCTCCAGGTAGAAAAAAGCTCAAAAATAGGAAATAGTTCTTGGATCAGATTCAAATATATATATATTAAGCACGGAAAGTTAAACACGCGTGGCGAAGTGCGTAAGTATCGATAAAATGATTTGTCCGTTATATAGGGAAGGCGTAATCGGGTCGACCGGCATACTTCGAACCGGTTTTACGGTTGCTTCGAGCCCGGGTACAGAGCCACAAAGCCACGGAGAACCAATACGTTTAACAAACATCATCTTGCCCGGGAGATGTTTTGTGCGTTTAAAAAATTTCTCAATTTTCACCCTCTGATAAACTTTTACAAAAAACTAAATAAAAGTTACACGGTATAAAACAAAAATCAGATACACATTTTAATATTTTGCGATTGCATCGTATCATTTTTCGAAATTGTAGAGTTATAACTAAACATTTTTAGTGACCACTGCACGCGTAATAGTAACCCTGAATGGGAAGAATAACTATATAGTGGTCTTGGGATATATTTAAAAATGACGAAAATTCAAATAAATTTGTTTTTTTTTAAATCCGGTACTTGTTCAATCTTTTCTGACCCAATTCAAACAGGTTCATATAGAGAGAGACCAAGCCAAAGGTCAAACCGAGCAAAGTTCCATTTCCGCGATAGTTCCTAAGAGATTCTTTTAAATCCAAATTGCCAATAATCCAAAATGCATTATAACGACCTGCAAGTTCATAGTTATAAAAAAAACACTATAGCTCTGAAAACGGTAGAAGAAAAAGCTGATATGAATACTTTAGTACAATGACCGTTTCACACATGACGTATAAAAAAACGTAATAATTTACGTATACCAGACAAGTAATTATACTTATCCAATAGTCCAGTGCGTGAGCATATGTGGCCGAGAATTCAGGAAGCGGGACGAAACGGACTTGCTTACAGTTATAAATTGTATATAGCGAAAAAGAGGAAGACTAAAAGGAAGGGAGAGAGAGAGAGAGGGAAAGAAGTAAAAATAACATCCGCGTCGTTCTCGACTCAACATTTTCGTTACTCAACGAGAAGAGTTGGGCATATGCAAAGTTGTCTATTAACGAATAAGTATAAAAGTGCAACTGATACCAGACACTCGTAAAAATTTATACCAGGCATTCGCACCGATTGTAAATCTCACAGACCCTCACATGTATCCTCAAAAATACTCACACGGATAATTCGCGGAAACTTAGACGGACATTGAGAGAAACTTGGACGGATGACCCTCGCATACATTTACTTATAATCACACAAGGATTTACTGATACACACGAGCGCGCGCGCACACACAAACACACACGCGCGCACTCTCAATAATATTTACGCAGGATGTTACTGTATGCCAGTAACGCATCGGGGGTCGTCACAGGCACTCACGTAACCTTTACAGACTATGAACTGATACTCACACAGTCACGTACTGATATTCACATACACGGTAAAACTTTCATAGATCGTCACAAAAACAATCACAGGGGCCCTCAAAGCGGCCCTCTCATTTACTAATTACTCACGCAAACACGCTCTGACATTCACACACTATATAATAGAGTTACACAGTAAATTAATGATATTGAAGTTTGCATCGTTCGAATGCAACGAAATTCGTCGAAAAACAAAAGTAAACAAAAAATTATCAACATAGAGTACAGAATTTTCTTTTCTATGATTATTTCATGCGGTGAACAAGATAAGATGAATAATTATCAAACTGCCCCGACCCCCAGAACTCACCTTTGACACGGGGTTGAAATTTTTATTCGAATTTCGTTTCATTCCAACGATGCAAACTTCAATGTCACGTAAATTGCTGGTACATACATTATGCTGGTAAATATAAATGCGCATACCTATATTTGTATTTGTATCACTAATTCACCACATATAACACACACACATATATAGGGTGTCCCATTTAAAACGTACCACTAAAATATCTCCGAAACGACAAGAGGTACGGAAAAAAGTTTCATGCAAAAGTTTTATGGTATCGAGGAGGACAATTAATGATAATATTGATAACATCATAGATGGCGCCACTTTTCAAATATCTATCGTAACACTATTTTTTTAAACGGAAATCCATTTTTTTTATGGGATCAAAATTGTAGTTTGCCTCGAGCCGAATTCAATCATATTTTTTAAAAAAATTGACATTTTTTCTATATATATATATATATATATATATATTTCTTTCGAATGCTGACAATTATTAGGTGCTCACTCATTAAACCATTAAATTTGTTTATCACACTAATAAACGATGTTATACTCTCCGGTTAACGCAAGAGATGTTGAAAAAAATTAGCCCTTATTGTGGCGAGGCATCGTTGAACCCTACGGTCAAAATGTCCGATAGTATTTCAAGGTCATTTCGGGAATGCTTCCTTATGTATCAATGATACGTTTCGTATCCACGCACGTCGTAGATCCGCGCTCGAACACGATACTTTTTATGATACTCCACCAAACAAAAACAAAGATATCGGGCATTTTTGTCACCACAGTCGCTGATTTTTTTAAATCATATATTAAACTTTTAAAAATAGCTTTTTAATACAAAATAATATCGAGCCCATTCTTTTATGTATGGGTCATGATAATTTCTTTTAGGTTCAAATTTCCCCACTGAAAAAAAAAGGAATTAAATTGAGAAATTCCCATTTTCATGCCAATAATATCTACTTTTTAGGAATGAGTCCAATTTAGCTTAGTAGGGAACGAAAAAAAATTTGTCATTCATTTACAGCGTGAATTATTCAATGTACGAGTGCCATTTTTTCTCGGAATAGAATTTTTTTTTCCTCAGTCCCAATTTTCTTTTCTACATGGGCTGTCTTGCAGTGAAGACTTTGGAACGGTTAACGTTAAACGTTCGCGCATATGTCCACCTCGCTCGATCTTGGTCCACCTCTACTCGGGCTTCCCGTTACTATTCTCGTACCGGAGTCCCCGGCTGTTTTGCTGCTGCCGGGCGTAGTCCCGGCAGCAAATTCTCTCCAACGGGTTCTCTTTTTCTCTTTCTCTCTTTTTCTCTTTCTCTCTTTCTTTCTTTCTCTCTTTCTCTCTTTCTCTCTTTCTCTCTTTCTCTCTTTCTCTCTTTCTCTCTTTCTCTCTTTCTCTCTTTCTCTCTTTCTCTCTTTCTCTAATTCTCTCATTCTCTCATTCTCGGTCTAATATTCGAGCACATTGTTTTATTCGCGTAACTGCATTCTCGTGAATCGTCCAAGTCCACAGGATGCACAGGATAATGTTCCATAGCTCTGAATGTAGTTCTGCAAACTCGCATAAATGCTGGTCAATTCCATCTCAACTGAACCCTGACCCTGAATATTTCGGATTCGGTTGATTATTTTTTTACTCTTCCCCCTAATCAGAGTGCATTTATTTTTATTCTCAAATTTCATCCTTGGCATTTGGAGAAAAAAGAATTATTCAAATTTTTATTGCAACCAAAAATTAAATTAAAATAATAATAATAATAATATTAAAAATTATTATATAATAATAATATTAAATATAATATTAAAATAATATTAAAAATTAATATTAAATATAATATTAAAATAATATTAAAAATTAATATTAAATATAATATTAAAATAATATTAAAAATTAATATTTTTAAAAATTCTCACGTAGCGAATTTAACGACACATTTGATATAATCATTCTATGAGAATTTTTGATTCAAAGTCTTGAATCAACACACATAAACAATTATTTAAAAATTATTCTATACTCATAAATTAATTTAATCAATTTATAAATGGCATTTCATTTGGCTCGTTAACAGGAGCACTGGAAATAATTTTCCAAGTGGAAGGAGACGAACATGAGCTAGAATCGAGTGCACTTAATAAGAAGAAAAAAGAAAAAAAAAAACGGAGGGTACAAAGTCTCACGTTCGAATTTATATTCTTGATCGTAATTGTGATATCACAGAACAGCGTAATAATCATACAAGCATAACAACAATACTCTCGTTTTCTTCTTTTGTTTCATTTGTTCTTCATCTACTCGATTATAAATACGAGTATTACGATATTGTATGCTGTGATGCAAGTTTTTGTATGGTAATTGTTGCAAGTTTATTGGGATGTAGTTGTATGATTTTTCATTTCATATATAAAATTCCTTCTTTATATATATATATATATATATATATATATATTATATTATATTATATATATATAATATAATATAATATAATAATATATATATTATATGTATATATATATATATATATATATATATATATATATATATATATATGATATGTTTAGGGAAAGCGAAGGTTGTCTGTGTGTTTCATATATATATATTTATTATCTCATGCTCTTGCGCATTATAGTGCCACGATGTTCCATCTAGCAAACATAGAAACGATGTAAATGCATTCTAATGGTTCGCCAGGCGTAATGAACGTTCTGTCCACGCGTGTGCACCAGACAATATACATGACGATATCAGTAGAATAAAGATTGGAACTAGTACAGTAGACAAGTATTTCCACTTTAGCGTGCATGAGACTGCGCAGAGAGGGAGTTGCATTGCATTTATTTCTTCTTACGAGGACTTTTTACTTTATCGACTGAGCAAGAATTTCCGCATTGTAACCAGAATGGTGAAAAAAATAGCCTATGATTGTGAATTAAAAATCATTGAAAAATTTAATTATCGCAAATATGATAATAAGACATTGATATTCAGATGGTAATTTTAATCGACGATTTTAAGAAACCATTATTATTGATATTATTATTATTATTCCTATGATGATTCTTGAGATAAATTAATTCGGGACATAAATGATTTCAGGGACCGATAGTGGTGAATTGCATTTATTTATTCTTACGAGGACACTAAACTTTTTACATTATCTACTGAGCAAGAATTTCCGCATTGTAAGCAGAATCTGTACGTGGTGAAAAAAATAGCCTATGATTGTGAATTAAAAATCATTGAAAAATTTAATTATCGCAAATATGATAATAAGACATTATTGATATTCAGATGGTGTTAACTTTAATCGACAATTTTAAGAAACTTATTGATATTATTATTATTACTATGATGATTCTTTTGATAAATTAATTCGGGACATAAATGATTTTAGGGACCGATAGTCGTGAATTGCATTTATTTATTCTTACGAGGACACTAAACTTTTTACATTATCTACTGAGCAAGAATTTCCGCATTGTAAGCAGAATCTGTACGTGGTGAAAAAAATAGCCTATGATTGTGAATTAAAAATCATTGAAAAATTTAATTATCGCAAATATGATAATAAGACATTATTGATATTCAGATGGTGTTAACTTTAATCGACAATTTTAAGAAACTTATTGATATTATTATTATTACTATGATGATTCTTTTGATAAATTAATTCGGGACATAAATGATTTTAGGGACCGATAGTCGTGAATTGCATTTATTTATTCTTACGAGGACACTAAACTTTTTACATTATCTACTGAGCAAGAATTTCCGCATTGTAAGCAGAATCTGTACGTGGTGAAAAAAATAGCCTATGATTGTGAATTAAAAATCATTGAAAAATTTAATTATCGCAAATATGATAATAAGACATTGATATTCAGATGGTGTTAATTTTAATCGACGATTTTAAGAAACTTATTGATATTATTATTATTATTACTATGAAGATTCTTTTGATAAATTAATTCGGGACATAAATGATTTTAGGGACCGATAGTGGTGAAATGATCTAAAAAAAATTGTCAATTTTCGTCAAATTCCGTTTATAGTATTGTCCCGTTTCTCCGAGGCCTCCCTTCTTTGTCACTAACGTCGTCTTTTTATTATCTATATATACGTTATATACAGACGTTCTTATCGGGTACATTTTGGTACGCACGGCGAGAAAGAGAGAGAGAGAGAGAGAGATGCGTGAGCTCACGAGACGGTTTGACCGCTACGCGCTCTCGATCCCAAAACAAGAGTAAAATACATAGAGAGAGAAAAAGAGGATCGAGCTTTTCTCGTTCGAGACCGGCGAAAATTTCCTGGCCCAAATCCAGCGAGAGAAAAAGAGAGAAAGAGAGGGAGAGGGATAGATAGTCTCGTTTAAAAGCGCGTATATAAATACACATAGAACGTCTCACGACCAATGAGAGACCCCAATATCTTAGACGAAATCGTCGTCGTCGTCGTCATTTCTCTCCATGTCCTCTCGGATGTATCACTGCCAATGATGCTTCAAAATTTTCGTAAGAATTTCTTTGAAAATATTTTTTTTTTCCCCTCCCACATTGTTTTTTTTTTCCCCCATTGATCAATATTTATAACTATCGAGTGGTTCCCATTGCAATAATAATCTTCTGCCGGACGAAATAATTAACGATTAATGACGAGACTTGGGCGAAAAAAAAATTATTCAAAGAAAAAAAGAACGATTTGGTTGACAATTTTTTTCATATAGTCCTGCAAAATTTTGAAATTTATCAAAGCTTGGAAAATTCCTAACATTTTTATTAACATTTAACATTTGGGGAAATTGTGCTGATTACTGCGTTAAAAATATTTTACGTTGCATTAAATTACTGCGCGGTGGATTTATGCATCTAAACACTGTAATTTTGATAAATCCTTGAATATAGAACATTTTTAGTTGGGGTCACAAATTTTAGTTGGCACAACATCTGGGGTCAATGTTGACAAAAATGTTCGCGCAAGGGGGGGAAAAAAATGGGTCTGTATCGATGAGCAATTTATAAATGAAATTATATTTTTTGGGGAAAGTGGGCTAATTACTGTGTTAAAAGTATTTTACGTTGCATTAAATTACTGCGCGGTGGATTTATGCATCTAAACACTGTAATTTTGATAAATCCTTGAATATAGAACATTTTTAGTTGGGGTCACAAATTTTAGTTGGCACAACATCTGGGGTCAATGTTGACAAAAATGTTCGCGCAAGGGGGGGAAAAAAATGGGTTTGTATCGATGAGCAATTTATAAATGAAATTATATTTTTTGGGGAAAGTGGGCTAATTACTGTGTTAAAAGTATTTTACGTTGCATTAAATTACTGCGCGGTGGATTTATGCATCTAAACACTGTAATTTTGATAAATCCTTGAATATAGAACATTTTTAGTTGGGGTCACAAATTTTAGTTGGCACAACATCTGGGGTCAATGTTGACAAAAATGTTCGCGCAAGGGGGGGAAAAAAATGGGTCTGTATCGATGGGCAATTTATAAATGAAATTATATTTTTTGGGGAAAGTGTGCTGATTGCTGCGTTAAAAGTATTTTACGTTGCATTAAATTACTGCGCGGTAATTTTGATAAATCCTTGAATATAGGACATTTTTAGTTGTATTTTTGTATTATATTAATTATGCACTGAATATAAAAATTTGACAAAAAGTTTACATAAAAATAATTTTAAAAAATGAATAAAACTGACAGCGATAAGAGTTAACGTGGTTGGCGCACGACTCTGGCGAGCACCGAAGCTGTGCAGCATTGAGCGTGGTCAGTAGTTGGATCGGTGACCCCTTAAGAGGGGTTGGCCGCGCGTTGGCTGGCACATCGAATTCCACAGCACAGTTCATTTGTTCAGAGTTTGATGATTCCTTGCAGGAAGACCAAACTGTTGAAAGAGACGACTGTGTGCGGTTGGCAAAAATTTTGTGTACAAAGTTTTTCGTGCAAATGCGATACAGGCGATGGGCCTTGGGGCCCAAACGATCTGCGTACGTAATCCTGCAAAGGTTTAAGTAAATGGTAAAGTGAATCGTAGGAAAGTGAGTTCGGAAGAAAGGGAAGAGTCGTAAATACCCAAAAAAGTCGTTAGAATAATTCTATTTTTTTTTTTTAACCTTAAGGTTAATTTTCTTTAAAATTTTTATTCTATCGCCAAGTACTGAAAATGCTCATCCGACCTAATACTTTTCATTCGGAATGTATCGATAAAGCATCCCTAAAAAATTCTATCAAATGTTTTAAAAATTCCCTAAATATTTTTACCTCAGAAACTGAGTTCGGAAGAAAGGGAAGAGTCGTAAAAACCCAAAAAAGTCGTTAGAATAATTCTATTTTTTTTTTTTAACCTTAAGGTTAATTTTCTTTAAAATTTGTATCGTGTCGCCAAGTACTGAAAATGCTCATCCGACCTAATACTTTTCATTCGGAATGTATCGATAAAGCATCCCTAAAAAATTCTATCAAATGTTTTAAAAATTCCCTAAATATTTTTACCTCAGAAACTGAGTTCGGAAGAAAGGGAAGAGTCGTAAAAACCCAAAAAAGTCGTTAGAATAATTCTATTTTTTTTTTTTAACCTTAAGGTTAATTTTCTTTAAAATTTGTATCGTGTCGCCAAGTACTGAAAATGCTCATCCGACCTAATACTTTTCATTCGGAATGTATCGATAAAGCATCCCTAAAAAATTCTATCAAATGTTTTAAAAATTCCCTAAATATTTTTACCTCAGAAACTGAGTTCGGAAGAAAGGGAAGAGTCGTAAAAACCCAAAAAAGTCGTTAGAATAATTCTATTTTTTTTTTTTAACCTTAAGGTTAATTTTCTTTAAAATTTGTATCGTGTCGCCAAGTACTGAAAATGCTCATCCGACCTAATACTTTTCATTCGGAATGTATCGATAAAGCATCCCTAAAAAATTCTATCAAATGTTTTAAAAATTCCCTAAATATTTTTACCTCAGAAACTGAGTTCGGAAGAAAGGGAAGAGTCGTAAATACCCAAAAAAGTCGTTAGAATAATTCTATTTTTTTTTTTTAACCGTAAGGTTAATTTTCTTTAAAATTTTTATCGTGTCGCCAAGTACTGAAAATGCTCATCCGACCTAAATACTTTTCATTCGGAATGTATCGATAAAGCATCCCTAAAAAATTCTATCAAATGTTTTAAAAATTCCCTAAATATTTTTACCTCATATAGGAAAAAAAAAGTCAGCCCTTTATCATGCATTAAAATTATTTCACTATATTCTGGTATTAAAAATCACGGAAATACATAGAAAATTTAACTCAGGAGTTTAAAAGAAATAACTAGCTGAAAAAAAATTAAAAAAAAAAAAAACAATCAGCATTTATCGACAATAAAAATATTACATAGTAATTTTCCAATAACAGTCATTGATTTTATGACACGTCTTGTAAAAAAGTAGAGAAAAGAAAATGGTAAAGTGAAAATTTCATTGAGAATAATTTGGATGATTCCGTAGCGAGTAAAAGATCTGTCAGCGTGGGTTAACGGTATGCGTTAATTATTCGGAATATACACTCGGAATTGTCTTGTTGGCCCACTCATTGTCAGGCTTGGCTCACTAGGCTCAGGCATATACAGAGATAATGCCTGTATATACTCCGATACATACTTATGTGTATCCCAATATATATCTCTATATATATATATACCTCTCTCTCTCTCTATATATATATATATATATACCTCTATATATATATAATGTAAATATAGGCCCTACTTTTATGTACATGCCGAAAGGTATATACTCTGTCTCTCTCTTTCTGTCCCTCTTCGTGTCCAACGCAACACCCGTTGCATACAAAATGCATAATTCAAGGCAGGAAGTGACGATAGCGACGAATGCGCAGCTCAAAGTTTCTGTATGCGAGAGAAGTTTTACTGAACGGAGCTTGTCAGTCCATCAGGACGACGGAAATGAAACGAATCATTATATAGACTAACGCCGCAGATCACGGTTCTTCTCCCGGTGCGCTGTAGCACTGATTATGTATATATATATATATATATATATATATATATATATATATATATATATATATATATCTACTCTCCTATATAAAGTTTTATTGCACGATCTTGCTGATGCTTCTGGCATTACTCGCCAATTCAATTGGGTCACTTATTCGGGTCGTTGGTGTGCTCGTATTATACGTATATATACACAAACTTTTACACACCTGTTCCATTGGCAGAGAGTGGGAATTACTAATTCTAGTTTTCCGGACTTGGGACAGTTTTAAAAAATTTCTGTAAAATTTTTTCGTCAGTAAAAAAAATTATAATCATAAGTATAATTGGCATTATGATTATAATTACAATTGCAATTATTGACAAATTCATCTATCATTATTTTTTTCTTCAATTAATTAATTTTATAAATCTTCCATGACCTGATGGAAAAATTTTAGGTCGACCATGCTATCTCGATTCTCATTAAAATTAATATTCATTGATCTTTTTCCACAAAACGTACGAATTGGTCCACGGATTTGAATAAAACATGCAGATAAGAAGAAAATTCACAAGAGTAGCAAGAATTACTGAATTTCAAATGGGGCAACTTAAAATATTCCTTGCAGCAAAGAACACTTGACCTCGACAATTTTCACCTGCAACGAGAGTCTTGTTCCCTCTAATCATTGGGGGATGACCTACTTCGTCGACGACGTCATTCCCTTCCCCCCCTCCCCCACCTCTCTCTCTCTCTCTCTCCCTCTCCCTCTCCCTCTCCCTCTCTCTCTCTCTCTCTCTCTCTCTCTCTCTCTCTCTCTCTCTCTCTCTCTCTCTCTCTCTCTCCCCCTCCCTCTCTCTCTCTCCCTCTCCCTCTCTCTCTTTTCTTTTTCTTAATTCTTCTTCGGACTATATGTATATTCATCAGATTACTGGCTGTGCATAGTATATATACCAAATATACATCGCTATAATTCTATGTAAACTCGCGGTCAATACGATCGTTTCATCTCCAGATGGTCAAAGATTAACGACGTCGCTTTATATACACGCATATAAATATATATATCGCTTAAATACCTCTGTCAGCAAAACGCATTCAAAAAACAAATAAATGATAAAAATAAGTTTCCGATTTTAAAAAAATGTATAAAAAAAATCGCAGTTTAGAATCTAATAATAAGAGAATAAAAAAACCTTGCAAATTTTATTACCTCGATATGTATATCGATTAAAAAAGAATTTACGACTCGATTTCTTTTCCAGGAATACATAGAAAATTAGTGTGCTGGAAATTTGTGAATAGTTCATCCAGACGTTCGATAGTTCGAGACTGATTTATCTTTCTCTCTCGCTCTCTTATTCAACATGATGTCTATAACTGTAGCTCTCAATGATAGTATTATGTATCGTTAAGCCATATATATATATATATATATATATATATATATATATATATATATTGATGCATATATATTTATGTACATATATGAGTTATACATGTATTATGTACACGTGCGTAAGCTCGTGCATGAAAGTGCAAAAGTGATACTAACGAGAACGTCGACTTTGTGCTCTCTGGTGGTGGCGTCATGTACTTATCCTCGTGGCGCCATGAGCAATTTTTGTCGCATCTCTTGTGCGTGTCCGATGAAAAGAAAAGAAATCTATTATCGATATATATATATATTTTTTTTCTTTATGGTCACGCCTATTTTCATCGAACAATTGTTCGTAATTTTTCTTACACGTTGATTTCGAAATATAATTATATTGTACGGAATATCGGTAAATACATTTTAATATTTAAGTTAATTGATTACATCGTAATTTTGTACAGTTGAACAATTTTAACAATTGAACAATTTTAATGTCACTATTGGCAAAAAAAAAAACTTCGCTCTTTACTGTTAATTTTTTTTTATCCACGCGTTCGTCTTGTAAAATTGTGTGACTGGGAAAGTAAAACTGACCGCGCGACTGGGAATTTTGCGGTTCGTGGACTCTAGTCGCCCGGCCCGCGCCGAATTCGATGCGGTTTATTCTCGGCTTGGTTCGTCATAATGAGTGCGTCCCGTAAAACGAGAAAGCTCCCGGAGGGCATCTCAGGCTCGTTTTCGTTGAAAATGTAATTTTGTATGAAAAGGATCAATACGTCAATTGCAATATGATAGGAGATAAAATGATTTATTTAAAAAAAAAAATCCATTTTTTTTTTGTGTCCTAAACGCAAATTTTTTCGATACAGGGAAGACCGGGGTAAAATGGAACAAGGGGTGAAAAAAAATTTAGCATTGCAGCCTAATGTTTCTGCTATGAGAATTTTTTTTAACCTCGTACAAAAACGTCTGACCCACCAAATATGGTAGAATCATATACTTGAATCATTTTTTCTTCGAGTCTTTATTTTGTTTGCGACAGTTTAAGCCGACTGCGACCTCATTTTGCCCTCTAACTTCTGAGGACAAGATTTTACATAAGAGTGAAGTCAGCTCAGGGCTTATGGCTCTTTAATATTTACTTTTTTCACCCACACGAAAAATATTTAAAAACAATTTTTTTAAATTTATTTCGAAACAATTGTTCGAATTTACGCAGCTCGCCCTTATCTATGTAATATTGCGGCCATTATGACCCGTAAAATTGATATTTCGATGTTACTCGGTCGTCTAGCAGACTAGACGACTCGTTGATGATAAAAAAATGATCAATAAAATTTCTTAATCGTAGGCATAATCACCATAAATTCAAAATTTAATAAATCACTTATTTTAAAAATAATTTATCTAGTTGCTTGTATTTTATTTGTATTTATTTTTATTTCATCGCGTATATAGGGTATGAAAAGATCGCTGGATAGGAAACGTTAACTGGAGGTTCTGGATGGTTATATTGTTTTTTGTCTCGTTTCGCACACACTGCGCGCGCGGTGTGTTTGCAATTGAAGCGCGGTAATTGAATTAGAGCTCACGGGATCGCGTCGACTCGTCGCAAATGTCCCGTGCTGGTTTCTCAGTGGCTCGCTGTAAATTTTCTAGCTTCGTTGCCAGCAAGAACGATTTTTTTTTTTCATTTTTTTTTTTTTTTTTTTTCATCTATGCATAAAACTTGAGCCTTCCTAATGAACTAATTTTCCCTTCATCGTTGACACCATTTGACAAAGTATTTACATGTGAATTAATAAAATTAGACACGGTGATATGCACCCTAAATAAAATATGTACGATCGAGTTGCATGCATGTCCACAAATTAAACAGCCTTGACACGAAATTTTACACAGCAATGAAAAGTTAAATTTTGATTAAATAATGACGAGGTATTTATTTATTGTCCAGGAAAATTTTTGAAAATTTAACCACAATAACTATACGCTGTAATAAATAATTTATTTCTAATATAAAGCCGAATTGCAAAAAAATTGCAGTTTTCATGCTGAAAAAAATAATAATTTGACGTGATCGATGAAATCGATCTGATAAAATGATCTTATTCAATATTTCGAGTAGAAAAAAAAAACGAAAGTTGATAAAAATTTTTTGATAATTATTTTTGGACCCTTATTAGAAATTTAATTAAATTTTATACTATTATAAAATATTTTACTATCGAGTCTTTCAGCTTTGAGATCTCCCCGTGATAATTTACTCTCAACTCGAGACTCGAATCCTTCTCACCTTGTACGGTAGCCATCTAATGTCATACAGAGAGGCTAATCGCCATATACAGTCACGTGGGTGTTCCTATGAGTATACCTATGTGTATATATTATACATACATATATATATAGGAAACTACACGTGTATAGAAAAAGCACTCGTGTGTTTTACAAAATGTATTTACTATACATATATACTATATATATTTACTATATAGGTGTAAAATAGTTCAAGGTATATATATATATATATATATATATATATATATATATATATATATATACGAGGCAGTCTAGGTCAAGTTGGCAGGCCCGGCATATTTTTTTATATATTATATATTATTTGTATTTACATTGGTATATATATATATATATATATATATTATTTTTCCTTTCATTATTATTTCACGTCGATAAAAAAAAGGCCTCTCGCCAATTCAAAAACTTTTTCTCTGATTTTGTTGGCCATTTTTTCTGTTGCTTTTTTTTTACTCTTGTGTGACGTTTATAAAATGATTATTGTTATTCCAATAAAAAAAATGAGCAGCTGAATAATGAGCACAATTGAAAAATCATTAAAAATAATTAATTATTATATTTTTTTTAGTAAATTCCTTTCAATGTTTTATTTATTTATTGAATCTCCTACACACTCACTCTTACAGTAAAAAGAAGAAAAAAAAAAATTCAAGGATCACAGCCCAATCGAATTGACCTAGAACGCTCCATATATAAACATTGACTCTTGTTATTGTAAACAAAATCTCGAGTGGTTTAATTCTAATGTAATTGCTTCGGAGAGTATTCGATAACAGGGTGATTAGAAATAATCATTTGGAAAAAAAAATAATAATAATATAAACACGGTAAAGAGAAGTGCAACTACGTTAGAGAATCGTTAGAGAGCCCACCTGAGCCAACGGAGAAGTGTTGGGTCTTCAGTGTGTTAAAATGTCAATTTTTTCTACTTAAATGTGGAATTATCTTGGAGGAGCTCCGTTACTATATAGTAAATATATACATATATATATATACGTAGAATAGTCGAATATACATATATACATATATATATAGTAAAGGAGCTCCTTCTCCAAGATAATTCCACATTTAAGTACAAAAAATCGACATTCCGAGCTCCTATATATATATATATAGTATATGTAGTAACTATAGTATAAAGTATAAAAATAAATAGTTTAGACATTGCATGCAATGCAACAGTTGAGTTTCTCGAGTCCTCCGGATAAGTTAGAGATAAACTTGTAACCATAGTAGAGAGAGGTTAGGACACGTGACTCTTTGCGAATGCATCGGATATCGGAGAGTCAACACAAGAGTATATGCAGGTGCATACGAGAATGCAACAGACAAGTGTGCGCGCCGTAAGTGGCAATGGTTATTGCACACTGTACACTGCACCTCTCGGGTATAACTAAGAGCCACTCCTTCCTTTCTACTATTCCACGTAGTCTGTCATTCTTTCATCCGATATTATAATTTATTATATTATTTTTTCAGGCTCAAATTATTTTTTCGTTTACATAGAAAATTTACTTTAACTTACTGCAGAGTATTTATTTATGAGAATAATTTTTTTTTTGTCATTTCATAAATGTGCTATAAGTTATTCGCTTTGTACAAAATCTAATTACTATATATATGTAACGATGGTTACGAAGTACTCCCAACAGAATGGGCACCATCGGTAACAGAGAAACCAGCTTTTTCTATATATACATATATGTATATCTATATGTATATGCACTTCTTGTTGTCATTCTCGTGAACTTGAGTCTCTTCCTATACGTAACTTTTATAGAGCTCACTCGTTTGCATTCACAAAGGCTTTTGGGTTCGTTTGGGTTTCAGCTATATATTTCGTACACATGTATGGGGCATTCCAGATAAAATCAACAGAATCGTGATTCATTTTTTTTTCTTTTAAAGTGATGTGTGATGTGACTCAGTCGGCAAAACAGATTTTGCATAAGTCATTGTGAGTGCGAGAGAGAAAGCTACTTTTACTTCGGTACGAAAATTCTCCTAAACGGTTGATCTTTGAGGCAATAACGAAGAGAACGAAGAGAATGACGTTCATGATTCTCTTCATTTGTACGAGAGTTCAACCGTTTAGGAGAATTTTGGTACGCAGTTTTTGTTACCGACAGAGGAGTACCGACATCGTCTTGAGAGAAAAGAAAAATAGATTCACAGTCAGACTAATCTTCAACTTGAAACAAAAAATGTTCGCAATATAAAGAACTTGTATTATTTAAATCATAGAGAATAATCAAGTAGGACGAAATGAATGGAGATTTAACTTTGACCTTGATTTTTTGGGCACAAGATAAATTAATGTAAAAAAAATTGAACAAATGGCCAGCGAGAACACATGTGCTTGTTTCGATGAAGTGCACTTGCTAATTGGAACGATATTATACGAAACTCCGGCGAGAGTATGAGGGACTAAGAGCAATATTTCCGGTATGACCCGTCCTTGAGAAAAAATAATATAAAATAATATAAAAAGAAATATAGAGGAAGAGCCACCTCTCTCGCTCCAGTGAGCGCCTCGCGTATCAGTCTCTTTAAATCAGCACACGGGCTCTATGCTCTTCCTGCTGCTGGTTACGTTCTCACGAGCTTTGCTTTGGTTTTATTATTGGAGAGAATCAGCAGACACACACACGCGAACCACGCAGGGATGCTTGGACGATATTGCATGACTTTTTTCGTTTTTTCTCCTCCAGTCATCCTTATATCATCCGTCATATTATAATCGTTATCAGATATAAACAAATTTTTTCCATTAACTCCAAATTAAAAATCAGTTACGAAATAATTATTAATTGTAAACTTTTTTTTTATTAACGAAGTTTGAGAGAAAATCGATTTTCAGCTGGATATTAAGATTTGCTACGGAGATGTGCCACTCGAAGGCTTAATTAATTTAGAATTGAATTTAAAAAAAATAATAATAATAATTACAATTTGTTATTTATTGAAATTTCAACTCGAGATTTTTTTTCAATGCTGAATTGGAATTTTAGATTCAATTAAAAACTCCTGATGGAATTTCAAATTTCTGTTCAGTTGCATGATGATTATTGACACATATTAGTCACGATCTTTAATCAATATTATGAGGAAATTCCCTGCTAAATATCACATTTGTATTCCTCTTGCCCCAATTACTCGTTTCTCTCTTTTTTTCTTCTCTCTTTCAACAAGTTGAAAAATTATGTGGCTTTTGGAACGGTACCAGAAACACTGCTTCACGTTCGAAAATATAGTTTCGGGCATTCTTGAGTGCCTGGCTCTCGAGCCAAGTGAACGGGACATCTTTCCTTGTATATTCCATCCTCTTTGCACGCGTATTAAGAATATAATATCGTATATATATATATATATATATATATATATATATATACATACATACATACATACATATATATCCACGTCCATATATCGTCCACGTTTGTCCGTTGCAGGTACTACATATATATATATATATATATATATATATATATATATATATATATATTATATATATGTAGTACCTGCAACGGACAAACGTGGACGACGATGTTCCGTTAGTTCTGGCCATCGCAGAGATAGTAGTTACTTTAAAGAAGCCCCGAGAGTACAAAAGTTAGCAAGAGAGATAGAACAAGAGCCATATGTGAAAGATACTGCTGCGGGCCCTCGGTGAGTCCCAAGTTTCGGGTAATGAGAGTAAGAAACGGAAATAAGATAGAAAGCAAAAATTGGAAGGAAAAATTTATTTGAAAATATAAATAAATTTCAGTAGTTAAAATCTTAAACGATGATAAAATATTTTTTTAGCTAAAATCCACCAGTCGAAATTAATTGAAAATGTAAATTTCTTACAGACAAAATAAATTTGTATTTCTTACTGAAAATTAAATAATTAAAATTATTATTATATCCGACTAACAACAATTCATTAGTTGAATAAATTTTATTCACAAATTATTTTTTTCCTGCTGGCAATTTGTGTTTTTTTTTTAAATCGTCAACAGTGAATATAGAAATAAAAATTGCTGGAACGAAACTTAAAAAAATTACATAATGTTTTTCTATTATTTTTGTTTGATGGTTTTTTCTCACGATGCGTTTGGCGTTTCTTCTCCCGTCGGGCACTTATTTCATGGCGCTTCGAAATATCATGTTCCAGGGAACGAACACACAACGCCGTCTTCAGGCAATCGAGTCTATCTCTCTCTCTTTCTCTCATTCTTTCGTTCCATTCGTTTCGCTCGATCGTCTTTGCGCGCGAGCCTCATCGCTTTCCTTACGGTATCGCAACGCGAGAACTCGAGGGCACGAATACTACACATCTATATAGATATATATATATATATATGTATATAGATGTAAATAAGAGGACGAAGCAAGATTCCTGGGGGGCGATACAGGTCGAATAACTTTGGGACCGTCTCTTTTTACTGCAGGTCTAGGAAAAACAGCTGCACATCTGGCCTATCGAGAATAATATTTTTGCTTGAAAATATCTACATTCCAAAACGAATTAATCAAATTGAATTAAAATCAAAAATTATATTTAAATTATTAAAATGTAAATTTTACGATAAAAAGAATTATTAAAAAATTAATTAACGAGTTTCATAAATTTAACGAATGAATTTTATGCTATAAATAATTATTTGTTTAATTGGAGCGCAAATTTTGGGAATTTGGGCAAATTTGATAATGTTTTTCGGGATGGTCGGAGTCGATATGGACGAATTGGGGTCTGCGGACGGTGGATGCGTCGAGATTGGCGACGAATTTGAACGAAACGGGCTTATTGTTAATACTCGTTCCTTGGGACATTGGGCAGCCATGAAAGGTTGATGTCCGAACTCCGCGCCAACATTCCAATTCTTTCATCTCACTTCTCTCCTTTTTCTTCCTGGGTGACTCGTTGTCCATTTCTCGTCCACTGCACGCGCCACCATCTTTTCTTTTCCAGCAACACTTCGCCCCCATTCTTTCTTACGCACCATTTACTATTATTTAAAAAAAAAAATGTCACCCCTTTCCAATAAAATAGTGGGACAAATATCGATCTAAAAATTATTTTTACCAAATTAAAAATCAATTCATTATTCGACTTGGATATATTTTTAAGACGGTCAAAATACTTTGAATATATGAAAATAAAAAAAAATGTAATTGAAAAACAATTTAATATTCACATTTATTTATGAGTGAAAATAATTAATTGAATTTTAAGGCCCTAAAAGATGTAGGATTTTATTTTTGTAGCACAGAATCAGCCGGTTTGGTTCGTTCCAAGCATTTTTTTTTATTGACTAATCGAATCGTTTCTGCTTCTTTGTGGCATCTGTGCAGTGTGAAAGACCTCTTTGTGTCCAAGACTCTGACGTTGAAGAAAAAAAGACGAAAACAAAGTTTAATAATAAGCTGGGACTTATCTTATCTCTTCTACACAACGGCGATGTAAAAAACATTCGCACCGATCGAATTTCGCGTCAACTCTCTCTCTCTCTCTCTCTCTCTCTCTCTCTCTCCCCCCCTCTCCCCTCCCCCCTCTCCCCCTCTCCCCCCTTTCCCTCTCCCTCTCTCTCTCTCTCTCTCTCTCTCTCTCTCTCTCTCTCTCTCTCTCTCTCTCTCTCTCTCTCTCCCTCTCTCTCTCCCTCTCTCTCTCCCTCTCTCTCTCTCTCTCCCTCTCTCTCTCCCTCTCTCTCTCTCTCTCCCTCTCATTCTACATCACCGGATAAATTTTCGTTAATTCACTTTGAATCACGCTTTGAAATTAACTGCACATTTAAAAAAAAATTCAATCATTGACGCAGCTGTTTTATCAATACGTGTTTTATCTAAGTTAGAGCAGGACAATGAGAAAACTGAAATAGTACCACGTACGAGATTACAGATGTATAAATTAAATTTATTTCATTTCGTATAATAATTTCATAATTATTTTCATGTCAAGTTTTTCTTTTTTCCATTTACGCACAAAATTCGAATCAAACTTACGTGTCATGAGCGGAAATTTTTCAATTGGTTACTCATGTAGACAAAGATGAAAAAAAAAAAAAAAGAAATTGAAAAATATGAAAATTTCAAGTAGCCATAAATTTGCTCCTATTTTAAGGATTTCAATTTATTTGAAGGGTTTTGAAAACGCCAACGATCTCCCTTGGTTTACGGGAAGCTCAAAGAAAATATGAAATGTCACTTTTTCTGTGCTGCAAACCATAACGATTGAATTCTCGCGTTCGTTTCGAGTCACTTTTACTTTGTTCGAGCGTAAACGACGCGGATCGTTATAATGTTTCATGCCGGGAAAGTAAAGCAGAAATGGACGAGACAAAATTGCATTTTTTTTCTTCCCAGTAGAAAAAATACACAAAATAAGTAAATAATAATAATAATAATTCAAGAGGGAGAATGCGATAATATTAATAAAATGAGATAATACAGATCGTGTGTCAGAGTTTCGTTCCAGGTAATCGGACATCTTAAATTTCAGCAAATAAATTTTTGCCATATTTAAAATCATTCTCAGGTCAAGGGTGCAATTTTAACCATTTCAGCTTTTCTCTATCGCACGTGTGCGTTCTCCAAGCTTTTTTTTCTCCAGTTTCATGATACGAGAAATCTGATCTTTCAATGATGAGTCCTCCTACAAGGAATTTTGAAATAGACGAGATATAAAAATGCTGACACTTTCTGTTTCCCTGCTACGTTATCATTTTCACCTCCACTGATACAAGAATACACAAAATAAATAAATAATAATAATAATAATTCAAGAGGGAGAATGCGATAATATTAATAAAATGAGATAATACAGATCGTGTGTCAGAGTTTCGTTCCAGGTAATCGGACATCTTAAATTTCAGCAAATAAATTTTTGCCATATTTAAAATCATTCTCAGGTCAAGGGTGCAATTTTAACCATTTCAGCTTTTCTCTATCGCACGTGTGCGTTCTCCAAGCTTTTTTTTCTCCAGTTTCATGATACGAGAAATCTGATCTTTCAATGATGAGTCCTCCTACAAGGAATTTTGAAATAGACGAGATATAAAAATGCTGACACTTTCTGTTTCCCTGCTACGTTATCATTTTCACCTCCACTGATACAAGAATACACAAAATAAATAAATAATAATAATAATAATTCAAGAGGGAGAATGCGATAATATTAATAAAATGAGATAATACAGATCGTGTGTCAGAGTTTCGTTCCAGGTAATCGGACATCTTAAATTTCAGCAAATAAATTTTTGCCATATTTAAAATCATTCTCAGGTCAAGGGTGCAATTTTAACCATTTCAGCTTTTCTCTATCGCACGTGTGCGTTCTCCAAGCTTTTTTTTCTCCAGTTTCATGATACGAGAAATCTGATCTTTCAATGATGAGTCCTCCTGCAAGGAATTTTAAAATAGACGAGATATAAAAATGCTGACACTTTCTCTTTCGCTGCTACGTTATCATGTTTCTCATACGAGTCATAAATGAAAGATAATTTTTCAATTAAAATTGTGACACATTTCTGGATTTAAAAAAATATATATTTCTATAACAATTATTATTATATATGAAAAATTAAATTATTTGGATTTTGAGTACGTGGCAAAATTGTCGAATCTCATGATATAATTCGCTCGCATTTTCGTAGATATATGTCAGCAAGGCAATCGAACGTGCGTTATTTCCATGCCTATTTCCGGCGAATACTCGGAAAGCTTTGCAAACTTTGCTCAACGTGCCTTGGACTGCACACACTCCGTCGTGAGAGCGCGAACCCCCCACCCCCACCCCCACCCTCACCCTCACCCTCCCCCCCCCCCCTCTCTCTCTCTCTCTTCCTCTCCATCTATCACTATCTCTGAAGCACTCTTAGTGTGTGAGGTGTGTAACCTCTCGGTACCGAGGGTTAGTTATCGTTTCTGAAATAGACGATCCCAGCATACCCACTTCTAATAATAGGTAAGAGCGCTGCACTGCTGCTCGCATACACACATTCATTTCAACACTAAATAATTTTAGCTTAAATAATTTTTTCAACGAATCATTCTATTAATTCATTCTATTAATTCTATTAATTCTATTAATTATATTAATTCTATTAATTCTATTAATATTATTATTTCTTTTTTATGTCTGAAAATAAAAAAATTACTTAGGATCGATGTAAACTTTTTGTGATGGAATAGCATGTTCCTCGTTTGCCTATGTCAATTAGCAGGTGAATCCACCGTTAACCAAACCCAAAGAAACAAAAACAAAAAAATCAAGTTTGACGATAGATTACATCTCAGATATCGCGAGTTCCACGAGACACCGCGGTTGTGATAACGGATTTCGTTATCCACGAATCTTGTCGCATACAAAGATATATATATATATATATATACGAGGCATTCCGTGCGAACTCGACCACCTTCTCTTAATTGATTAGTTCTTTTCACTATCATTCTCCTAACTCTAAAATACACTCATGAATTTTTATCAAAAATTTTCTGTCCACCATATATTTTTTTTTAAGAATTTTAGAAAACCACAAAAACGTCGATGGTCGTTCTAGCTTCGGTAATTTGTAAAAAGAAAATAATATAAATGAGACAAAAAAAATTGTGAATGCTTTTTGGAATCAGTGCAACGAAGTTCTCGTATATGTGCCAAAATTTTCTCGTGTTCTGCTCTGATGCCCAGAGCATGATTTTAACGGTATTTTTTTTTTTTTTTAATCAACTGAGATACTAGATTATTATTAATTCGTGGATAATCATATTACTGCACCGATAAAACTTCGTCGAAGCAATTTCAAATTTTTCGAGCTAAAGAAAATTAATCCATTGATTCATTGCGACGAGAATTATGAATGAATTTATTGATTGCTATTTTTCATGCATTTTATTCAATAAATTTGCCTATAATTTGTCTAGCAGTGATTAGATTCGTTTATCGGCGAATTTATTCGAGATAAAATTAATGAAGATCATTGAAGCAAATTCGATAAAGATTTTTTGGGCATTTAAAATATTGGTAAAATTAAATGTTTTAAAAAATTTCAAAAGATTTAATTAAATTATGTATATGGTTTTTTTGAAAATTAGTTATTCGATTATTATAATTGAACCTGAGCTATTACTGATTGAAATACTGACCCCCTTAATGATGCAGAAAAAAATAATCCATAAATACCGGTCATCACACTTGGTAAATATAGGAAACACCACAAACTCCCCTTGGTGAGTCAGTAAAAAGTGGCATAAGGTCGGCTGCACCTTTCTTATTTCTTATTAGTTTCTCTCCGCCGTTACAACTCGCTGGTTGCTCGTTTTGTAAATAGCGCGACTCCGAGATCAAGTTGCGTAACGGGGTACACATTAGTTATATATATATATATATATATATATATATATATATATATAAATTAATTTACTATGAAATAATTTAGTATGAAATAGGTCTGGTGAAATGTATAAATCGGTATGTACATTTATTATATATATATAATAAATGTACATACCGAAAAAAAAATCACAAATAATATTACGACGATACAAAACATGTCGAATTTTTTAACGAAAAAGAATCCGCGGCCAAACAATAACTGTAAATGGGAATCGATGCAAGGCTAAAAATTTCTCGAAAATTGAATTTCGATATCGTTAATTTTTCCATTCTTTTATATGGGAAATTCTCGTTTTCGTTTTGAGAAAATCCGGGAGGGGGAAAAAAAGCTCTAATCGGAGCTCGTGGCCAGGAGAGAAACGCGTACAAACTTTCTGGCATTTTTCCCGATGTGGAAAATATCTCGGTGCAACGACCCGTCTCGTCGATGAAATTACTTTGCCCAACGCCGATTTCCTTTCGTCGTCTAACCAACGACTGTAGAAGGAGAAAGGCGAAATACGCCCAAGGCGAATATCACCTAGAATGTAGATGCACACTTTTTTTTTTCTCAAATACATATTTATTATTGCAGCAGCATGTTTTATTATTATTATTATTATTATTATTTATCTCTCTTATCGCAAAGTGCAGCAATGGAGGCATTTGAAAACTTTTCTGTCGCTCGGGCATTACGAAGGGCAATTAATATGCCTCGAGAGACAGCTTAAAAATTAAAACATTAAACGTTAATTATTAAAATTGAAATAGGATTATTGATTTTACATCGAAAAATCATGGCATGGCATTACAAAATACTATATAGTAATACGGAAATTTCATTACCCAGTGATTGGCCTTTGATAAAAATTGTGAGAAAAAATAGCCGAGAAAATTTGAGGATTGTAGTGATTTTTTTTTTTATATACGATTGATTATCGATTTAAAATGAACTTTGCGCTTTTCGAGGCGGTATTTATCCTGCAAATGGACTTTTGTAAGCTGAAAATTCTCTATATATTTTTATATCTGAAGTCTAGTAATTGCGTAAACAGTTTTAGTACTTTTTTCTATTTCATTACCTTATAAATCTTTATTCGGTTTGCTCATAGTTTGCAATTGCAATATTTAAGGCACTTGTCACGAAGATACTTATTTATTTTAGACCACAAATTATCGTATTTATAAAATATGTTTAAATGCTTGTTTTTCTAATTTTAAGTAGTGAAATGAAATTATCAGAGTTTCAGGAATAAGATTATCTAAGCTCGCCGTCGATATCTTGTAAAAGACAGTGAAGGCGAACGCAGAAAAAATCTTGGCAAAATTGGCGATAACAACTTTTTTTTTAGAGTCGGGCTGGGTGGCTAAACGCCCAGATCGTCCTCAACGGGTCAAGCCTGAGGTCAAACCAATTCAGCCATATTTTCTTCATTTATAAATTCGCTTGTGATTTATTTGAAGAACATTTTTAAAGGACTTTTTACTTTATACGAAAATACTCATTCACTTTACACCCAAAAATATTTTTATTTCCCCCCCAATTAGTACTACATATATGTATATGTATACATCATGGCTGAGACGAAATCTATCCATATTTTCTAAAATATAAAATTCACTTTGTCCGTCGCCCTATCAAGAGACATATAAAGAACCCGAGAAACGTGGCAGTGCTTATATGGTGATACGGGATCGTTGAAATGATCATTGCACGAGCACGCGGAGGTCCTCACGATCTCGTAACCCACGCACTAAAAAAGTTTCAACTCTTCTCGTGACCGCCCACACTTTTGAACACCTCATCATTAGGGTCTCCAGGGCTCTTGGCCAATTTGTTATTTTTTTTCCAATCGGCCACAACTAGCCTAAAGTACCTTACGATCTCCTAAAATGGCCACCGTTTGGGTTACATTAATGTGCCAATATTATGACAACATTTCCATTGCTTCCAAACCTTTTTCTCAATTGCATTTTTTCATGAATTATAATTTTTCATTCGTTCAATTATCTTTTATTCCAATCATTTTGTAAAAAAATTTAATCTCTTTTGTTTTCTCTTAATTTTTCAGTTCCTTCAGAATCTTGGCAAGGTAGACAGGACTGCCGACGACATATTTGACGAGCACTTACAAAATTTTACCAGACAACAGAATTCAGCAAACAGACTTCAGAAGGAATTTAACAATTACATCAGGTGTGTTCGAGGTAAGTCTTCATCATCATCATCATTTTTGTTCATCGTTCATAATTTTCATTCTCATATTACTCGGCAAATAAATATCGTGCATGACTCAATAACGCCATTTCGCTTTTTTTTTTTTTTTTTTTTTTTTTTTTTTTTTAATATTTAGGACAAAAAAGTAGACAGAAGAATTACCAAGGTAAAATAAAAATGTGATCTCTACGAGACAAAAGTAAAGGCTCGTAGAGATGCGTGTATTTATAGAGCGAGACTTGAATTAACACATCCGCGTGAAACACGAGTCGCGTTGTCACACACATACGCGAATCTAAATACACATCACACACACACATATATATATATATATATATATAAATTATTTTTTTCCTCATGGTGCAAAAAGGTGGGAGCAACCTTGCGTCACCGTGACCCCGTTCTCTCTTTCTCACTGTTGAACACAACGAGATAGATAATATTCACAACACACGACGCTCTCCCTCGTCACAGTCGAATTGTCCTGAGAGTTTCGCTCGCATACGTATCTATATATATATTGTATAAACAATAATATGGTACATGCTCGGTATTCTCATGGGAAATAAAGTATATTTGAAAAGATTTTTTTTTAAATAAATACCAATTGGAAATAATAAAGGATTTCGATTTTTTTTTCACCAAATGCAAATAATGACGATGATATTTTATTTTTCGTATACCTTTTTCATTTTTGCGCAATTTTTTTTTACATTTTTCATTCCAACATGGAAATAAGAAATATGAAAAAATTAGCAATTCCGAAAAAACATTTGAATTTTTTCGGTTAAATCGTTAAAATAATAATAATTACCGAATTTCATACTCGTTTTAGTTATCCAATAAAGCGGCAATTGGTCATTTTTGCTTCAAGGGCTCTTCAAAAATTGTATCCATTTGTGGTTTCTCCCTTTGAGGCTAACCTGCTCATGTTCACTCTTGGGATAAAATTTAATTATCGTATTATTTGTTGATTATTAAAATTTCACCGATAGTTTCGTCTCATTGTTGGCTAAAAAACGATGAATAAGGAGTTTGGCATCGAGGTCGTCCACCTTCGCGTTAAACTGGCGTTGAAAGCCTATCGACGCTTTCCCCTTTGATACGTTTAAATCCTTCTGTACATAATACCTTCATAATTCCTGCGGTACGAAGTGCGGTTTGGTCTGCGTTCCTGGTTCGGTCAACTCGATCTCAACGTGCCGATATATATATATATAAAACGTTACAAAACTCGTGGTATTTACTGTGTATATATATATATATATATATATATATATATATATATATATATATATATATATATATATATATATATATATATATATATATATATATATATATATATATATATATAGTAAATACCACTAGTATTGTAGCGTTTTTCTTTTTTTTGTTTTTTTTTTTATGTGTGAAACGGCTGTAGTAAAATGGCCTTCGTAATTTGGCACAAGAGTAATATGCAGGTGGATGCAATTTGACGAATGTGACGTTTACCTCGATTAATCACTGACCAATGAGAAAAATACGTGCACTTTTTCGAATTATTTTTAATGATAGGCTTATTGAGAGGTTGATTTTTTTTTCTCAGTGATCTAGAGAATTTTGTAGGAAAATAATTCTATAGCTCTTTTTCACTATTTTATTAAAATTTATTAATAAAAATACTCGAAACATTTTGTCAAAATTGATTATGAAAAAAAAAAAAAAAAAATGCTAGACTTTTAATAATTGAAGGAGACTGAAAAAATTGAATTTGATAAATTATTATAAATTACTTGATCCTCGATTGTTGCAAGTATTTAGATCAGCAGTAGTGATTATTCAGTGAGGAAAAAAATTCATTAAATCTCCAAAATATATGACGTAAAGATTTCTTATCGTATGACTAATATTTGAAAATATGAAAGTATCAGAATGAGATAACCGGAGATAAAAATTCCATATATTCCTGTCAAAAACTAAATTCCATCGTGTCGATTATTCTCACAAATTGTTTGATCTTGGACTCGATTTTACAAAGCTTGTCGAATGAGCCAATAATTTAGCGATATAATAGTTGAAACGCAAAATTTGAAACCACAACGTCATCGACGCGGAGAAAGAGGAAGAGAAAAGGGAAACAATGCTCAAGATTCACTATAATTTTCGGGAGAGAAATTGTTCCTGTCTCAGAGTTTACTTGTGGGGAAATAAATACACAAAAATAAATGGCATTGAGGAAGAATTTTTTTCTACTATAGTTGACGATTGGTGAGAGTTATGTTGACTTTGCAAACTGCTCGGTGACATAGAGGGAACATATTCCTGTCAAACACTAAATTCCATCGTGTCGATTATTCTCACACATTGTTTGATCTTGGACTCGATTTTACAAAGCTTGTCGAATGAGCCTATAATTTAGCGATATAATAGTTGAAACGCAAAATTTGAAACCACAACGTCATCGACGCGGAGAAAGAGAGAGAGAGAAAAGGGGAAGGAAAACAATGCTCAAGATTCACTATAATTTTCGGGAGAGAAATTCTTCGTGTCTCAAAGTTTACTTGTGGGGAAATAAATACACAAAAATAAATGGCATTGAGGAAGAATTTTTTTCTACTATAGTTAACGATTGGTGAGAGTTCTGTTGACTTTGCAAACTGTTCGGTGACATAGAGGGAGGTGGGGGGGGGGGGGGGGGGTGGCACAAGCCAGTCATGTCACGACGTTATCAAGCAAGGTGAATGCACTCCCGGGGACGGGTTTATATATTAAGTAGGCCAGGAAAGTAGTGGTAGATTCTCTCTTCGATTGCATATTGCTCGAGAGCTCGTTCGAGTGGACAGGCCAGAGACAACAAACTTCAAATGTATCGGTTTGCCGCGCTTTTCTCAATAGGTGGTCAAGAACACAACGGAATTTTAATTAATAGAATTGTTATTGATAAAAATTTGATTGATCGATTTATAGTTGACAGAATTGTAATAATTATAGTGAGAAATAATTATAGTGCAACAGAATGACAGCTGGACAGCATTATATATCAGATAGAATTATTTTTGACGGAATCAAAGGTGACGAAACTTTTTTTTTGCAAATATTTTATTTAGAATTGTAGGTGATATATTTTTAAGTGACATGTTGACGGAAGTATAGGTGACATATATATATATATATATATATATATATATATATATATATATATATATATATATGAATATAATAGAATATTACTTACAAATGAAAGAATTTTTAACGAATTATAGTTCCGATTATTATCGGTCACATTCACAGAATTTCTTTTTGACACAATTACACGTAATTGAATAATAATTGACCTAATTAAGATTGATCGGAGGGATCGGTCAACAATAGAATAGGAATTACTTGAATTATTTTCCAGAATCGTTATTTTATTATGTAATTGTATAAAGACAAAACTAGACACAAATTTTAGAAAGTACAGCCAACGAATAACACAAAAGATATAATGTACACGTGAATCCTCTTGCGGCCCGATTTCCAGCACAACTCCAAACTGAGGAATTCTCGGAAAATCGAGTTCCTCTCTTTTCATCGTCTCGTCCATTACGACATTCTCGAGAATAAAAAATTACCAAGAGACAAAAAATTCTCAACACTCAAAATATAATTTTCTTTCACGAGCATTTCGTGTATATAAACACTAACACTAGTGAACTATATATATATATATATATAATAGAAATCGTTTATGCAGTCGTAGAGTCAGTATTGAATCGAATAATATCACGTTACATCTCATCATTCTATTCACGGTGTCAATTCGTGACATTTTCACTCGTGCGAACGGCTCAAAGGCCAAACTGTTAAGCAATTATTAAACGTTCTTGTATGTTGTATATTCGTACTTGTTTGTACGAATCATTCAGCCGTTCAAGCAGCCTCCAAGACGCTGATGGACTCGCTCAACGAGATTTACGAGAGCCAGTGGACCGGTCACGATCTACTATACGTACAAGCACAAAATTTGGATATGCTCTGGCAGGATTTTACTCACAAGCTAGCTGATCAAGTACTCGTGCCTTTAAATACATATCAGAGCCAATTTCCAGAAATGAGAGTAAGATGTCGACCAAGTTTCACATTTTATAATAGTAATAGTAGTAATAATAGTAATAATGGTAATAATGGTAATAATAGTAATAATGGTAATAATGGTAATAATGGTAATAATAGTAATAGTAGTAATAATAGTAATAATAGTAATAATAGTAATAATAGTAATAGTAGTAATAGTATCAATAATAGTAATAATAGTAACAATAGTAATAATAGTAATAATAGTAATAGTAGTAATAGTATCAATAATAGTAATAATAGTAACAATAGTAATAATAGTAATAATAGTAATAATAGTAATAATAGTAATAATAGTAATAATAGTAATAATAGTAATAATAGTAATAATAGTAATAATAGTAACAATAGTAACAATAGTAATAATAGTAATAATAGTAATAATAGTAATAATAGTAATAATAGTAATAATAGTAATAATAGTAATAATAGTAATAATAGTAATAATAGTAATAATAGTAATAATAGTAATAATAGTAATAATAGTAATAATAGTAATAATAGTAATAATAGTAATAATAGTAATAATAGTAATAATAGTAATAATAGTAATAATAGTAATAATAGTAATAATAGTAATAATAGTAATAATAGTAATAATAGTAATAATAGTAATAATAGTAATAATAGTAATAATAGTAATAATAGCAATAATAGTAATAATAGTAATAATAGTAATAAGGATTAATTGTAGAAAGACTATTTTCTTATTGTATTGGGTCATTCTCAATTGTTGCACAAATGACAAATTAATCAAAACATTTGTCCTGTTATATTCGTAGAAAAAGATTGACAAACGAGGTCGAAAATTGGTCGATTACGATGGTCAGAGGCACAGTTTCCAGTCGTTACAGTGCAATCCAAAGAAACGAGATGAGCTCAAAGTGACGAGGGGCAAAGAATTGCTCGAGGAGGCAAAACGTACGTACGAGCAACTGAACTCGGAACTTCACGACGAATTGCCAGCACTTTATGACTCTCGTGTACTCTTCCTCGTCACCAATCTTCAGACTCTTTTCGCCGCGGAACAAGTTTTCCATGTCGAAAGTGCCAAGGTATGTTTTGCAACGGTTAATTATCACAGTGAGATTGGTGGGGGACCAATTGCGAATTGCCAATTTCAATTTCAATTTTAAATGGTTAATTAACCAATTGGAGCCTTTTTTTATTCGCTAATTAGAATTAATGAGCGATTTATTTACTATTTGTAAATTCGCGAAAGTAAAATTAATACTCAAAAAATAAATATGTTATCATTTTAATATTGATGCAAGGAAATTATTAGTCATTCATTTTTCTCCCCAAAACTTTTTTGTTTTCTTACTTTTTACTTTTTTTGAATTAACGAAAGTTAACGTTGTCAAATTTTCGTTTGGAGCAGGTTTACTCGGAGCTCGAGGCGATAGTCGACAAATTAGCGAATGAAAGTCAGCGGGGCTCGTACACGCTCAAGAAAAACTCGGACCAACAATCGCCTAAATCACCGAATGCCAATTCATCGTGAGTGCCTTTTTTCCACCTAAAAAATTTCAATAAAATAATAATAATGAATAATCAATGAATTTATTTAATTTGTAATCCATTTTTTTTTTATTTTAGATTGATAATAAATACGCAACCACCACCCCAAAACAACATTTCAGCTGGTAAAAATCGTCCCTACGTCTTTTTTATTTCCCTCTTTCGTTTTATTTCTTGAACAAAAAATTAAGTTTCTAACCCTGTGAATAAATTGCTTGATTGACTAAAAAAAAATTAACAAATGTGCACGCAATTTTTTCTTTTCCGTTTGATAATTTTTATTTTTTGTCAACGGCAGCAGAGAGATATTTTTACTATTTTTTTTTATTTTAATGGAATTTAGAAAAATTCGTCGATGCTTTTGTGTTTGAGAGTGGTCTTTTTTTTGTTTGTTTTGGGTGGTCGTGTTGCTGCTTTAGACGAATCAATGCCAGTGACTGATGACTCGTCACCAACGACCCAGCTCAACGGCAATGCCAATAGCAATGCTAACAGCAATGATAATTCCCTCAATAACCAAGACGCGTCCCCGCAAAATGTCGCACCGCCCACAAAAAGAGTCGAGGAATTGTACGATATACCAGTTGGTGAGTATCGGTCTTCCCTTCACTTTCCCTTCGTAACGCGCAAAACTCGATTATCATTATTATTAATTATTTTTTTTTATGATTATTATTTCCCGTTGATTTTATTCTCAATATCGATCAAATTTATTCGGTAAAATCCGAAACAGGAAAGAAAAACAGATTTTTCAAATGATTTATTTCGTAAAATGTTATTTAACGTATGAAAATAATTTATTTGCAAAATATTTCTTAGAGAAAAGTAATAATCGAGTTTAAGCTTTTTTCGTTACAATTTCTACATCGTGTGTTGCCAGAGTATGCTAATCGATCTTTGCATAGTGAAGAAAAAGAAGAGGAAGAAGATAAATAAAATAGTAGAAATAAAAATGACTCCCGCTGAAAATAAAAATAAACGATGATCCTCGGATGTTTCAATACCAACTCACACCCATATTTATTGATACTTTATGTAGATGTTGCTTCAGATCTAAAAAATATCATTTACACACAAATTTCACTGCAGAATGAGCGTCAAATACTTTGACGAAATTTTTCTTCTTTCCTAATTTTTAATGCGGCGGTCATTTTTCAAATTTGGTCGTTCGACCGTCATATGACGCAATCTATCGCATTTATCTAAAATCGTTTGAAGGGTGATGTACCGACCGTTGATAATAAAATCGGTTTACATGAGTCTGTTAATTGGGCATGAAAATTGATTTTCCTTTTGTCTAAAATATCAACAGTTTCGAAGAAAGTAGGGAAGGTAATTTATTAGCACATAGGTGGGGTATGGCACATTCCCTTAATAAAAAGCGTCTATGAGGCGTTGAGCATGCTCTTGAATTTAACTTAAGATCTTTGCGATTGTACTTAATTATCACCGCTGCTATTAATACGATAAGCTTCCAATCCTTGTCCAATTTTTGACAAGAAAGAAAAAAATGAACATGCACACACAAACAAGCAAAATCGTACATCAAATAGGTTCCACCGCTAACGGCAAAAAAATATTGCATTATTCTAGACGTGGAATATGAAAATGGTACCAATTTGTCTCTAGGAGCGACAACCGAAAACTTGCCACCGGGCGTTTTGTACAGGGTGAAAGCAACGTACAAGTACAGTCGCGAAGACGTTGACGAATTGTCCTTTGACGTTGGCGAGATCATACGAGTTGTCGAATACGACGATCCCGAAGAACAGGTTTGTTTATAATAATTAATACTATTGAAACAACGAAAAATCGTATTTAATGAGAATCACACTATTACGATCGACACATTTTCTATTAAATATTTCACTTTTTTCCTTTTTTCAAAAATTCATTAAAAAGAAAAAGGAATTCATACATTTTTTTTTTTTTTTTTTTGTAATTCACTATTTAATCATATGACGAGAATAAATTTCGCCAAACATATTTCAAGAGACCGACAGATATATTCTTAAAAAATTTATGATTGCGGCAGGAGGAGGGCTGGCTGATGGGTATCAAGGAGGGCACCAACGAGAAGGGCATGTTTCCGGCAAATTTCACAAAGACGATGTAAGAGTGATAAGCTCAAAAATCACCACGTACACTCCAATGCTCACAAGAAGAAAGAAAAGAGAAAAAACACGAGGAAGAAAAGAATTTAAAAACAAAAAAAAAATGAAAAATTAATACGGCATATTTTACTGTAAGTTTCGTAGTTAAAAGAAAAAAAAAAAAAAAGAAGAATACCGAAAGTAGTAAAAAAGAAATTCGCAGAATAAAAGTTGATGAACGACGATGGGTCAAGGTGGAGGGAATGGAAAAAAGGGATTTTTTTCACACGAGATGGATAAGCTGGAAGGGGTGCTGCGGAGAATCAATCAGCCCAAAGTGCCTTAAAACCAGCCACTGTCTGTGCCAACCAACATTCACTGCTTTGCAAACATATATTTATGGGACTGTCTCCTCTCATGTCGGATATTAAAAAATAATAAATAAAACGCGAATACACATCACTAATAATCAAATTGAAATATGCGAATTATATACATATATATATAAATATATATATATACATATATATATCTATATATATATATATATATATCTCGATTTAATAATATATTATAGCGAGGAAAAAAATGCAAAACAAAACAAAAATAACCTAAAATATTGTATTATTATAAAAAAAAAAGTAAGAAAAAGTTTTATCAATGAAAAATTTCTCAAGTTTCGACTGTACGATAAATCGAGGTTGCCTCTCTCAGGCGATGAAATTTTCCGTTCAATTCAATCAGATAGGAGGGGAAAAAAAATTTGATCGTTTTTCGATGATCTTGAATTTTTATTCAAGTTCTTCGATTAATCGTGGGAGACCAGCCCAGCCAGCCAAAACGTTACAATACATATATATATATATATATATATATATATATATATATACATGCATACATACATATTATATAATAAATTAATATTATTTTACGAGATTGTACATAGATTGATAAAATTTAAGGCTATTTTACGAAACTTTGTGGCCCACTAAAAAAAAAAAAAAATATCGAGGACATATGAAACGATTTTGCTCATCGTTGTTGTATACGTAATGAAAAACACGAGGTATTGATAATATTCAATGTAAATTCCACTCGTCAGAGGGGATTGCCAAACTCTCAAAGATTCAACTCTGAAATTGCATTTTCTTCGATTGTCTCATAAGAAAAAAAAAAAAGCAAAAAAAAAATAATACGTAAATTAATCAAAGTAGATTTTTTTTTTCCAACGATCGTATCATGTGAGAGAAATTTTATACTGGGAAAAAAGCTTCTGCAGAAATTCTCAAAAGTTCAACTCTTAAGTCGAAATTTTTCCGACATTGTCTCGGTATGAAAAAATAGGCAGAGATATTTCGTATAAAAAAAGAATGTGCTTCTGAAGAAATTCGAACCAACTCAAGGAAGTTTGCAATGTTTAAAAAAAATCGATTTTTTTTTCGATGCATTATTTAATATTACTGTCGAGTGACGAAAGTGAACGAGTCACTGTTTTTTTTTTTTTAGAATCGACGAATACTCCGATTAGATCGATAAATCACTGTTTTTTTTTCTCCCCCATCGGACCGATAACAAAAGATTTATTAATTATGATTATGGTAAAAATTTAAGGATGATATCGAATAATAACTAGGATAAGGGTCGATCATGAGCTTTTTTTCGGCGTTAGACTCGTGTCTTAACTTTATAAAATTGAGACGTGACGAACGAGTGGAGGAAAATTGAAGTGTGCTTTTTTCTTTTCTTTTTTTTTTTTTTGTTGTAGAAATATGTTTATAGTTGAAGGATTGTCTCCATTGTCGCACTACGATCGGAGATCTCGAAATGGCGAAATTTTACTTTCAGTTTGTAATGAGTCAGGAAGATTTTTTCACCGCACAAACTCTATTGAATTTTTGCACCGGGACGATCTTTTAATCGCAAATGAAAGTTCGGTTGAATCAGAGAAAATTTATTTGAATCACAGAACAATCTATTAAATCCAAGAGCATTTTATTAAAATTCGTTTCAATCAGAGCAAATTGAGATTAAAAATTTATTTGAATTTGAAAAAAAAGTACGTTAAATCTTTTTTTTTCTCTGTGCATCCCCGAGCCAATTTTATCAGAGAGTGCTGAAGATCTAGTCATGACAAAAACACAACGAATTCATCGTAAGCGCAATGGATCGCCCAAATTTTTTGTTTTTAATAATCCTCTTAAGAAAAAAATCAACAAACGCGATTTTCGGGATCTCCCTGTGAACAATTCCCTGGAGACGAAAAAAAAAAAATCGAGTGATTGTTTTTATTAACAAAGAGACTGAGACGTGTCTTCCAGGGTCACGTGAAAAACGAGTTCTCAACATTCTTCGTAAATAATATAATAAAATATTTTTATCCACATCAACGAAAAGTTCACTTTTGATGATTAAATCAAATTTCATTTATATAAATATTAAAAAAGGAAAAGAAAAAAAATAATCGTAGTGTATCGATGGAGCAATTCATTGTTATGTCATTTGTCATTTTTATGTCATGTTGTTTAATTTTACTTGAGCCATAAGTCATATCTTTGTAACCTTAACATTTAGAGAGAAGAAAAAAACGTTATATACAAACATATATATACATATATATTATTATTATTATTATTATCATGCGTCTGTCACTCTTGATTGCCTGTCTCGATTGAATTTCTATATAACAATTATAATAAAAAAATAGTGGTTTGTAAATGCGATTTTATTTCATCTTTGATCTTAAATTCAATATATTTTTTAAATCCCTGGCAATGTCTCGAAATTCAAAAGTGGTGAGTTTTTTCTCAATTTTTATTTATTTTCGTTGAGCTAATAAAAAAAAACCTCAATAGAAGTTTGAAAGAAAATAAAATTATTTATTATTGTCATGTCAGTCTTGATTCTGTCTCGATTAAATTTCTATATGACGATTTTAATAAAAATTGGCAAACGAGACTTTATTGCAAAAAAAATCACCTACAATGGCCCGAAAAGTAGTGAGTAAAAAAAACAAACAAAAAATTGTCAATCGTAATTTAATTTGAAAAAATATGATCAGACGTCCTGATAATGAACTTTTGGAGAATTTAACGATCGATTGGAAATGGGAGAATTGAATGAAAGAGGAAAATTTCTTAAACAAGCTGAAATTATGAAATAGTTAGTGATTTGTAAAGTGAAATTTGATTTTGCTCTCTAATCGTCGATTTGAAAAAAAAGTTCTGTGAAATGCCTCGAAAATTTGTGGAGTTTTTGTGAATTTAAAAAAAAATTAAATTTAGTCCCAAATTTTGACGCATTGCAGAAGCTGGCGATTAATTGGAAATGTTAAAATCTTTGAAAGAGGAAAATTATTACACACGTTGGAGCGAACCAACTTTGCAAGGACGTAAAAAAATATTTCAACCTTCGGAGGACGAAATTTCATCGAATCGACAATCACGATCGTCTTCGCCGTTATTGAATCCTCGTCAGTCCACGACGAGTATTTTTGAGCCGTGCTGCACGTGTCGATGCAATGGAAAAAAACATGTTAGAATAGAATTAAAGGCATGAAATTTAATTAAAATTTATTTTTCTTGTTTTCTAGAAATATAGAAAAATATATTTGATGGTGAAAGTTTTTTTTGAGCTTTCGCATAAATTATTTCCATCGAGATGATTCTTGTTTATTTTTAGTTAAATATAAAATAAAAATATGTATTCTTGTTTCAAATTATGGGTAATTTAAAAAAACAGAAATCGACCGGTACACGAGTTAAGACTCATTGTCAAAGGATAAGGGAGTCTTTGGAATTGCAGTTGATCGGTACTCAGGTAGAAAAAAAATGAAGAGAATTTCCTTTTTTTTTTTTTTTGCTTTATTAATTTTGGCGATAATTTTTTTTTTGTTTTTCCTTAGGTGGAAGAAGCACTTGCTGGTGACAGACAAGCTTCGTTGATACAACATTTGGATCTTGCTACAAATACACTCGAGGCTTTAATACAGCATGTTCAATCACTCCAAGTTTCTCATCTCGCTGCTTACAGAGTTCTCGAATTTTCTCATCGGCTTGTAATTCCTTATTCGACATCATCCAATTTTAACAGTTCTTTAACTGACGAAATCAGACAGGTAAATTTTACCCCATACTATACAATAATTGTCGATGATATATTTTTTTTTTTTTTAACAAATATAGAAATTTAAAAATTAAAAAAAGTTTTATAATATAAAGATTTATATAGAATATATCAAAAATTATTTTACATATTTATGAAATATTTTTTTTGCAGAACAGCAATTGTTTTATTTAATTTTTATTAATTTGGTAAAAAAAAAATTACACAAATTTTTACAGGCTGAAATTCTTAAGGAAAATCGCCTTTTGCGTCTGAGGAGCATTATCAACATATGTACAAAAAACGTTACAGCCTCGGAACGTTTGCAAACGGTGATAGACGATAATAGATCGAGGAGAGACGATTTTTCAATCGCTGCGAAAAATTTAAAAAACTTGCTGGAAAATTCGAAACTCTCGATGTCGCAGATGGAAAAATTGCACAGACAGTACGAGACGATATTGATGGATTATCGAGAGAGCAGACGAGCTTTGGACTCGGAATTGCCGAAAATTGTGCGAACGTATGTAAAATAAAAATCAATTATTCAGATTTGTTAAATTAATTATTTTCACGATTATGAATATTTTTCAGAAGGCTCGAAGCAATTGGACATAGTTTTCGACTCATCGATGAATTTTATAGTGACTTTGAGTACAGCAAAGAAATGTCCTGTTTTTTTAAATTGATTAGCGACAATTTGTGCCATGACGAGTCAGGTAATATTCTTTACTTTTTTTCAGTACAATTATTGGGAGCTTCAAAGTCCTATTCGATTTTTATACAGTTAAATAAAACAAGGTTGAGTGGTTAAACATAAATTGAATATTAAAACCGATCGTAATTGAATTAATGATGAGCAAAAATTTGTGTTCTGTTGATGTCAGGTAAAAAAAATTAGAGCTTCAGAGTGCTGTCGTTTTTTTTTTATAGTTAATTATCGAGGTTGAGAACTAAAACATAAATCCAATAATAAAACGAATCGTAATTGGATTATTGGTAAGGAATCGCAGTAAATCTAATAGAATTTACTGTAAAGCAATGAAAGGAAACACCACTTAATCTCGTGGAATTTTGATTTCCAATTCTAATTGGATTGAGGAGTGTCGATTATCAAACATATTAGAAAAAGTAACATATTTTTGAAATAAGTTTACATTTTTTTTCATTGGACATTTTTTTTGCCTGCAAAGGAAAATCTATTTAAAAAAATCAGCGGTCTTTAGAGTCAGTAGAATGACATAAAAAATCATGGAGAATATCTCATATATTTTTAATTCATTTCGAGTATCATAATATGCGTGTTGTGAACATTCTTTTTAACCGAATACTTTGGAACGCCTTTTTTATTTGTTAATTAAAATTCAATATTACTTCAAACTCCTCAATATTTTGTATTTCTTAAGGAATTTTTAAATCTATTTTCCTCGTATGGAAAGAAAAAATTAATTCGATGTTAAAAAAAAAAAACGCAGTTGTCGATCGTGCATCGCGCCCAGCAGCGCCACCGGAGTTGTGTCAAAAATGCAAAGTAAATCGTGTCGATAAACAGTGAAAAAGAAGAAATGTTGAAAAGTATACGGAAGAGTGTGGAAAAATAAGTAATCGAAACGACCTTGTTGAGAATGATCGTGTCAGTTTGAGGGGATTGAGACTCGCGAGAAGCCCATGAGGCTTGTACGAAAAAAAAAGTCCGGGAAGAACGAAGTAGAAGCCTGACAAGTACCCGGAATGCTGTTCATCCTCTTACAAAACGAGCGTATAATAATGCCAAGGGCTCTTCATGTGGCCATGACGTGCAAAAGTCGTACAACGTAAATGATTTCTTCTCACATTTTCCATAACTATACGTCTTAAGTCAATTACAAGATTTTTCAGACTAGTAATTGGGATAAAAGCAGCTGAGGAATTTTAGAAATATGCAAGTGTATATGTACAAAAATTTGGAATATAAAAATCTTTATTCTTCGTAATTTATGCAAAGATTTTTAGTACATTTTATGACGTCAAGAAGCCATCAATTTTACTTCCGGAAGTTCCATAGAAAACTTCAGAAAACTGTAATGAAAGTTAACTATATTCCACGATGTATGTTTTACCATTATGCGATATTCTGAAAGATATTTCGTAAAATACTCAATTCCCATTTGAATTTCCCGCGCTCTAGCCTTCAAATGATTCGAGCCAATCGGAAGGTCTCGCCACCTTCAATTGGTCGATCGACGCGCCACTTTTACAGGCTGCGCAGATCCCATTGTCCGGTACAGCCTGGGTAGAAAAGTTCACTCACTCTCAATTCAGCCGCCGCTCCGATATTCCTCAGTATGCTAGTATACGTAGCAGGAACAAATACGGCAAATGAGTGCGAGAAAGAAAATCGGTTTGTGGAAGTAAGTTTCGTGTGATACGCGTACCACTATGCAACGCAACGATAAAAGAAAGTGAGAGAGAGGGAGCGATAGCGCGATTGTAGAGTAAAGAGAGATGCCGTTGTGTGGCGCTCGCGAATATGGGCAAAGACAGAGAAAGAGCGAGAGAGTGGAAAATTGAAGAGAGAACGAGCTGCGCAAAGGTGGACGATACGAGGCGAGATTAGAGCCGGCGTAGGCCGAGTTGCGAAGGACGCCATCTTGCGATAGGCGGTCACCGTGGAGAATCGGGTAGCCGTTGAGCGGTATCGGGAGGATAGACAAAATTTATACATTACAATTTCGCTCGGGAGTGTCTATTTTTTATTATCATTAAAGGAAATATCAGGACGAAACAACAACAAAAATATAACGCGTGACATGAGAAAAGTATTATAGTTTTAACAAAGAATTGAGCGAGATAAAGTAAATAATAAAAGGACAGCGTGCCGAGGGGAAATGACCGATGGAAAAGACCGGGACACTATAGTGACCACCGGGCGGTAGCTTTGTATCGTGAAAGAGAGAGAGAGAGACAGAATCAAAGTGTGAAAGGGAGATGGCACTAAAAATTTGAAACAGGGAAAATGGATAAGGAAGTTGTCTATATAATGAGAATAAGGGTGGGGGAGTGAGAGAGATAAAAGGTAGGAGCAGGTTACAGGAGACAAAGTGAGAAAGAGTGCACACGTGAAAGAGATAGATTGATAGTAAAGGGGTTATGAGAAAAACTTACGCGCGGGGCTAATCTCATGAGTGTGTGTGTGTGAGAGAGAGAGAGAGAGAGAAGGCAACGATAAGAGACAGAGTGCGCTAGTAGCCAAGGATCGTGGCGTAGCAGCACATCCCAAACGTTTATAACTAAAAGCGACAGCGACAAACTCGGTGAAACATTTAAGAAGCCAGTGTCTGCTTTCGGGTGATACGTCGAAACGAGTAAGAGCATCGAAATATCTCGAGGTTGTTTTCTCGAGTTACACTCGCGCTGTTTATAACCTATAAAAACGGGCCAGTGAATTCTCGGGTAAAAGAGAGATAGATAGAGATTGAGTGGGAGTTCTGCCGTTTTGCCGTTACATTCGACGTGCCTCATCCCCGAAAAGAGGCGAGTGTGGGTGCCGCGCGCGCGCCCGCGCTCTATAGTTCGCCCGATTTTAATCTCGTTAGCGGACACGTGCGCGCGTCCTGCGCGAACCCGAATACTCCTTCGCTCTTCTGTCGGGGCTTCGCCCCAATCTGGTTTGTCTAACAGGATTTTGCAGTTGGGTATGAAAGCCGCGAGGGGGCGAGGATGGGGGGTTGATAAAAAGCCGACGCGAGGTACGGGCGCGACGCGATTACTGAGGCGAGAGCGTCCCGGGTTAAATCGCGAACGAAAGATGTAAAGAGTAAACGAAGAATGAGAGAGAGAAAGAGAGAGATTACTCTATACACACACACACACACACATATATATATGTACAAGTGAGAGTTCTTCCCCAGCAGGCGAACTCTGTCTATTACGTCCGTGAGAGAGAGAGAGAGAGAAAGAGATAGGGTGCGATATGTTCGCGCGAGTTTTCGTATGTCGTGTGTGTGTCGGCGTTTATGCGCGCGCTCGTTGACACAACCACGCGCCGAAAAACTATCTTCTCCGGTTCTCCCAAACGGCAAATTCTTCTCATTGATAACCTCTAAAATTACTAACATAAGAAACGCGTGTATTTATAATGTATGCCAAAGCGGCAAACAAAACGATCGCCGTGCCGATTGTGTAAGGTGAAAGATACGAGGAATGACGGGAAGAAAAAAAAGTGAAGCGGGAGAGATAGAGGGAGAATCGCAAAGTTTGTGTGCGTGAGTGAGACGGAGAAAGAGAAAGGAAAGTGAACGAGTGGAGCGCGGCTTAGTTACCACACCCAACCGTGCTGGGGGTCGAGTGAACGAGAGGCGCGGACCGAGCTTATAACCCGATTGAAGCCCCCCCTCCCCCCGCGTGTGTGTGTGTGTGTGTGTGTGTGTGTGTGTGTGTGAGAGAGAGAGAGAGTAAGAACGGGAGTAAGCGTGAAAAAGAGAAAAAGTGTAGTTAGAGAAAGAGCGAAGGAATAACCGAGAAAACAAAATCGAGAGAGAGGGCGTAGCGTGTAATTGTAATACACGCGAGGGTGAGAGGTCATGAGAGCCGGGGGTGATTGAGTTTTCTCGTTGAATCGCTTAAAAACGGAACGCGCACGTGCCCTGACGACTGGACGTTCTTTTCTCTCTCATTTTGCTCGAGCTTCTCTCATAGAAGTAGAAAATTCGCGAAACGGAAAGACGGGGAAAAAAAAAGTACGCGTGAAGTGGAAAAACCTTGGGTATATGTTCGCAAAATAGAAAAAAGACGTGAAATACATACAAAGAGAGAGAGAGAGTGTGTGTGTGCGACAAGTGGAAACGTCAGAAAATTTACAGAAGTGCAGGAAGAGAAATAAAGGCGAAATTAAAGAGCGCGAGGTGGGGAAAGCGTAGAGAGCTGTTAAAATACACATACACACACAAATGGCGCGTGCGCACATCTGACGTTCCACCCTCGTGCGCTTATATATATATATATGTGCGTGTGTGTGGGCACATGCGAATATATATCGCGTCTTAAAACCGTAAGGGCGTATACATACGCCCTTATAGATGGCACATACGCCCTTACGGTGTTCTAATGCGCGATAGTCTATATATATGTATGTATGCGTTTGCGTGAATGAATTTTCGTCCGGCATTGAAATTTGAGAAATAAACAGCAAAAAATCGAAAGATAAAAATCCAAGCACATATAAAAATAATAATAAAAAGTTTAAAAGTCCGTAATACGTTGTCGGAAAACTCGAGCGACGCGAGTCAACATCGCGAACTTCTGACCGGAAATGTTATTTGTTTTTCTTTGAAATAGAAATCGAACACTTCTTTGCTGTAGTTGCCATTTAAAAAAAAAATCTTTTTTTCTCGTAGAAAAAAAAAACGAAGAATCGTAAATCGAAACGGTCTTTCTATCGCTAGAGGGAGACAACCATAGGAGCGTAATTGCAAGTGCAGATATATGTATAGATCCATAGAGCTTATAAACACTCGATACGCCCTTTTAACTTTACGCCAGCGTATGCGTAAAAATGCACACGTATAGTTTATATTTGCATGCATAGACACACTATAGAAGTGTATGATATAGGGAATATATATATATATAGCACAAAAAGACGCGAGCGCTCTCTCTCGTTGCGTGGAAGCGAGAAAAGAGAGCGGCAGAGCGCTGCCTGGGTTGATGTGTCGCTGGCATCGAGCCCTGTCAGGAGTGCCGCTGCCGCCGCCGTCGCAGCCGCAGCTATTCGCTTGATTCTCTTTTTCTTCCTCTTTCTCTCTCTCTCTTTCTCTTTCTCTCTCTCTCTCTCTCTATTTCATCTGCCGTCCGCGTGTAGTGCGCGCGCGTTGCAAAAAATACGAAGAGAAAAAGTGCTCGTGTGTCAATAATAATAATAATAATAATAATAAGAGTTTCTTAATTCCAGTGGATGAAGCAGAGGAAGGAAGAACGACAAGAGAAAGAGAGAAAACATAGATAATTCAAGTATCATTTGTTAAAAGTGGGTGTTTTTTTTTTAACGAAAAAAATTTCGAACAGACGAATAATCGAGGAGTGTACAGTGCAGTGTTTTTTTTTTTTTTACCACAGCGTTGGTGTCAGTGCGTCGATCTGTGGAACCAAAACGAAAGTATAGAAATTTTTTTTTTTTTTTTTTTTTTTTTTCTTTTGATACGACGAAACTACGTGTGGTGCGTTTGAGTTGGTTTTCTTTTGTTTACGATGTACTTGAGCTTGAGAGAAGTGGGGTGTTTTGTACTGTAACGTGTCACCGTGGAAAGATAATAATCGGTGCGCCCCAACGGGGCGAAGGGGGGGGACAAATAAAAAGGAGACGAGCGCCGGAGTAGCAGAGCAGCAGCAGCAGCAGCAAACCGCCGCCAACGTCGCTGCCTGCCTGCCTGCAGTGAGCAGCGCTCGGGCAGCGGCCGAAACTCCACACACCAATTTCCCTCTCTCTCGCGCTCTTTTGTACACTTTTTTTTTCGTTTTTTTTTTCTGTTTTACAATATTTTTGCCTCCGTCTTCTTTCCATCTCACCCGCGCCCCCTTTTATTTTTCCCCCTGGTGGTCGTTTTGAACGTCCTTCGATACATCGGAGGATCCACTCCTGGGCCTGAATCATGGCGTGCTGCCTGTCGGAAGAGGCCAAGGAACAGAAGCGTATAAATCAGGAGATTGAGCGTCAATTGCGGAGGGACAAGAGAGATGCGAGACGAGAACTCAAGCTATTGCTATTGGGTCAGTAACACTGAAATTATTACTTATACACACATATATATATATATATATATAATTGTCTATAGTTATGGTAAAAATAAGCCGATTGGTAGGGCAAAATTCCGAGGATTCTGGGAAATGATTTATCGTAGGGAAAAATGATGCCGACAAATAATGTTGGGTCAGTGATACAGAGAAATTATTACTTGTAAATATGTGCGGAGGTAACAGAAAGCCGTTCGGTGGACAAAATTTCGAGGATTTTCGCATTTTTTTTTTTTCCAGGAAAATATTGAATAGGCCAATAATTAATACTCGTACAAACTTTCGTCTTTAATCACTTTGAGTCGACACGTTCACGCGTCTCTTGATAATTGAACGTTTTACATTAATTTAGGTTAGGTCAGATTAGGTTAGATCGCATTGAAGAGATTCACGACGAGAACTCAAACTTTTGTTTTTGGATCAGTTATACAGTACAGTTTCCTGTATACAGTTATACAGCATGCAGGAAATAAGCTGGCTGATGACGACAAATTTTGACAATTTTGGAATTTTTTTTTTTTATAAATTTTTCTGAAATGTTGCATAGGCCAATGTTGGGCCATGTAAAGAAATAAAAATTTACACATAAATACGTATATATATATATATGCATGTATAGGGTGGAAAGAATCTCGTTGATGGGGAAGAGAAATTTCGAGGATTTTGATAATAATTTTTTTCTAGGGGATTCCCTGAAAAATTGTGTAGGCGAATAAATAATTGTTGAGAGATGCGAAAGAAAATGTCAAACTATCGTTTTTGGGCCAGTTGTAACAAATACAGGTGGAAGGAACGGTTGATGATGACGAAAAATTTCAAAGATTTTCGAAATTCTTTTTCCTAGGGGATTCCCCGAAAAATTGTGTGGGTGAATGAATAATTGTTAAGAGATTTGCTAAAGGAATTATCAAACGTTTTTGGGTAAGTTATAACAGATAAAGGTGGAAATAAGTCGGTTGATGACGACGAAAAATTTCGAGAACTAGGAACGTTTTTTTTTTTTATTTTACTTCTATAATGAATTTCCTGGGAAGTTACGTGAGCGAATAATTTTGGGTCAGTAATGTAAAAAAAATATCACTTACGAATAAATATAGGTATGTGTAGGGTTGGGGGGGGGGGGGGGGATAAGCCAGTGAAAAACAAAATTCCAAGGATTCTGGAGAAAAAAAAAGTAAGGGTTTCCCTGAAAAGTTGTGTGGGTGAAAAAATAATTATTGAACGATGCGAGACGAGAACTTAAATTATTGACCTTATGGTAGTAATGCAGTGAAATGACCTCTAAATATAAAATAACACATCCTGACCGACTGACTCATTATCGCCGAGCCGAAACCGCTCAAGCTATAAATATGAAATTTGCTCAGTAGTTTTATTTTATAATGTAAAGACTCACTAAGAAGGGATTTTTCGAAATTCAAACTTTAAGGGGGTAAAAAAATGGTAAAATTTATTTAATTTTTATTTTTCATGCGAGCTAAGTCGCGGGCAGCAGCTAGTTACTTATAAATACACCGAGATATATATGGAAATGAGAGCCTGTTGATAGCGAAGAAAAATTCCGAGGATCGTGGGGGATTTTTTTTTTTTTTTTTTAAGGCGATTCGCCTTTTTTAAGGAAACTTTTTTAAGGAAAGTTTTACTGATCAATGAATAATGCTAGAAGTTTTTAGCGATAAAATAAAGATTATCGGTCGAATGTATTTGGATGGTGGGGAATAATGAGGGTCAAGATGTATTTAACTGTTTTTGTTTTGTTTTTAATTCATTGATATAATGTGGGGGGCACTGGAATTCTAAATGTAAGGTGACTATCAAGTCAGTATTAAATTATAGTCAGGGGTAGATAAAATTAATCCGAATTTTGGGGTTTCTTGTTATTTTTTATGCCCTTCTAAGTAATTTAACGAGCGAGTAGGAAAAAAGAATTTTGGCTCTAGTACCAGATATGATAGATTTTTTTTTAAGCTTCAAAACGCATTTGTCAAGATTCAAAAATGGATTTTGTATTGCACAATGGAAACTTTTGTTCATCATGCTTTTTTTTTTTTTTTAATCTGCTTGATTCCTTTCACTCAAAAATTCCTTGATTTGCACAAATAATTTTCTTTAACTCACAAATACATTTGTTTAAACTGCGGAATGCAATATTTGCCTCAACGTGCATTACCTCCAACCTCCTCAATGAATAATTTATTTTCCAATGCAATTAAAAAAAAAAAAAAAAAAACATTCATCACTTTTTTTTTTACTAAAAATTTTCTTTGCTAAAATGTTTTTTTTTTCTCCCTATAACGACGCCCCTGTAAGTTTAATATTCGAGTTACATTTTCTTCGTCACTGGGTATTCTCTCTCGTGCAGTATTAACCAGTCACTTGCCCAATCCGTCTCGGTCTTTTCACTCTGGTGTGTTGGCCTCGTGAGCTCTTCTCTACTCACCATTTTGTCATTGTGTGTGCGTGTGTGTCTCTTTCGCTTCTGTTCGTTTGTTCGTTTCATTCATGCATCTAGCGAATAGGTAGTGAATATATATATATATATATATATATATATATATATAAAGTTGCGCTTTGGCCCCACTCAACGAGGTCCCTGTTGCTATCTGCACTTGTTTCATTTCGCATTATCCTACATAAATAAATAATTATATATTCATTCTTCCATTAATTTATATAAATGATGACAAATTTTTTTAATTATTCGGTCGATTTATAAATAATAATAATAATGCATAAGAATAAGAATAAAACGAGAATATTGTTCCGTATGCTCAAAAGACGAGAGAAAATTTAACACAGCCCTGCTGTGTTAACACACACACACGTGTGTGTGTGTGTGTGTAACGCCGGCTCGTAACCGGCTCGCACTTTGACAGCTCGACGACTCGAGGCTTCTCAGTCAGGAATGAACGGGCGATTGGCCATTTTGCCACTTTTTTTTTTCTTTGGTTTTTATTTTCAAGACGTCTTTTTTCGACCGGTTTTTTCGTTTGGGCGTGGAAAGACAATTTTTTTTTCATAGCGTGTGTAAAATATTTCAAAATAAATTTTCATCCGTTGACTTTTAAAATATGCAAAATATTTAATACCGATGAGATCTTATTTAATTTTTATCTTACTTCGTATCCGTAAGATTGAATTAAAAATAATTCTTATATTTTATTGATTTCAATTTTTTTTTCTTAACTTTGCCTATGAACATAAAAAAAAACAATTTATCAAATTAAAATTTATTGAAGGAATTTATGAAATGTTCAACTGGGAGTTTCAATTGTTCGTTAAATTTTAATATAATAATAATGATAATAATAATAATAATAAAAAATTCAATGATTCGCCAAAACTAAAATTTACCATTAAGATTGAACTAAAAATAATTCTTATATTTTACTGATTTCAATTTTTTTTTCTTAACTTTGCCTATGAACATAAAAAATCAATTTATCAAATTAAATTTGATTGAAGGAATTTATGAAATGTTCAACTAAATTTTAATATAATAATAATAATAATGATAATAATAAAATAAAGGCAAAATTCAATAATTCCCCAAAACTAAAATTTACCATAATATTTCATACATATATTACGATGAAATAACTCAGATGCTAAATACACGATCTTTATTTACATCTCGGTACTCTTGTGTCCTTGAGATTCAACATGATTCACTCACTCGTCTCCTACAGACCTCCAGAGTGTAAAAACTTGATGAAATGTCGAGCAGGAGAAGGGGAAACTCGTGGTATTCCTCGAAACGTGTAATACTACTTTATCCTCGCTGTAAAGCATAATAATATAAAACTCGATACTGCTTCATCGTATTTTCTGATTCTGATGGGAAAAAAAATGTTTTAAAGAGAAAAAAAAAGTGTCTTCATTTTTTAAAAGTCATAAAATGTCACGATGTATAATTTTTTTCAAGCCAAAAGTAGGAAAAAAGTTACAAAAAGATGAAAAATTGAAGAAAAAAAAAATGAATAATGAGTCGGATCGATGGAGAAAAATACATGACCTTTTTTTTTTTTTTCAATGGTTTCAAGGTTACGCAAATTATATCCTCAAATATGAATAATCGGTCTGGTTTGGCCGGTGCAACAACACCAGACGTGACGAATGAGAATGAGACAGAGAGAGAGAGAGAGAGACGGAGTGAAAACAATGAAGAACGAACCGATACTTTCGTTAATATAAGAAATTAATTCCTTTATTTCGAGATTTAAAATAGCCAGTCGCTGTTTACGTTTCGCAATACTCGAGATTGTCAATGGTGTATTACGAGTTGGTCAGCCACAAGAGCCTCGTGTTCAATTGAAAAATTGTCCGAGGTGACAAATCTTTGGTCAGTCCCCGCCCATTAATAACCATTCGCGATAATGTTCCTTTCTTGTCCATTAAAAGTTTAAAAGCTCCAAAACAGCAACGTTCTGCCGTAATTTTTTTCTCGCATTACACAAACTGCGATAAAAAAAAAACAAATAACAATTCGATATATTTATGTAATTTCAAATAATTTATAGGCGAATTAGAAAACAAAAATACGTAAAATGAATCGAAGCGGGGAAAAAAAAAAAAAAATTGAAATATTTATAATTTTATGTCGAATTAATGAAATTTTATAAATTAAATCTCGTCCATATCGCATTTTCCACAAGTCATAAAACTAAGTATGGCCCCTTTTTCTTTTATATTGCTTGACGATATTTTAAGGGGAAAAAAAAATAATAATTATTTAAAAAAATGTGCGGGTTCATGACCCTGTAAATTTTCAACGTGAAATGGCCCATATACGTGTCGTACGAGTGTGTTGAAAGAGTCGAGAGCTGTTGTGGGGGTTGCAAGTACCATTTTGCGAGTACACCGTTAAATGGGCAGGGCTTTGTACGGGGTGACCTGAATCACATGGGTATGCCAAATTAAAGCGTACAACGAGAATCTCTGCATTATTTACCCCCCCCCCCCCCCCCCACCTTCAACGGTTTGTGACCCTTAGACACCGTTTAAGATTAGTCACTTTATTCCTTTCATCTATTCTCCTCTTCTCCTTTTCCTCTTCCTCCCCTTCTGTTCTCAAACGTCCACAATCGACCGGACAAAATGCATTAAAATATTAGCACTTTTTTTTTTGCATTTGTAAAATATTTTTCTTTAAATTTTCTAATGATTAAAATATATTTTTTTGGTTTTAATAAGAATTTTTTTAACGATTGAAATATCTTTACAATATTTAATTGAATGGAATAAAAAAAATTATTTATCAATCTGGAATATAATTCGTGTATCGAATACACGACACCACAGTTGGTATCTTGAACTCGATCGCGGGACTATCGACGTTAAAACGTTCCGCACTTACGGCGTAATCTGAGACTGTATATTTCATCGATCGTGGCCAGAGAGAGAGAGAGAGAGAGAAAGAGAGAGAAATATTGTGTGGGGCTTTTTCTACGTGTACACGGGGAGTCCCAACGTCGAAAACAAAAGACCATTATTAGAGGGAATCGCGTGACTTTCGAGCCACACGACTATCATGGCGTGAGAGCGTACGAGAGAGAGAGAGAGAGAGAGAGAAGATTCGCCTAGAACGTTTTGTAAGAAGGCAATTGCACCGTTCGTTTGTTCCCAGGTCGATAAACTTTCGTCCTCTGGACGTTCGTCCCTCTGTGTGTACAGAGAGATGTGTAGAAATTTCTCTCTCTCTCTCTCTCCCTCGTCTAATTTGTAAGACTTAGCATACGTACGTGCATACACCTTATTATGTGTCCAACACATTGCAGAGTCTCGTAAGTTTTTTTAATTTCACCTAAATTTTATAAACACAAGTATAGGGATTTTGCGTTATTAGGGTCCTAGAAGGTCCTAGAAGGTCCTGCATACACTTTATTATGTATCCAACACATTGCTGAGTCTCGTAAGTTTCAGTGTATTATTATTTTTTTTAATTTCACCTAAATTTTATGAACAAAAGTATAGGGATTTTGCGTTATCAGGGTCCTAGAAGGTCCTAGAAGGTCCTGCATACACCTTATTATGTATCCAACACATTGCAGAGTCTCGTAAGTTTTAGTGTATTATTTTTTTTAATTTCACCCAAATTTTATAAACAAAAGTATAGGGATTTTGCGTTATTAGGGTCCTAGAAGGTTCTAGAAGGTCCTGCATACACCTTATTATGTATCCAACACATTGCAGAGTCTCGTAAGTTTTAGTGTATTATTTTTTTTAATTTCATCAAAATTTTATAAACAAAAGTATAGGGATTTTGCGTTATTAGGGTCCTAGAAGGTCCTAGAAGGTCCTGCATACACCTTATTATGTATCCAACACATTGCAGAGTCTCGTAAGTTTTAGTGTATTATTTTTTTTAATTTCATCAAAATTTTATAAACAAAAGTATAGGGATTTTGCGTTATTAGGGTCCTAGAAGGTCCTAGAAGGTCCTGCATACACCTTATTATGTATCCAACACACTGCAGAGTCTCGTAAGTTTCAGTGTATTATTATTTTTTTAAATTTCACCCAAATTTTATAAACAAAAGTATAGGGATTTTGCGTTATTAGGGTCCTAGAAGGTCCTAGAAGGTCCTGCATACACCTTATTATGTATCCAACACATTGCAGACTCTCGTAAGTTTCAGTGTATTATTATTTTTTTTAATTTCACCTAAATTTTGTAAACAAAAGTATAGGGATTTTGCGTTATTAGGGTCCTAGAAGGTCCTAGAAGGTCCTGCATACACCTTATTATGTATCCAACACACTGCAGAGTCTCGTAAGTTTCAGTGTATTATTATTTTTTTTAATTTCACCTAAATTTTATGAACAAAAGTATAGGGATTTTGCGTTATCAGGGTCCTAGAAGGTCCTAGAAGGTCCTGCATACACCTTATTATGTATCCAACACATTGCAGAGTCTCGTAAGTTTTAGTGTATTATTTTTTTTAATTTCACCCAAATTTTATAAACAAAAGTATAGGGATTTTGCGTTATTAGGGTCCTAGAAGGTCCTAGAAGGTCCTGCATACACTTTATTATGTATCCAACACATTGCTGAGTCTCGTAAGTTTCAGTGTATTATTATTTTTTTTAATTTCACCTAAATTTTGTAAACAAAAGTATAGGGATTTTGCGTTATTAGGGTCCTAGAAGGTCCTGCATACACCTTATTATGTATCCAACACATTGCAGAGTCTCGTAAGTTTTAGTGTATTATTTTTTTTAATTTCATCAAAATTTTATAAACAAAAGTATAGGGATTTTGCGTTATTAGGGTCCTAGAAGGTCCTAGAAGGTCCTGCATACACCTTATTATGTATCCAACACACTGCAGAGTCTCGTAAGTTTCAGTGTATTATTATTTTTTTAAATTTCACCCAAATTTTATAAACAAAAGTATAGGGATTTTGCGTTATTAGGGTCCTAGAAGGTCCTAGAAGGTCCTGCATACACTTTATTATGTATCCAACACATTGCAGAGTCTCGTAAGTTTCAGTGCATTATTATTTTTTTTAATTTCACCTAAATTTTGTAAACAAAAGTATAGGGATTTTGCGTTATTAGGGTCCTAGAAGGTCCTAGAAGGTCCTGCATACACTTTATTATGTATCCAACACATTGCAGAGTCTCGTAAGTTTTAGTGTATTATTTTTTTTAATTTCACCCAAATTTTATAAACAAAAGTATAGGGATTTTGCGTTATTAGGGTCCTAGAAGGTCCTAGAAGGTCCTGCATACACCTTATTATGTATCCAACACACTGCAGAGTCTCGTAAGTTTCAGTGTATTATTATTTTTTTAAATTTCACCCAAATTTTATAAACAAAAGTATAGGGATTTTGCGTTATTAGGGTCCTAGAAGGTCCTAGAAGGTCCTGCATACACCTTATTATGTATCCAACACATTGCAGAGTCTCGTAAGTTTCAGTGCATTATTATTTTTTTTAATTTCACCTAAATTTTATGAACAAAAGTATAGGGATTTTGCGTTATCAGGGTCCTAGAAGGTCCTAGAAGGTCCTGCATACACCTTATTATGTATCCAACACACTGCAGAGTCTCGTAAGTTTCAGTGTATTATTATTTTTTTAAATTTCACCCAAATTTTATAAACAAAAGTATAGGGATTTTGCGTTATTAGGGTCCTAGAAGGTCCTAGAAGGTCCTGCATACACCTTATTATGTATCCAACACATTGCAGAGTCTCGTAAGTTTCAGTGCATTATTATTTTTTTTAATTTCACCTAAATTTTATGAACAAAAGTATAGGGATTTTGCGTTATTAGGGTCCTAGAAGGGTTTGGAATTAGTGACAAATACTATATATGATGTGCTAGCTTGATAACACTCGATTGATCGAGCATGAGAAAAATACTGACCCTCGAGCGATGGCCGGTTAAACCACATGAGACTGGACAAACCGATAAAAATGTTACAAAATTACTAGGAACAGTAAAATTGATGACAGAGAATTATCCATATAGTCTGTTAATTCGCAACATTTTAAATTCATAATATAATTTTATATCTGCACAGCAGCTCAATATTTTTATAACATTTTAAATCTTTGTCACTTATTTCAGAGAAGCATTAATATAAAACTTATCGTATTGATGGAACGATTAGGATTATATTTTCAATAATGTTTTTTTTTACTCACTTATCCTCATTTATCTAAAATCATTCTCGTTTATCTGTTAATTTCGATCAAAACACACAGAGATGTAATAATTTGCACGGAATATTATCATCAAAATATAAACATCAGCTCGAGGTAAAACGATCTATTAGTTTGCCATAAAATTGTTCCCTTAATGTTCTACAGGCCATAAGAATTCGTTGCAATCAAGAACTCGTTACAATCATCGTGAATTTATGCACTAGGAAAATATAATGCCACTTCCGCGGTTTTATATACATAAATATATAGTTCTCTCGTTATATATGTATCACTCATTCGCTCTTGAGGGCTAGAGATGCGATTATCAAACGTGTATGATGTAATGCATCTCGTCGCGGTTTTTTTTTCACCGCACACACAAATATATATATGTATATATATATATATATGCAACTATTACTCATCGTTGGCAGCCGCGATTAAATATCACTCGCTGATTATGCCCATAAATAAAAAATATAGAGATATCTCACAATTGTCGACATTGAATCGAAATAATTTTCATATTTTTTCCCGAGATTTTCAATAAGAATCTTAAGAAAATTGACCAAATATGCCCTCAAATAAATATGAAAAATCAATCTTCAATTTTTTTCACATTTAAAATAATAAAAATTCAAAATTTGCTCGATTCAAACGAATGGAAATGAATGTAGAAAAACGTGGCTGTATTTTTTGTTTCTCTTATTGAGTTTTTAACGACACTTTGTACGTGTAAATGTAGTCGTGCGAAAAAATGCTTTTATTTCACATCAACCGATCGGTCTACAATAGCAATATATATATATATATAGGACAGGGACGTTCGAGAGTGAAATACCGGTAGAAACGAATTTCGATCGAGTTTCACAATGATTGCGAGCGTTGGGGGTGAAAGGGCACTTGCCAGCATCGTTCATCGGTCCGTGTGTATTATATTGTTGTATGTGGCGTCGAGCACAACTCGAGCGGTATCATATCTATATACAATACCCCGGCGAGTTTTGTTTCCCCTTCGCATATATACATATATATATGTATATGGGTCATTCCAAGTCAAATGAACATGGTCCTGACCCTTATTATTTTCTTATCCTTTTAGTACATTTTAGACCAACATGAAAAAGTACTCAACACCAATTTTTAGATTTTTATATAACAATTGCAGATCAATTTAAACAAATTGGGGTGCAATTGTTATTTAAGAATTAATCGATATAAAATTTGTTGATTATTATTTTATTTTTTTTCATTGAATATTGTCGATTATTTCGGAATGTCTGCAACAAATTCTTTGATTAAAAAAAAAAATGAGACCAGAATCAAGAATTTTCAATACGATAAAAAATAATTAAAAAAAAAAATTTATCCGTTTTTGCGATTGTTTGTAATTGAGTAGCAGATTGTGGAAAAATGGGAAAATTTGAGTGGTGAATTTTTTTAGTTGATACGCAACGTGGTGAAAGTAAATAATTTCAACTATATGTGTGTGCGTGTGCGTGCGTGCATGCGTGTGTAGAGATATCAAAGCTATCCAGATAAAACTCCACGACTGGGTGGAAGATATTTTCGTTATGTAACCAGGGTGCGATTTTTCCCGATCGCCACTTCATATATATATATATATATATATATATATATATATATATATATATATATATATATATATATATATATACATGTACACATTGAGTGTTATATATATAACATATATAGCGTTCAGGAAAGCTAGTAGCTGTTTGTGTTATATATATAACATATATAGCGTTCAGGAAAGCTAGTAGCTGTTTGTGTTATATATATAACATATATAGCGTTCAGGAAAGCTCGTAGCTGTTTGTATTATATATATAACATATATAGCGTTCAGGAAAGCTAGTAGTTGTTTGTGTTATATATATAACATATATAGCGTTCAGGAAAGCTAGCAGCTGTTTGTGTTATATATATAACATATATAGCGTTCAGGAAAGCTAGTAGCTGTTTGTGTTATATATATAACATATATAGCGTTCAGGAAAGCTAGTAGCTGTTTGTGTTATATATATAACATATATAGCGTTCAGGAAAGCTAGTAGCTGTTGTGTTATATATATATAACATATATAGCGTTCAGGAAAGCTAGTAGCTGTTTGTGTTATATGTATAACATATATAGCGTTCAGGAAAGCTAGCAGCTGTTTGTGTTATATATATAACATATATAGCGTTCAGGAAAGCTAGTAGTTGTTTGTATTATATATATGACATATATAGCGTTCAGGAAAGCTAGTTTGTGTTATATATATACCATATATAGCGTTCAGGAAAGCTAGTAGCTGTTTGTGTTATATATATAACATATATAGCGTTCAGGAAAGCTAGCAGCTGTTTGTGTTATATATATAACATATATAGCGTTCAGGAAAGCTAGTAGCTGTTTGTGTTATATATATATAACATATATAGCGTTCAGGAAAGCTAGTAGCTGTTTGTGTTATATATATATAACATATATAGCGTTCAGGAAAGCTAGTAGCTGTTTGTGTTATATATATATAACATATATAGCGTTCAGGAAAGCTAGTAGCTGTTTGTGTTATATATATATAGCATATATAGCGTTCAGGAAAGCTAGCAGCTGTTTGTGTTATATATATAACATATATAGCGTTCAGGAAAGCTAGTAGCTGTTTGTGTTATATATATAACATATATAGCGTTCAGGAAAGCTAGTAGCTGTTGTGTTATATATATAACATATATAGCGTTCAGGAAAGCTAGTAGCTGTTTGTGTTATATATATAACATATATAGCGTTCAGGAAAGCTAGTAGCTGTTGTGTTATATATATAACATATATAGCGTTCAGGAAAGCTAGCAGCTGTTGTGTTATATATATAACATATATAGCGTTCAGGAAAGCTAGTAGCTGTTTGTGTTATATATATAACATATATAGCGTTCAGGAAAGCTAGCAGCTGTTTGTGTTATATATATAACATATATAGCGTTCAGGAAAGCTAGTAGCTGTTTGTGTTATATATATAACATATATAGCGTTCAGGAAAGCTAGCAGCTGTTTGTGTTATATATATAACATATATAGCGTTCAGGAAAGCTAGTAGCTGTTTGCGTTATATATATAACATATATAGCGTTCAGGAAAGCTAGTAGCTGTTGTGTTATATATATAACATATATAGCGTTCAGGAAAGCTAGTAGCTGTTTGTGTTATATATATAACATATATAGCGTTCAGGAAAGCTAGTAGCTGTTGTGTTATATATATAACATATATAGCGTTCAGGAAAGCTAGCAGCTGTTTGTGTTATATATATAACATATATAGCGTTCAGGAAAGCTAGTAGCTGTTTGCGTTATATATATAACATATATAGCGTTCAGGAAAGCTAGTAGCTGTTTGTGTTATATATATAACATATATAGCGTTCAGGAAAGCTAGTAGCTGTTTGTGTTATATATATAACATATATAGCGTTCAGGAAAGCTAGTAGCTGTTGTGTTATATATATATAACATATATAGCGTTCAGGAAAGCTAGCAGCTGTTTGTGTTATATATATATAGCATATATAGCGTTCAGGAAAGCTAGTAGCTGTTTGTGTTATATATATATAACATATATAGCGTTCAGGAAAGCTAGTAGCTGTTTGTGTTATATATATATAACATATATAGCGTTCAGGAAAGCTAGTTTGTGTTATATATATACCATATATAGCGTTCAGGAAAGCTAGTAGCTGTTTTAACGCTCTCAGGCTTTACAGAAACACGCACAAACACAGACACACGCACGCACGCACGCGCACATGCACGCGCGGGGCTACTCTAGTCGATTGGATATTTCGAACCCGGCTAACGCACACGTGCGACACCGGAAGTTGCCACGCCAAAATTCTCACAGCTACAACTTTATATCCCCTGCGCGATAATCGCTTGAACCAACAAATAAAATATTTTCGTCATATAGAAATTAAATGTAAAAATTTATTTTTTATACATCCTTTTTTTTAAATGTTAAAAAAAATTCTATCTATTTGATGAATATTTATCTACAAATTATGTTAACGAACAAATCCACCGCTATTGTTCTTATAATACGTTTTTTTATTTCTTATTTTTTATTATTAGAAATCAGAGAATCGTTCATTATTGATCATTTAAAAACGGAATAAAATTAATTGGCTCCGTTACAACATCACACATTGAGAATTATTGAAGAGTCGATTCATACGGAGATATCTGCATGGCGTGAAATTTCATTACATCTAGATTTAAGATTTAAACATTTTTTTAATAATTTTCATGCAAATTTACGAGATTTCTCGTATTTAGAAATTTTTCGAAAATTATTTGCAATTATTGCTCATTGATGCTTTTTTTTTTCGTACGTTAAGGAAACGATGTGATTTTTTTTTGTTCCACGATTGAAAACGAAAGTTCGAATTTTTAATCACACCCTAATCAAACGGTTAAATTTTCGACGGTCACTCTGAAAAATCATTTTCTTCTCAATTCATTCCCAAGCATCAATTTGATTAAAGGCTCGGATCAAAGGCAGTGAAATTTATTGGTCGATAGTAAAATTACATTGCACTTGAAATTTTATTGTTTACATCACTAAAAAATTCAAATTTATTAGGGTGTAATTATTTTTATTCAATATTTTATTGAATCTAATCAATTGGATAATTTCAAGAAATATATGTCAGCATCTGTGCTAATGTAATTTTTATCTATTCTAAAAAAAAAAATCCCCCACTGAGTATTGATCACTATATTAGCCTGCATTCTATGTCGATTCTTAAAATCTTAATAAGTAAAAAAAAAAAAAATCTTCATATTTCCGCTCTCTAAAAATAAATCAATTGATTTTATTCAATATTTTATTGAATCTAATCAATTGTATAATTTCAAGAAATATATAGTCAGCATCTGTGCTAATGTCTTAATTTATCTATTCTAAAAAAAAAAAAATCCCCCACTGAGTATTGATCACTATATTAGCCTGCATGTCGATTCTTAAAATCTTAACAAGTAACGAAAAAAAAAAAATCTTCATATTTCCGTTCTCTAAAAATAAATCAATTTGATTAAAGGCTGGGATCAAAGGCAGAGAAATTTATTGGTCGATAGTAAAATCACATTGCACATGAAATTTTATTGTTTACATCGCTAAAAAAATCAAATTTATTAGGGTTTAATTATTTTTATTCAATATTTTATCGAATCTAATCAATTGTATAATTTCAAGAAATATATAGTCAGCATCTGTGCTAGTGTCTTATTTTTCTCTATTCTAAAAAAAAAATCCCCCATTGAGGATTCTTAAAATCTTAATAAGTAAAAAAAAAAAAAATCTTCATATTTCCGCTCTCTAAAAATAAATGGTGAATTCCTATTTAAAATTTCATTAAATAAAACAAATTAAATTATTCATTGCCAACCTTCATGCATATCACTGCAATTGCATTTACGTTCATTCTAAAAAATAAAGAAACAAAAATGGTCCCATTGGGTATATTGGGTAACCGTTGACTTGTTCGGTAGTAAACCCGAGGCGAGAGTTCACGGGATCAATCCCTCGATGACCTCTCGCGTACGCATTCACTTCTTCGACGAGACATGTACTGCAGAGCGAGAGAACACATACATATAGAAAAAGAGCGCCGGCATGACGATCCCAAATTGCCACATTAGCCGACTTCCGCCCGACATAATTAATGAAAACCTGCCGAGCTATGTCCTCTCCGTCTCCCACTCGTTGACGTTCTTGAGTTCTTTATACGCGTCCATGTGTCTGCACATATATATATATATATATATATATATATATATATATGTATATATATATATATATGTATGTATATATATATGATAAACGTATAAATGAATGTATAATGTGATAAGTACATGCGTATGTCTTTTGCGTTTATACTTGCAATTCATGTCTGTGCCGTGAAGCCACGAGGATTTTTTCCTGTCTTCACGTCGATAAGAGAAAAAATTTCTTTAATTGTTCCATTTTACAATAATTCTCTCGACCATTCGTAATCATCGAATGAGTGATATCGATCCTCGAAAGATCTTTTCGAACCATAATTAAAAATAAATAAAAAATATGCCCGAACGATTTTATTGGCACAGTTGGTCTTCCAGACAATGATAATGAGTACTGACGACGAATTGATGAGACTGCAGGTGTGAATAAAAAAAAATGATATAAGCTTGATAGGTATCTTGATCCAATTACGATACAATGCAGACAAGATTTTTTATTACAGGCAATTTTTAGAAAATTTTGAAGTACGTTGGATTGAAAATTTAGAGAGATACTTATCGATTCAATTATTTTTAGGATTTTTTTTCAAATTTTTCGTCGAGTAAGTTTTGTTTAAAAAAAAAAAAAACAAAAAAAAATTAGAGAATTGTCCACATAAAGGTATTTAAATATCGATAATTTAAAAGTAGCATCAGGCTGTAGGAATTTTTGGAAAATTATTAAAACCGAAAATAAAATAAATGGCGATAATCCTTAAGTTGGTTCGTCCTGCGCTCCGACCCTTGAATATTTCGATCTTTCCACGTGGCCTCTGATGATCTCAGGGTTCATTGGCATTAAGCACTTACACGCACGCGGATTTGCGCATAAACGAGCATTGAACGTCCCAACACAGTGGAGGAGAATGGACCGGTTCGTGGCCAGTGCGTCCTCGTCCTTGCCCTGCACCTGAGCGACCTCCGATGCTTCGTTCGCTTTGATCAATTCACAGCATAAAAGAAAAAAAAACTGGAAAATTAGAAAATATTACTTTCATTTTTTTATGGTATATATTTTAATTCATTGATACTGAATTGATAAATTTTCTCTCGATTAAATCCACGATTAAATTATTTATCCACGATGAAATTAAACATACTTGATCAATTATTCGTTATTAAATTTTGCAAATTATCTGCTACAATCAACTAAAAATTTTTTAGTAAAATTAAATATTATCTAGAAATTTATATTTAATGAAATCATTATTTATAATAAAAATTCTGCCAACGATATTATAAAACTAAAAAATTTATTGTGACAGAATTGATCAATATTTTTGTCATTAAAATAAAAAAATTCTATGTGCGAGGAAGCCATTTTTTTTGTTCAAAAAAGTTCGTGAAATTCTTTTAAAAAAAAAAGCAAAAAAGTCGCTTACGAGGATTTATCGAAAAATTCTCTTTTCTCAGGGTTCAGGGTTCATTGGGATCACGTGACTTCACCACAGCTTAACTTTCGACCAGTTAACGCGCATTATGTCTTTATTCCTTCTTCTCGTTTTCCTTTTTACCTACTTCGCAACTGAAAATTTTTAATGCACCAAAAATTTGTATTTTCAAAATTGTTTAGCGTTCCGGAGAATGTTAAAGTTAACCCTAAAAATTAATTTAGTCAAGTCAGATCGAAATTTCCTCCGATTCATAAACTTTGGGTTTAAATTAAAATAAAAAAAAAAAATTTAAGTTAATTCGTTGCCAACTAAAAAAAAAAAAATCTTCAAAAAAATTCGATCAACATTAATATATTTTTTGACCCATGGCATGACGATTTGTCGTTGATTATATCTCGGGCGAGCTCGCAGTGTGATACGATACGAGTTTGACGCTGCAGAAATCGAACCATTGGTAATAATAATAATAATAATAATAATAATAATAATAATAATAATAATATATGGTAGTGTTGGAGAAAAGCGATCCGTAGGTGGGTTGGAAGCGATGGTGTTTGCGCGGGGCGTGCAGGCTTCTGACAGGGGTGGCGGAGAGAAGCGAGGGGTGGCAGGGTAGTTTTCCCGGGGTAGGCGGTGAGGGGCGAGGGAATCTCGGGGCGGTGGTGCTGCTGTGGCCTGGGGTAGGCGAGGCGCTCTCGTCGGCATCTATCGACCGGCGCACACCACCACCATCCCCTGGTTCTACCGGCGCTTTCTGAGCCCAACGCCCTGGAAGGTTACGCTCTGACTCTCCCTCTCTCGTCGTTTGCGTAATTTTTTTCTTTTTTTTTTTTTCCTCAACTATTTACTTACGATAAACAGGCATTTGTGGCAATCATCAACGTATCATAGATCTTGGGGGTTGAAAAAAAAGTTGAGAAAGCAAAAAGCTCCCTAGGCATTTGCTTTTCGTGAAGTAACAAAAAAATCCCCAGAGATTTTAACAAGTATAGCCCAGGAGATTTTATTTTGATGAATTGGAACAAAGTCACTACATTTTGTGGCAAATGTAAAAATTTCTGGAGATTACACATTTGTCAAATACGTACTAAAAATTTCCAGAACAATTTTCTCATCAGGGTTATAAGAAGATTTTTGTGGATTTTTTCTTAATTAATTCGAGAAAGTTGCCAGTCCCTGGCAAAAAAAAATATTGAAAACGACCTACATAATTTATTTTCATCTTGGATAAGAAAAAAATCGATGTTGAATAATAATCATAAAAATAATAAATTATAGTGTATTGTATATTATTTTCACTTGATGCTCGTGGGGCGTTCGCATTATTGGCATTATCTATAATACTCTATAGCTCTTTCTCTCGATAAGAATCTATTATAGTCTCATGTCTATTAACCCTCTCTGCGTTTACGCTCGTGTTGCGATCCTCTCTTCATTTTTTTTTATCCTCTATAATACCCCTTAAACGCAATTTTATAATGTATAACTCTTGGAGAACCTCCATTTGTGGAGCTTGCAAATTTACCCACAAATATAAATATAGTTAGACGTCAAGTAATTGCAATAAAGCCGAAAAAAAAAAACACTTCCGAGAACGTATATATGTATATGTAAACAGCTTGTTCATGATGGGACTGGTGTGTATTTTTTTTAAGCCCGAAAAAAGCACAAGAGAGCAGACCCCGTTGAACAGAACTCGTTCGCGACCGAACAAAGTTAACCTCCACACGATACATGGCGCTTTTTCGTTCATTCATCGCGTTCCTGGCATAGAGCGAGAGGGAGACAGCGAGAATTCCACAGCCCCTTCCCAGCTTCTTCGAGCACCTCCTTTGTCGTCGTCGTCGTCGTCGTCGTTTTCGTTGAAGCCACTGCAGTGTTGGGCTTTTACGCCTTACGCTGTACCACTTGGCAGTCCACAAGATTACAGCAGTCGAGTCAGGTCGAAAACGAATAAAAAAAACATTTTGAACTTATTCAAAACCACCTCAAGGTCGAGCAATGTGAAACAAAAAAGGTTGACCTTTTCCAAGACTCTTGCAGGGTGTGTTGGTTATTCCCACGATTCGGAGAATTTGAGTGAGGTGAAAATGAAAATGTTCCTCCAGTTATCTCCAGATATGTTGGAGAATAAATGAAAAAAAATTATCACGTTAAACGTATAAATTAAAAACTCAATTCTGACCGCGAGATGAGAGAGAGAGAGAGAAAGGGCGAGCTTGTACTCTCATATTTTTAATTCAAAGAGAGGCGCATCAAGAATTCAATTGACTCATTTTGAACTATATTCGACCTCTTTACGGTCGTGAAAATCGAAAGCGAGATCCAAAGACTAGTAGGACCCCTCTGTCGTTTTTCGAGCCCGCTCAGTGCGGTCTCCCACCACAAGCCAAGGTCAAGTTTCGTGCAACGTATCCGGTTACAAGGGATTTCTTCTAGCGTGATTGTAACCGTAAACATGAAAAAAAAGTCGAACGGTCGCAGGTCGAAGTAGCATCGTGCATTTCTCCGACGCACTTACACATACGCTGCGCTGTAGTGGAGGAGCCAGATTTTACGATTTTTCTCGGAAATCAATTCCCCTACAGCCCCTAACGATTCCTTAAAACCAGGTCCTACTGTATTCAATTTAGCCGTAATTTAGCCGACGAAAGATAAGGACAGCAGTGAGCTTTGAGTTAGGCTTGGCATTTTACAACGATCTAACAGAGATTCAATTTCCTCATTAAGGTCAGACTAAATCACACGAGCCCCAGACATCAGACGAAAGTTAAGTAACTTGGGACTTTAGGTTTTAGTCAGGCACTTTAAAACGATTCTAGATTCAATTTTAACGATTTTGTCCTGACTAAAAGTCATTGAGGTCGGACCTCTGAGTTTAAACTGAGGTCCTCGGTTTATGGGAGAAATATACGAGATTCAATTTTCACGTATTCATCCTGACTAAATTTTAAGGTCAGACCTTGGACTGCAACCAAATAACCTTGGAAATTTATTGTATATTTCGGTTATCCTTATGATAAATATCCTATGTATGTAGATTCAATTTTCGAACATCGACCTCACTAAACCTTAATTGTCAGACCTCAGATTAGCTAAAATAGCTTAGAAATTGGATTTTCGTCCCCTCTCCTCGGACAACAAGTCCCAAATACAAATACCCTCAATGTTGACCTCGCTGTCATCTCGCCCTTCTTGAGCATCCCATCAAATAGTAAGAAAAACATGTGAGCGGAGCGAAAAAAAAATGCTGAGGACACGCAGCTCGACGATGAAGGGCACGAGAGGGCAGCGAACGTGGGTTTAGTTTATATTCAAGCTTTTATATATATATATGCATATATTGTACAGTACCACTGTAACGTTTGCTCCAGCCGTGTGTCATTCACCGAATATCGAGAAAAGACGCGAAGCTCTCGGGTTGTTCAGGTCGAGGACGAATCGAACGGGGAGCGCCAAGTGAGTGGGGCGAGAGCAGGCAGAGCAATGTGGGGGAAAGACCGAGGTCGTCAGTGTCTATGGCTATCCCCACCATCCTTTTTTCTCGCTCCCGAGCTCCGTGGCGCCACTATAGCGCGTGAGAGCTTTAGATCCACAACGTTACAAGCTCCAAAGCACAGCTACGACGACATCGTTTCTCCCTCTCTCTGCATCGTTCCATATATATATATATATATATATATAGTATGTATATACATATATATATAGTATGTAGAGATCTAGTGGCTCCGTGTGCGGTAAAAGCGAGCAGAAGCCTCTCTGTGTGAAACTCGTTCGTCTTCCTCGTGCGGATGCCGAACGAGGCGTAAAGGGGCTACTCGCTCTCGCGAGTTTCTCGGCGACTCATGTAGAAGATGTGCAGAATATACTAGTGGAGCCTTGTATAGTTGGTTACAGATGGCAGGCACATTTGGTGGCAATTTTATTAATTATTCATTGTCTGGTAAATCATATCCAGAATAAAAATTGAAATGAATTTTCATGAAATTTAATTATTTAAAAAATGAATCAATTCAATAATTGGTAAAATAATTTTTAGTTTTATTAAATTATATGGTTTATGAATTTTTTTATTTGAAAATTTGTTTAATTTTTTAAATGACGATTTGATAATTGTCAGACGAATGATTCTAGTTGTTTTTTTTTTTTTTTTTACTGCCTCAAAGGCCAATTATTGTATAATTTTGAATTACATGTGAAAAATTTAAATGAATTTTCATGAAATTTAATTATTTAAAAAATGAATCAATTCAATAATTGGTAAAATAATTTTTATTTTTATTAAATTATATGGTTTATGAATTTTTTTAATTGAAAATTTATTTAATTTTTTAAATGACGATTTGACAATTGTCAGACGAATGATTCTAGTTGTTTTTTTTTTTTTTTTACTGCCTAAAAGGCCAATTATTGTATAATTTTGAATTACATGTGAAAAATTGAAATGAATTTTCATGAAATTTAATTATTTAATAAATTAATCAATTCAATAATTGGTAAAATAATTTTTATTTTTATCAAATTATATAGTTTATGAATTTTTTTATTTGAAAATTTGTTTAATTTTTTAAATGACGATTTGATAATTGTCAGACGAATGATTCTAGTTGTTTTTTTTTTCTGCCTATACCATACCATAATCCATAAAAAAATATACCATACCAGAATACCATAAAAAAATACCATAATCCTGCAAGGCTGGGTCCAGACTAAAAAGATTGAAATTTTCACTGAATAAATAAAAAAAAAACTTCCTTAATGAAAAATGCAAAAAGGGTTGATTGTAGGTAAAGGGTGCCGGAATAAAAATAGCTCGTTTATTGTCATCTCAATTATTTCTCATTTATCCCTCAGCATCCCTAATTTGCAATCTTTCAATTAAATTTTTTCCAATACTCATTCGAAATTATTATTTTTTAAAATAATTTTTGCTTTTAAAACAAATTTATTTATTTTTAATAATTTTCCAAATTCAAATAGTCATCCGAGTCTAGAAGTTTTTTTTTTTTCTCGTTTTCATTTTTTCCTCGTTCTTATCAGCGTCTCGTCTTTCAGTCGTCGAGAGAAGAATGGGAGGGGTGGGGGTGGGGGTGTGTGGGGGGGGGGGGCGGTTCAGGTCGCGTCGAATTCGCGGCAAAAAGACGAGCTAGGGCGCGGCAAAATCTTCTTCGGGCTTTATTTCGCGCCCGCGTAACGGTCCACACTGGGCGAACACACGAACACGTAAGAAGCCACTGCGCTCGCGCACCCACACCCGATTCCATTCACTCTCTTATCGGCCAAGTCGAGACTGTCGGGGAGAGTTCTCCTTCTCTCTTCTCTCTCAACCTCTTTTGCTATTTCTCAGCTCTATATATTTCTGACGAAAACTCCTATATGCTCATGGCCTGCCTTTGAAAAATCTCTCCAACTTCTATACTACGCAAATCTTGTACGTATAGTGGGCTGGGAGCTCTTATATATATATATATGTATATATATATATATATAGGGCTTTGCAGCCGAGTTCGACTAGTGCGGTGACCTTCACCGTCTGGGATTTTGTCCTTAATTTTGCTTCCTCTAAAACAAAGTTTTCGTATTTTTTTTATTCAACATTTTTATGTCAGAGTACTTAAAATCTTCTAAAAAGTCGAAAAATCGTATTTAGAAAAATTTTGTGTGCTTATGTGTGCATGTGTGTGTGCGTGCTGTCCTTCCGCTACGAGGAAGCCAAAATTGAGCCGTTACTCATTGAGGGCAATGTATAGATGGGTAAAAATCACGTGCACTGTGTACATTTAAAATTTATATATATATATATATGGTTGTTACAACCCTAATGGGCACGTAGTTTTTGTTTGTATATTTTTTTACCAACCCCTATTTGATATTGATTTATTGTAAAAAAAATTTACTCGAAACAGCAAATCCCAGAGAATGAGGGTCACAGACCTATCGATTAAGCCTGGAATGCCCCATATATACGAAAAATATTTACTGTATATATATATATATATATATATATAGAGCGAGGTAAAACAGTGCATGCCTCTTTTTATCTGATTGTTAGGTCAGACTATTTCTGTGTTGCGAATAATCCTAAATGCACCAAGACAAATAATAAGAATAATAATTATAATAATATAATTATTATTCAGAGACGCGGCAGCGTTTTGATACCAAGTTAATATCTTAATATATAATTTGTTAATATCTTATAAACTCGCTGTGATTCGTAAAAGAAGATTCAAAAAAAACGATCCGACTCTTTTCCTCGTCCCTTAAATGGGATATAAAACTTTAAAATGTCGAAACTTCAAGTGGTCGTAATTTTTCTACCATTTGCCCGATATAGAATGCTCTTTAGGGTATTCGAAAACGTGTAGACTTGAATGGTATTGAATCCATCTCGATATAACTTTACATTTGTGGGCCTGAGAGATCTGAAAAAATTATCTCAAAAGGTTGGAAAAAAAATTGACAAAATCAATGAAAAACAAATATTTGAAAAATCTTACTGTAAATTTGAGAAATTGCCCAAAAAATTACATTTCGAAATCTTCCTTTCAATATCAGGGCTTGAGATTTTAAATTAATAATCGTAAACCCATTTAAAAATCCGTTTATAACAAATTCTCGTTTTATCCAAGTAATTACAATTATATATGTACACATCTATACGTCTATTTATAAAGTATTTACAAATATGCGTGTATGTGTGTGAGTAACGTGTATGTATTTTGCTTGTAGCACGTATACATTGCGTGGGCGAGCCAACGGCGTAACGAAGAATACGCTGACTTCCGGTCTCCCCGGTATTTCTTCTTCTTCTTCTTCTTCTTCTTCTTCATCATCATCATCTTCTTCTTCTTCTTCTTTTTCTTCTTCTTCTTCTTCTTCTTCATCATTATCATCATCATCATCATCATCTTCTTCTTCTTCTTATTCTTCTTCCTCTTCCTCTTCCTCTTTTTCTTCTCATTCTTCGTTTTTTCATCTCTTCCGTTCGACAAACACGCGTATATTTCAACCATTCGGGATTATGACTGTGGGCCATACTCTCATTTGCATGATACCAGTTTGTGTTGTATTATAATATACAACGGAAATAACGAAAACGACTTTTTCTTCGTGCATAGAGAATAGATGAGACCATTACAAAGGAATAAAAACGTAGCATTTTTTTTTTCTTCTCTTATTGTTTCTTCTGCTTGTGACAGACGGAGACGATATTACTGTAACTTCCTGTGTGTGATGTCAATAGAAAAATTTCATTTGTTTTCATTTTATTTTTTTAATGGAGGACGGAATTTTTAATAATTATAATTGCTGGTACGAAATTGACATTGTATAATTTTACAATGAGACAAAGAAAATGAAATAAAAATTATTTTTGTCAAATAGGATCATATTCGTGTCAAATGTTAAACCAGAAATTAGTCAATTTACAACTTGAGCAAATACTTCAATTTTTCTCCCCGTATATCACACTCGTATTGGACATCGGTATATCCCGATAGTACATTTTTTTTACGTGCCTCTTTTGCGAGCAATAGTAATACCGTGTTTACACACGAGCAACGCGTTAGCAACGCTTCATCCCAGGAGTACTTTATCGCTCGATATCGCCACTCTACGCCACTGCTGCTCCGGTAAATTCGCAGAAAAATATACAAACAGTGAGAGAGAGGGAGCGAGAGAGAGAGAGAGGGTGGGAGGGAGGGAGAGAAGGAGAGCGAGAGAGAGAGGGAGGGAGAAAAATCGAGCACCTATAGTTTACCAAGTCTCGCGGCTACCTCCAGCTCTCTTGCTCTGACTATAGCTTGTAAAGGATTGCAGAATGCTAAATGCCGTTTTTACGACGGCCCGAACGCAGGTTTTAGTGTTTCCCTCGATATGGAGAACAAGTGGCAACGCGGGAAACTTTTTCCGCGAGAGAGAGAGAGAGAGAGAGGCGTGGGTAGCCGTCGATGTGGATGCCCAGGAATCAATTTTTTTGGTCAAGAGAAAATTTATCGTATCGCTCACGACACACACACACGATCACCATATCCCGATTGTATGACGAAAAATAAATTCCCTGAATCTCCTTAAATTTTTATTTTGGCTCACGTGGAGAATTTTTCTCTTACCCATCCATATCGAATTTTTCTATGATAAAAGGAAAATGTGCAATTTTGTTGCCCATTTGGGTTTTTGTTAATTTAATTCGATGGTAGTTGTGAGGGTCAAAATTGATAATGCATTCAAATTGGCAAAGAAATTTGTTATTTGCAATTTATTTATTTAATTTTATGATTATAGCCTGAAATGGAAGTACCGGAAATGGAAGTATTTGATTCAAATAGGGTGAATAGGATAGGATAGAATGAAAAAGTGAATAGATAATTGAATCGACCAGAAACTATTTGATTCAAATAGAGTTCTATCAGGCCGGCAATTGCACAAAAAACGACTCGCCAAAAAAGATATATAATTTTAATTAAATAGATTCTAGTTGAGTTAAATCGATTCTATTTCATTCAAATTGATGAATTTTTCTCGCGATGTACAAACCGGGCAGTTTGAATGTAAATTTTTATCCAGAATTTATTATACTCTCGGTCGTGTAAAAAAAATTTTACATCTTCATTTATGTTCGATGAGAAAATTCAATGTGTAATTTAATCAATGCTTAAACATGATCAATTTAATGTAATCAGGATTTGAAAAAAAATCAATCCTTCCAATAGTCCAAAAAAATTGATCGGCATTTTTACCTCCTTTGAGCGTTCACAAAATCTTATGACATACGCCATTTTCTTTTTTCACCAAGCGAATGATTTTCTCATAATTCGTATATATTTTGAAAAAGGATCCGAGCGAGAGTAAAGTGAGTGGCGTATTTGAGATAGTTCATACGTCCAGTTTTTTTTTTTTTTTTCGTTTATCTTAATATTTAATATTTTTGTTTAATGAAATATTTGAATTTATAAGTCATTGAAAAAAAAAAAAATGATTTTATTTCACGTGTTGCACAGTAGGGCATTTCTTCTAAGCTCTTCTTTCTGCTGTCACATGAACGCATACATATATATATGTTCTTCCAACACGGCGCCTCCTTTATTTTTAAACCTGGTCTCTGGCAAATGCACACGTGCTGTGGGCTCTCGCGAGAGCTTCGAAGACGCGTTTATCGGCGCGCGCCCAATAGCCTCGTGTGTGGGGAAAAGCGCGCCTCGCGAGAGTTCGTTATTCGCGATCTCTGAATTCTCGTTTCCCAAAGGCAGGCCCGAAAGTCGCTTGGGATAGGGTGGAGGGGTCAAAGGCCAATATTGGAAAACCGATTTTCGGGAATTACGAAAATTATTTTTAATTTTCGTAATTCCCGAAATTATTTTGCTCAAATAGTTCCTATTTTACTCATATAGATCCTATTTGACGGACAAAAATCAATTTTGACTGATTATTTCAATTGACTAAATATTCTGGTTCAAATTTTCCCTGATTTTCTTTCAACGTATCACAGGCTGTTTTCCATTCACTCGTTACCGTATATATGTGTATATATATATATATATATATATATATATATATATATATCTCGACTCTATCTCGGTATAACCGAATGAATAATTCTCGTTTCCTCAGTAATTTCCGTTCTTGTTACTGCAATGGGTGGCTAGCAGGGTGGATAGCAGAACGATTTAGTAAATATATATATATATATGGACGATTCCAGGCGACATCTATCGTGCTGTAAAACCTCGACATTTAGATGTTTTCCCTAGCCCTTCTATTTTGTAAGGCAACAAAAATAATACTCCGTAACAATTGTTTTTATTTATTTTTTTAATATTTTCCTTATATTGAAAACTAATTAAACCCCCCAAATTAGCTCGTAAATTCTTCCCATTAGTTTTTTTCTCGTAAAAAAATTGCCAACAATTTTTATTCTCAATTTTTTCAAGCTGATCCGCATTACCCTCGCTGTTATATGTACTAGGATTTTCGTACAGAAACTCCGCGACGTCGTCGAGCTTTCTCACGAGGGAAGGGCGGCGACGTTAAAGATGGCGCGCCACAGGGAACCCCAACGGTGGAGCAAAATGCTTTCCTATATATATATATATATGAAATGTGTGTGTGTTCAGTTACGAAAAAGGTGAAGGATTTGCGCGTGAACGAGGCGCGCTCAGTAGATCTCATGTTGCCTATATTGAAGGCATCGAGCCAGGCCAAGAGGCGTCGGCGCCGGCCAGACAAACTATACAATTTTCATTCATGATTTTCACGAGTCGATTGCAGCGCCACGCCCATACCCGGCGCACGAAACACGGCGACGCCGTGAAACACAAAACTTCGGATTTCTCCCGTTGGCGCTGCTCCCTTGAAACACTCGCGGACTTGTCAGATTCCTCGCGGTCGCAACATCGACGCTTTTTCTAAGAACCGGCGAGATTTTTTTTTTCTCCTCACCACTCCCCAGCCTAGAAAACAAAATAGAATATTCTCAAAATTTTATGAACCAAAAAATAATTCCATGTTTTTGGATTTTAGGAAATTGAGCAAAAAATCCTCAATCTTTTTCATCCTGGGAACAAAAAAATGACACGAAATTCGACTTCCTGTCTCGGATATTGATTTCCGGTTTTTATTTTTTTTATGCAGAATTGGGCGAAATGATTAAGAATCGCTGGGTGAATGATTATTTTTGTTCAAGTCTCGACGAGATGAGTGAGAGAGGAAAAGAATTTTTTAAAAATATTAAGAGGGTACAATTAGATTTTTTCGTAAACACGTGGAGCGTCGACGCCTTGCGTCGGCCTTATCATGGGAGGCCACGAGTGAGCGCGCGGAACGTGGCTATGAGAGACGATGCCATTTCGCTCCTGCTGCCCTGATCCTCAAAATCGACTAGCCTAAGAAAAAATATTCACCATGTCGAGAATGCATTAAAAAAAATCCTCTCACATTTACAAAATGATAACAATTATAAGGGCCCCAATTATTAACTAGTCGGCTGATTTTTGATTATATAAAAAATATCTTTGAGATTCCTGCCCATGAAATATTAATGTCCATGAAAATTTTCTTAAAACTCTCATTGTAATACGATTGGAATGACATACAAGGGAAATTATAGCTTTACAAAAATTTATATCGCTCGACCAGTTTTCGTTTTCAATCTAGGCCTGCAAACAAGAACGATTAATATTTTATTTGTTTAAGGATATTCAAACTATTCATATAATTGAGAAATTTTTCTTTAGGCCTCGTTAGAGTGATCAAGTGACAAACTGCTGCATAAAAATACGTTTTTTGGGGAAAAAAGGTGGTCAAGAATTGGTACCATATAAAAAATAGCCGGTTGTGCTATTAGTGACAAGAAGGTCGATAAGAAATTAATAAAGCGCGTAATAAAAAATATTAAAAATTCGTGTTACTCTAAAAATTGTTTAAATTTTGCGAATTTTATTTATCAATTTTATAGAACGTAATATGAAGATTTCTATTTTTTTGTTAGAATTATAAATTTGCAGGATTTTTTAAATAATATTTTAGAGGGAAATTAATTTTTCCCACTTGGATTTCAAAAAAATTCTTTAATTCTTGGGGAATTTTTCATTAATTATTTTTTTCCCTCAATTTTATTCTTTTAGGTACTGGCGAATCGGGAAAATCGACATTCATCAAACAGATGAGAATTATCCATGGCTCTGGTTACTCGGACGACGACAAGAGAGGCTTCATAAAGCTCGTTTATCAAAACATATTCATGGCTATGCAGTCCATGATACGAGCGATGGATTTGCTCAAAATTCAATACGGAGAATCTTCGAATGTGGTAAGTACAAGATAGACAAATTTTAAAAGCGATACGAATTTTTCCATTCGAAACTTTCGCCAATATCGTTTTATCCTTTGAATTCAAGATTTGAAATTATTAAAAATATGTCACCCTTTCAATTCTATATTTTCGAGTTTTTTTTTTTCAATATATTATCTTTTTAATTTACGATTTTAAGCTTTATAAAACAATAAATATCATTTTAATTTGAAAAGTTGGAATTTTTTAAACAATTTGCTGTATTTAATTTTCAGGAAAAAGCGGAACTCGTGAGAAGTATAGACTTTGAAACGGTAACGACGTTTGAAACTCCATACGTGGAAGCCATTAAGGATTTGTGGGCAGACGCTGGTATTCAAGAGTGTTATGACCGTCGACGAGAATACCAACTTACGGATTCTGCCAAATAGTAAGAATTTCTCGATTATTCTACATATGTTAATTCTGTATCGACTAAATATCATAAAAATCCACGTGTCTCGAGCGTGAGATCATAAGAAATAATTTCTATTGCCATTTCTCGTTGCCACAAAGTCGAGACTTACTCGAGAGCCTACGATGATTAAATTTTCGAGTTCAGTAAAAGTTTCATGATAAAGAGGTCTCACAGACGTATTTAATAAACAATTCCGAAAACGTATTAATTATTTTACTTTTTTTTAGACTCTCTACAGTAATCATTGAATCAATTGAGAGTTTATTTTTTAATTAAATTTTCCTTTCAATCTTTGAGCCTGATAAAAATTGAGCTGATTAAACGGTAACGATCAAATTTCATTGATTCACCAGCAAATAATGTAATTTATCGAAATTTCAAATTAATTCATTAATGCAATTATTTATCAAATTTATAATTTTTAAGACGCTTTTTAACCCTAACAGATATTAAATAAATACAAAATTTAATTAATTAAATGATTCGTCAAATCTCGCAAATATTCATCAGATTTGTGTAATAATGAGCTTACCTATTTTCAAATTTCAAATGTTTATTATGGGTTGACCCCTATTAAAATTAGGGGGGTATACCTCACTTCCGAACTATGTGATATATTAAAGCTGCAAAGTTGACAATTTTCTTTTCTTTCATGTTTGAAGGGTTTCAAAATGCTATATTTTTTAGTAAATTTTAGCAAATCCTTAAATATTTTTCTTGAATATTACGTAAGAAGAATATAAAATAAGTTTAAGCGAAATATGTTATAAATTGTAGGACTGGTTTCAATTTTTTAATTTCGAATATAAAATTTTCAAGGGGTTCTTTAATGCTAATTTTTTTTTCGTAATTTAGAGTTGATATGAAAAAAATTATATTTGATAGAATTGGTCACCATCGAATTGAGTGTATGGCGGTAGCACCTGCGAGCGATAATAAATTTTTTAATCAAATTTTGCGAATATCTCGTGATGAAATTTTTACGTTAATGAGAGATGAAATCTTCCAGCTACCTAATGGAGATCGACCGAGTCGCGGCCCCAAACTACCTCCCCACAGAACAGGACATTCTCCGTGTGAGAGTGCCCACAACTGGTATAATTGAATATCCATTTGATCTGGAAGAAATTCGATTTAGGTATGTCGAAGCTGGAATGGAAAAAATTGGAGAAGACGAGGAGAGATGAATACAACAAAAATTGCCTGCTTAAGCCTGAAAATCTTACGATTTTTTATTCGTCTGCAATTTTTAAAAAAATTTATCGCATTCTATGTCTAATTTTTGCCAACTATTTCTTTTCTCTAATTTCAGTGTGGCGCATGATTTTCGTTTCATGTTTTCGTAATCGGATCCATTGATGCGTTTTTTTTTCGCCACGTTCGCTGAAATTGTAAACGCTAAAATGACCAACTCGTTTGTTTGTTTTTTTTTTTTAATTCAGAAACATTTCAACGAGTTTTCACAATTTGCTGACTGGGAAATTCTTATCTTTGGATTCGATTACGCTTTTGTGATCTTTACAGTTTAACGGAATTTTGGAGACTGCATGAAGCTTGAGGGACATGTTAAAAATGTGATAAAAATATATTTAGGGTGAATAAACCAGTGAATGACTAATGAAGTATTTAGTGAGTCATTTCCAAAAAGTGCTAAATTTTAAATCTATTTTTTATGACACATAGTTTAGTCAAAAAGTGTAAATAATAATTTATTTGCATAAAAAAATGCTTGATTTCATTTCCAGTTGCCCAAAAGTTACATTTCCATTTGTCATATTATTTAGCATATGCTTCAGTGAATACATCGAACGAAAAAAAAAAAAAAAAAAACACTTTAAACAATTGCCATTCATTTGGAAATCTCTGTGTAATTTATTTATTTTTTCAATCTAAAATATAAATTTATTGGACCTGAAAAAGGACAAGTAACGTTTGGGTTTCTAAAAATGTCTCAAATGTTTTTTGTTTTTGTTTTAATGAAGTAATTTTTGGATATGACTTTCAAACTTGGTTTCGTTAAATGTCATGTAGTTTATGTCCACTTTGATTTTTAAGTGCGTAAAATACTCACGAATCGTTACAAGATACTCGAGTACGATAAGATAAATAAATTTAAAAATGTTAAAAATTTTGCATGGCATGGAATTTGTCAAAGAACGTCGTTCGGTTACATTTTTTTGTTTACAGTTATCTTAGTGATCTAGCACGTATCGAAGCGTCTGATTATCTTCCTACTGAGCAAGATATTCTACGTGCACGAGCTCCCACAACTGGCATTATAGAATATCCATTCGATCTGGATTCCATCATATTTAGGTACTAAATCGCGAGTAACAAAAAAAAACCCCCAAAACAACTGTAGTCAGATTTTCGTATCACTCCATAAACTATCAGGAAAAAATTATATGCGAAATGTATTCTTTGATATCCGTAGCGTAAAATCGCCAAAATGTATCATTTCAAAATCAATATATATATCAGCATTATGGATTACATAATACCATGAATTTGTAGCTGCCACTTTTTTTTTTTTATTATAAAGACTATAAATTTGTGATCGCCACTTGACAAAACATTTTGCAACAAAAATTTAATTTACGCAAATATTTACAAATGAACTTTTCTTTTCCGTATTGATAATTAATTGGCCCTTATTTTGGCTTCAATCGAATATCGAAGCTGCGAGATAATATCGCAATGGATTTTTTTAATAGGGGACTATAGAATCGCCGCGCGTGCAATAATGTTTTTCCAAACTTTTCATTGGACCTTATTTCAGCTTCAATCGAATATCGAACGTTCAAGATATCTCGTTTGCTTGGTCAAATTACGAATATATTTTGTGCACATAAAATATTTCGGTGTGAAATTTTCGGACGCCTTGTACTCGACCCTAGAAAACCCTGAAGTAGCAAAAAGCCGATGGATTTTACGGTAATGAAGATCCTGTTAGATGAGAATATCAAATACAATCAAAGCTTTGATTCAGCGTCGATTTTTTTTTTTCCATATTTTTTCTGTAGAATGTTTTTGTTCGGAATTTTTTTTTAGTCAAATCTTACAATTTTTTTTTTTCATTTATATCGCTTGTATGAAACGCTTGAAAAACAATTGTGAGATGCTTTGAATGGTACATTGGAATAATTATTAATGTACTTATTTTTTAAATTTTTAATGTATTTTGTAATATTTTTGCTTGCTTTGCTTGTACTAAATTGACATGTTTTCCTGTACTAAAAGTTAAGATTAATTTTAATGAACAGTAAAATTGATTTAAATGAAAAATAAAAATTAATTTTTGTAATGAAAAAATTTGATAGCATGATAATTTATTATTGCAGGATGGTAGACGTCGGCGGACAGAGATCCGAAAGAAGAAAATGGATTCATTGTTTCGAGAACGTCACCTCCATTATATTTTTAGTAGCGTTAAGTGAATATGATCAAATTCTGTTCGAGTCGGAAAATGAGGTGAGAATTTTTTTTTCTTAAATACGAATTGAAAAATAATCGGAATTTTTTTTTGCAAAAAATGTCGAGCGTTTTAAGAACGATATAAAAAAAAATTGCCAAATGATTTATTTCAGAATCGAATGGAGGAGAGTAAGGCGCTATTCAAAACGATCATAACATATCCCTGGTTTCAACACTCCTCTGTTATTCTGTTCCTAAATAAGAAAGATCTGCTGGAGGAAAAGATCATGCACTCTCATCTCGTTGACTACTTTCCAGAATACGATGGTAAGGAATATACAAATTCTTGGTAAATAAAAAAAGGGACAAACAATTAGAAAAGAAAAATAAAATAAATTCATCGATATTGTAAAAAAAAAAAATCTCTACACGTAATTAAAATGGAGAAAAATTTGAAATTTTTTATCAAAGATTTAATATTTTGATACATTATTGTATTTATAAAATTATCATGAAATTTTATTTGAAAAAAAAAAAAATATTGACAATGAGGTGACAAACTTTACATTTTCGATCACAGATTTTCCATTCTATAAGGACGAAATCGTAAATAATTCGGACAAAATTGACAACGTTCGATTTAAACCAATATTGTATCTTGACAAAGTAATTATAAAATTTAAGTCAAAAAATTCATGGTGAAATGTGAAATTTAACGTTGCTCAAAAAAATACGCTAAAATTTTATAAATTCATCAATATATTTTAGTTGATTTATTATATTTCTCAAAAAGTGAAGAAAAAAAAAAATAACGTGATAAAGATCAGTTGGCTACATTTGAAAAAAAAATCTTGAGTACAATAAAAAAATGTTTTTTTTTAATTTTATGAAAGATTTTCACAGCGTGCGAAATTAGACGTAGCTTTGAAAATACGTTAAAACTTTCTAAAGAAATAAGATTTGTGGTATAGGACCAAAATTGGATGATAAACCGGCTCGAGAATTCATCTTAAAGGTGTACCTAAGTGCTAATCCAGATCCTGATCGGATGTGTTACTCGCACTTCACTGCCGCGACAGGTCTGATCGTAAATTGAGCAAAAAATAAAAATTGTAGTCGGCTAGAAATGAAATTTATGTCAACCGCTAATGTTGAAAATTTTGTCAGCTAAGCCAGAGTAAAAAAAACCTCAAGAAAAAAAATTAGTGCATTTGCCTATAATTTGCCTATAATTTGAATTCCCAGTTAAAAAAACGAACCTTTCCTAACGTTAAATTGCCAGGATGGAATTCATGAATAATGATTATCGTAAAAATTGTATTTTCACTCAATTCAGATTGACATTTTATTTAATTATGCATTTTTTTCATTCGCTTCATCCAAATACTGATATTCTTTTGGATACAGTTATCGGTATAAAATAAATTTAGAGTCTCGTAAATTCGACTTTTAGTGGATTTTTTTTTTTGTTTTAAAGATAGTATAAAAGTAAATACATTTCTATAATAATACCGAAGGTGCAGTTGGAATGACGCAACAAAATGAGAATTTTCTTATATAATATTGAATTTCCCCATAAAATACACAATTTCATTACGCTGTAATAAAATTCCCTATAAAAAATTCAAAGCTCTTGCCCAAATTGTCTGTCTTCATATGAATTTCGACGATTCGTTAATTCGCGACAGTCTTGTGCACATAAAATTTGTCAATGCTACAAATCGTGAAGGCTTCTCTTAACTTTAAGCTCATGAGAGGCTTTATTGATTACGGACGCAGGCTAATTCAATAAGCTGTCCTTCAAAGTTATATTGAGTTATCGTTGAATTATTGGATTAACTCGAATTACGATGCTGTTCAAGCACAAACACTCAACGATGACTCACTCTTTTTAGAATTCTTCGTGCATAACATCGATAATTATCTCGCAAAATCAGAAATAAAACCAGAACATTTCTAGTTACCGATTCACGATTTTAGAAAAATAAAACAAAAAATTGTTTTTTTAAAAAACAAAGATAATAGAATAAAGATAAAAAGATTTTTGACGCAATTCTAATATGGCGTATAAATTTGAGATTTTAATCGCTCTGTTTTTTCCTTCAATTTTTCATTTATCTTCCCAACAGAGAACAAAAATAGAAAACATTCGAAAAATTTATGAATCAAAAAACATTTTAGATCCATTTCCAATATGGCGTCCAAGCTTTGAATTTCACGCTCCGTTTTTCGTATGCTTGTAAGTAAATTATTAATTACAGGGCCACAAAGAGAGGCCACAGCAGCTAGAGAATTTATACTGAGGATGTTTGTCGACTTGAATCCGGATAGCGAGAAAATTATTTATTCTCACTTCACGTGCGCCACAGGTAGGCTTGTCATTCTCCGCTTAGAGGGCGCCACTGTACAAACAAACAAAACTTCCCCCCCCCCCCCCACCCGCATGAAATTATACATTTTCCTGCTTTTTTTCGGCCATTCTTGATATTCTCCGTTAATTCCTTTCGTGACTAAAAATATTTTGTGCTTTTTGCTTCTTTCGTAATAATTAATTTTCTACGGTAAGTCGATAAAATGGACGATGAATGTGAATCAATTGGCCGAAAAATATATTTCACGGTACAAAAAAATCGAAGAAAATGGCAAAAAAAAAGAAACAAATTCAATTGATTTTCATTCCTCAAAACCCTAAAATGACTCACTAATCAATTTGTTTTCTCTTCTCCTTAATAAAAAAAAAAAAAATATATATGCATGCACACGTGGATTTTATTCAGACACGGAAAACATCAAGCTTGTGTTCTGCGCCGTTAAGGACACTATTATGCAGAGTGCTCTCAAGGAATTTAATCTCGCTTGAAAAAGTGTTGACGAACATTTGCGCTGCGATTTTATTCTGCTTTATCTACGTTTTTTTTTTTTTTTTTTTGTGAAAAATTTGTTACTGACTTCAGTGATTTATCGCTTTTAAATTATTTTCCAATTTTTCTTTCACGTCTTTAAAATTTCGACTGTCATGAATTTTGTGGAAAATATTTAATAATTCAACGAGAAAAATCTTTACTAAATTAAAACTAAAATATATATTCTTAATCATATTCGCCGTTTTATTCATTGTGAAGCAATTCTTTCGTCGCAAATTACGGTCATCGAGGACCATTAATCATGCTTTGCACAAATGTTTGTCGGATATTTATGATTCGTGTGGGTTACATCGATAAATAACATCGTGAATAAAAACGGAAATAAAATATTTTTGCTTATTTTAACGTTATAATAAATTCCCTTGCATTATTATTATTATTAATAATAATAATAATGCCCTAATAAATACTATGTTGGAAATATTAAACATTTTAGCCCGTTGAATTGATGTGTTGTGCCAGCATGTCTAAAGTTTAACTTAATTTCATTATTTTATGCCGAATGTGAGAATTCTTTAATTCGTCGAGTTTGTTCAAGACAATGGGTAGATAATTCACGATTTTGTCATCGAATAATTATAATTTTTTTTTTTGTTTAAATTACAATTTTGCCAATATTTCGTATTTGTTCAACAAAAGTCAAAAATTAATTTTGTATCGCATAACAAAAAATAAATAAAAATAAAGGGCTGCATGTTTCGATGTGGTTTGTTTTCGTCACTGATGCGCAAAAAAAAAAAAATCCAGATCGCATGCATTTTTTATTAACCTTCGGTGAGTTTTTCCTAACAAGACTGACAGATTTGAAAAAAAAACTATAAAAAAATCTGAAAAATGTAAATTTTTTAATTCCCAGATACGGAAAACATAAGATTCGTCTTTGCGGCGGTAAAGGACACGATTCTACAGTCAAATTTGAAGGAATATAATCTCGTCTAGACGGACAACACATCGATGTGATAACAATCAAAGGGAAGAAAAAAAAATTATTAAAAAACCGGAAGTGGATTTCACCCGTTTCTCTTCGGACCAGATACAGAGAGATTCACAAACCCGCCGGTTTTTCGTGGACTCTGTCGTGAAGAAAAAAATTCCAAGACTCGATTTGGAAAAAAAAAAATCTCATAAACAGGAAATGAAGTTACGACGTACAAAAAAAAACACCTGGAAAACAATTGACGAGAATTCGTGATTGGATAAGCGTCGAGTGAAGCTTTTTAGCTAGAAAAACCTACGAAAAAAAAAACAAATATAAACGAAAAAAAAAAAAAAATGTACGAGCGCGATTTTTTTCAGCGACAAAAAAGAAAGAAGAAAAAAAAAAGATATAAAAGAACAAGGACCTAAATCTGAGCGTTATACGTTCTTTCCTAAAAAACAAAAACAAAAAAAAAACAAAAAAAAAACTTTCACTATCGATAACCGACAAAAAAAAACTGAATTTAGTTTCGTAACAACCGTATTTGTTGAATTTGTTACCTTTTTTATAGCTTAGCTTAGTCGAAACGAGCTGACTGCGAAAATCGCCTGATTTTTATAACGAAAAATATTTGAGAGATATGGAAAAAAAATCGCGAACAAATAATGCCAGACAAAAAATTGAGGAAAAATGAAAAAAAAAAATAAATAAATAAAAAAGAATATGAAAATACTGATCTCAGCTGGAGAAAAGTTGGGGGAAAAAGAGCGAAAGAGAGGGAAAAAACAAAAAAAATGATGATGAGGAGAACAAAAAGCTTTTTACTCACAAATAGTCGGTGACAAGTGAGAGCGATTCTAGTGCCATTTACTAGTGTGTTGTTTTTGTTTCTTTATTCTTTTTTGCAGTCCTTCGTTAGTTGCAAAAGCCAAAGTGTTTTTTTTTTTTTTTTTTTTTTTTCCATTCTGTGCCAGGAACCACTAAGTTTTTTTCTGCATGTGACGCAAATTCATGATTCATCGTATAAATATTGTTATATATAATATATATAAATGAGGAGGAAATGAAAAAGAAAAAAAAAAAAAAAATAACATGAATAATAAAATTAAAAGAATGAAACATAGAAATAGGGTTGAGGATTTGAAGCTGCAGCGGTCAGGGCAAGAGAGAAACAACGGTAGAGGAGAAGAAGAAGAGGAAGAAACAATAATTTAAACAAAAATGAGGAAAAAAACTGACAAACTTCGCCCTTTCCCCCCGAAAATCCTTATAATTACAAAAAAATATTAGAAAACGGCATCTGTTTTGATGTGACTCTAGGTAATTTTTGGGAGGAGGAGAGAGAGAGAGAGAAGAGATTATTTGTGAGTTCGTTCTCTCTCCCTTAGTCCTCTGTCGGTTCGACGTCGAAAAATTCGAATGATGAGGGTCCAATTTTCATTTGCGAATTCCGCTATTTTTTTTTTACATAACTTTTTTTATTCCATTTTCTTCGTGTCATAAATTTTTCTCGTCTTCATCGGATGAAATTTTTTTTTTTTTTACAAACCATTTTTTTCGTACCATAATATTTTTATTCGACAAAAAAATGTTTTTTTTTTGTTACCAAATTTATCGCGAATGAATTTTAGTCGCCAATATTTGGCCTCTCGTCGTTCGAATCGACGTGAGCGTGACGTCGTCGCGTAGCAAGAGACATGAGCTGCCTGGAATTCTGTACGCACACGAGACACGAGAAAAGAAAAACGGAAAAAAATTAAATGAGTGGAAAAATGCTTTATAAAAAAAAAAAAAAATAATAAAAAAAAAAATACAATATACAAAATACACAAAAAGGCTCAAATGTCTCTCGCTCCGCTTTGTATCCACCTTACAGTGTACGTATGTATGAACTGCTCACTGCCTGCGCTCGCTCATGCTGGGCCAGCGCACTGCCCAACAAACAAACAAAAAAAGAAAAAAAGTTGCCGGTATTCTCTCGTTCAATAGAAAAAAAAAAAAAAAAAAATTGACAATTTTCACCACCTTGAAAATTCGCGACTCGTAGTCGAGTTGGCGAAAAAATGTGAAAATAATTCGAAAAAGAGATTTTTAAAATCAATGAAAGGGGTGGTGGAAACTGCCACGAGATGACCCGGAGAATACTCGCACGATAAAACAATTACGGCGTTGACACTAAACAAAAAAATAACACTTTTTTTTTGGCGCGAAAATTGTTCGTTCGGTTAAGAAAAAAAAAAAAAAAAAAGAATTTGGAGCAAAAAAAGAAAACATTTGTATGTGTAATAATTGGTATTTGAAAATTTCCGGCCGAGCACGGCAAGTAATCGCGCCATCAGCGTCGCACGCACATCGGGCAGCATACGTCATACCTACTTTGGTCGAAAAAAAATAAAAAAATAAAAAAAAAATAATGAAGAAAAAGAAAACACTGAGTTTATATGGAAGAAACGAGAAAAAAAAGAAAAAAAAAATTATATATATAAATACATTGGATAAGTATATTAAGAGATAATAACAACAACAAACAACAACAAAAAAATACTATTGAATAATAATAATACTTGCTTGGTTTTCAGTGAGAGTGAATTTGCGAATCGTTTTGACCATTGTGGTACGCGAGAGGGTGTGTATAACGAAAAACAAAATCGTTTATAACGTACGTGTGAGAGTGTGTGAGTTCCAAGGTAAACGTGAAAAAAAAAAAAAAAAAAATTGATTTTATCAAATAGAGATCGATATAACGATCGATAACTCGATATAACGATATCAAAATCGATTTATTGACATACGAATGTTGTGTCTCAACGATCGACGAATGTTTGTGTTGTGAGTGTATGAGGAAAAAAGCGCAAAAGGGACGGTGCGATATCCGTGAGCATACACATTAGTTGTAATACGTACGAGACGAGTATGGATATAAGTGTGTAACGCTGCGTTAGACGTTTCGGTTGGAGATGAAAAAAAGGATAAGATAATAAAAACAGCAAGAACAACAAATAACGAACGTAAAAAAAGACTCTATACCGCGACGTAAAAGCGTCCAGGTGTTTTTAATTTTTAATGCCTGTGAACGACGCGAGGCGCCGTGCAGAGAGAGAGAGAGAGAGAATGAATGTGAAAAAGAATTGGAAGGGTGAGAAGAAAAAACAACAAGAACGAGAAAGAAATGAAAATCTGTGGCTATAGTTCATTTGTAAATCATTTCTTGTCAAAACGAAACAACAACAAAAAGCGCAAAAAAAAGTATACATTTTTCTGAAAGCATAATATGTTGGGTATTCTTTCTGTGTGTATAAAATGTAAACACCTACCAAAACCCAAAATGAAATCAATGTTTCTAACTTATTTATAATAAATAATATACATTAATGATAAAAAAAAAAGAAAAAAAAAATACTAAATGCAGTCTGTGACAGTATCGACCTCCACCTCCGCAATATCCTTGTTCCTTTTTCGATTATCACAAGTGATGCGAGCTGGAATCGTCGCTGGGCAGGAAATGATCTCAACTCTCAACTTGGTAAAATGATCATATGACGTGTCACCACTCGATGAAAATATCACAAAATTGAATATCACGAAAGAATGTCTACAACGTATCATAATGGCAGACCGTCAACAAAATAAACTATTTACACGACAGAATCTCACAATATGAAATATCGCGACCCAACTTGGTTGAATAAATTATCACAATGACGAACGCGACATAATATAATATACCAAAACGATAATTAAAAAGACAAAACGTCACAAAATTATCATAAAGACAAGTCATAAAATATCACGATAGGAAAATCCCAAAAAAAATATCACAAAGACAAATATGAAAACAAAACGTCACAAAATTAAATATTACAATGACACAACATCACAAAATTATAAGTCAGGAGACATACAATTGAAACTGGCGAAAAAAAAAATATGACCGTGATTTTGCAACTAAATAGATCATTGTCATTTGACGGTCACAGAAAGTTCACATTCGGAATTTAATGAAAGGAAGGAAATAAAATAGAATTTAATGATTGAAAAAATAATTATTATTTAATTTTTCTTATTTTTATTTATTTACAATTTGACAGCATCACAGAAAAGTATTTTCGTCGACTCGTCCTCTAGCCGATCAGAATAGTTTTTCCGATCTAGCGGAAAAACTTGAGACTCCCTAACGATTTAATTAGGTGATTCCTCACCCCCTAACGATTTCGCGTCGATTAAGACCTCATACAATCGAATCGGTTAAAAATCAAATTCCGTCAGGCTGACTTTATACCCAAATTTTGATTTCTCGATTAAAAAAGATCGGTTGACCCCTACGATTTAATTAGAATCCCAATCATTCTCAAACGATTGCCCTTTGATTAAGCGCTCGTAGAACTAAATCGGTTCATAAATACAAAGGCTATCGACGAAAAAACATAACCGAATGCATTCCCATTGCCTGGCCGATAAGAGAGCTGTCGTGACCTCGTGACACTGCACAATCGCCGGGTACAATAAAGATATAATTTTTTTTTTGTGTTTTCCATTGTCAGAGGCCGATTATGAAGTATTATACATTTTAATTGCACAATCCTTAACTCTACCAAACAATTCTGGATTACTTAACAATTTTGATCTAACAATCTAACAATTTTGCGTCGATTGAGACTTCTTGCAATCGAATCGGTTAAGAATCAAATTTCGTGAGGCTAACTTCACACTCAAATTTGGGTTTCTCGATTAAAAAAGATCAGTAGACTCCCCTACGTTTGAACAACGAAGATTGAGGTCTATAGAAGCACAAAGCTGTGGGAATAGGGTTCACCACATATATTATTTATACGTGAGGTCAGGCAACGATAGTGCTTAATTAGTTATATTTATTATCACAAGATACAGGAAGTACGGTAATAATTCGACGTTTGATATCACGCTACACGTGCAGCGGAAACTTAACCAGTTGAAGTAACTCTCTGACGCTGGTTGCACGTCGAATTAAGATGGCCGCGTATCGGGGTGCTCTTAAGCGCCGCTCCACGGCTAGTGGTGGAAGCAGTGGACTGGTCGCCACAAAGCCTACAGCCCGCTTGGTTCCAATTTTTTCGTGAGTCAAACATACGCTAGGAGGCTCTAGTGTCGACCGATCGATATGCTCCGCCTTCTAGCTTCGATTCTCGCAGTCATCTGGCTACGGTTGGGTCACGTAGCTTCCCCTGACCTCTCTCTGTGGCTTTCCCTACCGGCCCTCATTCTAAACCGCTCGACGACGCGCGGCGGCTGACTTATTTTTACGAACAACGACTACATCCGCACGACGCGCTTTATTCCAATTTTACTAACATCGATGTACTAAAATCGGGCGTCACAAAATGACGTCACAAAATTGCTGTTCTTGATGACGTCACTATGACGTCACAAAATTCTTGTCGCTTTGGCGTCATTTCCGGTCGCTTCGACGTCACTTCCGGCCGTTCTGACGTCACTTTCGATCACTTTGACGTCACTTCCGGTCGGTCTGACGTCACTTCTTTTCTCTTTAACGCCACTTCCGGTTGGGTTGGACGTCACTTCCGGTCGCTTTAACGTCACTTCCGGTTGGGTTGACGTCACTTCCGGTTGGGTTGACATCACTTCTGGTTGCTCTGACGTCACTTCCGGTTGCAATGACGTCACTTCCGGTCACTTTGACGTCAGTTCTGGCTGCTCTGACGTCATTTCCGGTCACTTCGACGTCACTGCCGGTTGCTTTGACGTCCCTTCCGGTTGTTCCAACGTCATTTCCAATTGTTCAGACGTCACGTCCGGTTGTTCTGACGTCACCTCCGGTTGCTCTGACGTCATTTCCGATCGCTCTGACGTCACTTCCGATCGCTCTACCGTCACTTCCGATCGCTCTACCGTCACTTCTGGTCACTTTGACGTCACTTCCAGTCACTTTGACGTCACTTCCGGTCGTTTTGACGTCAATTCTAGTCGCTTTGGTGTCACTTCCGATCGCTCTGACGTCACATCCGATCGCTCTACCGTCACTTCCGATCGCCCTACCGTCACTTCTGGTCACTTTGACGTCACTTCCAGTCACTTTGACGTCACTTCCGGTCGTTTTGACGTCAATTCTAGTCGCTTTGGTGTCACTTCCGATCGCTCTGACGTCACATTCGGTCGCTTTGACGTCACTTCCGGTCGCTCTGACGTCATATCTGGTCGCTCTGACGTCACATCTGGTCGCTTTAACGTCACTTCCGGTTGCTTGAACGTCACTTCCGGTTTCAATTTCGTTACTTCCGGTCACTTAGAGGTTCCTTTCGGTCACTTAGAGGTTCCTTTCGGTCGCTTTGACGTCACTTCCGGTCGCTTTGACGTCACTTCCGGTTGTTCTAACATCACTTCCGGTTGTTCTCAACCGGAAGTGATGTTTGGGTTCACTTCCGTATCACTTCCGTTGTTCTGACATCACTTCCGGTTGTTCTGACGTCACTTCCGGTCGCTTTGTTGTCACTTCCACTCACTTTGTCGTCACTTCCACTCACTTTGTCGTCACTTCCGGTCCATCTGTCGGTAAGTTCGCGAAGCTGCAAAATTTGAACGCGAAACTTTTAATTTTTCCGTCACGATGGTGGATCCATCTGCCGGCGAGTTAGCGGAGCAGCAAAATTTCTAGGCAAAAATTCGATTTTTTCCGCCACGACGGTGGTGCCATCAGCCGGCAAGTTCGTGAAGCTGCAACATTTCAGGGCAAAATTTTTAATTTTCCGCCACGACGGTGGCGCCATCTGTTGGCAAGTTGGCGAAGGTGCAAAGTTTCAAGGGAAAAATTTGAATTTTCCATCCACGACGGTAGCGTCATTTACCGGTAAGTTCGCGAAGCTGCAAAATTTCAAAGCGTAAATTTTAATTTTCCTGCCACGATGGTGGCGCCATCTGCCGGCTCGTTCGCGAAGCAGCAAAATTCCTGTGCAAAAATTTGAATTTTCCCGTCACGACGGTGGCACCATCTGCCGGCGAGTTCGCGACACTTCCGGTCGCTTCGATGTCACCTCCGGTCGCTTTGACGTCACTTCCGGTTGGCTTAGACGTCACACACGGTCGCTTTGACGTCTAACCTAACCGGAAGTGACGTCAAAGCGACCGGAAGTAACGTCTAACCCAACCGGAAGTGACGTCTAACCCAACCGGAAGTGACGTCTAACCCAACCGGAAGTGACGTCTAACCCAACCGGAAGTGAAGTCTAACCCAACCGGAAATGACGTCTAACCCAACCAGAAATGACGTCTAACCCAACCGGAAGTGACGTCTAACCCAACTGGAAGTGGTCTAACCCAACCGGAAGTGGTCTAACCCAACCGGAAGTGACATCTAACCCAACCGGAAGTGACGTCTAACCCAACCGGAAGTGGTCTAACCCAACCGGAAGTGACGTCTAACCCAACCGGAAGTGGTCTAACCCAACCGGAAGTGATGGCTAACCCAACCGGAAGTGGCGTCTAACCCAACCGGAAGTGGTCTAACCCAACCGGAAGTGACGTCGAAGTGACCGGAAGTGACGTCTAACCCAACCGGAAGTGGTCTAACCCAACCGGAAGTGGTCTAACCCAACCGGAGGTGATGTCCAACCCAACCGGAAGTGGCGTCTAACCCAACCGGAAGTGACGTCAAACCCAACCGGAAGTGACCGGAAGTGACGTCTAACCCAACCGGAAGTGACCGGAAGTGACGTCTAACCCAACCGGAAGTGGTCTAACCCAACCGGAAGTGATCTAACCCAACCGGAGGTGGTCTAACCCAACCGGAAGTGGTCTAACCCAACCGGAAGTGACATCTAACCCAACCGGAAGTGACGTCTAACCCAACCGGAAGTGACGTCTAACCCAAGCGGAAGTGGTCGAACCCAACCGGAAGTGATGTCTAACGCAACCGGAAGTGACGTCTAACCCAACTGGAAGTGACGTCTAACCCAACTGGAAGTGGTCTAACCCAACCGGAAGTGGTCTAACCCAACCGGAAGTGACGTCGAAGTGACCGGAAGTGACGTCTAACCCAACCGGAAGTGGTCTAACCCAACCGGAAGTGATGTCTAACTCAACCGGAAGTGGTCTAACCCAACCGGAAGTGATGTCTAACCCAATCGGAAGTGGCGTCTAACCCAACCGGAAGTGACGTCTAACCCAACTGGGAGTGGTCTGACCCAACCGGAAGTGGTCTAACCCAATCGGAAGTGGCGTCTAACCCAACCGGAAGTGACGTCTAACCCAACTGGGAGTGGTCTGACCCAACCGGAAGTGGTCTAACCCAACCGGAAGTGGTCTAACCCAACCGGAAGTGGCGTCTAACCCAACCGGAAGTGGTCTAACCCAACCAGAAGTGACGTCAAAGTGACCGGAAGTGGTCTAACCCAACCGGAAGTGATGTCTAACCCAACCACTTCCGGTTGGGTTAGACGTCACTTCCGGTCGCTTTGACGTCACTTCCGGTCACTTCGACGTCACTTCCGGTTGGGTTAGACGTCACTTCCGGTCGCTTTGACGTCACTTCCGGTTAGGTTAGACGTCACTTCCAGTTGGGTTAGACGTCACTTCCGGTCGCTTTGACGTTACTTCCGGTTGGGTTAGACATCACTTCCGGTTGGGTTGGACCACTTTCGGTTGGGTTAGACGTCACTTCCGGTCACTTCAACGTCACTTCCGGTCGCTTTGACGTTACTTCCGGTTGGGTTAGACATCACTTCCGGTTGGGTTGGACCACTTTCGGTTGGGTTAGACGTCACTTCCGGTCACTTCGACGTCCCTTCCGGTTGGGTTAGACGCCACTTCCGGTTGGGTTAGACCACTTCCGGTTGGGTTAGACCACTTCCGGTTGGGTGAGACCACTTCCAGTTGGGTTAGACGTCACTTCCGGTTGGGTTAGACGCTACTTCCGGTTGGGTTAGAATCACTTCCGGTTGGGTGAGACCACTTCCAGTTGGGTTAGACGTCACTTCCGGTTAGGTTAGACGTCACTTCCGGTTGGGTTAGATGTCACTTCCGGTTGGGTTAGACCACTTCCGGTTGGGTTAGACCACCTCCGGTTGGGTAAGACCACTTCCGGTTGGGTTAGACCACTTCCGGTTGGGTTAGACCACCTCCGGTTGGGTAAGACCACTTCCGGTTGGGTTAGACCACTTCCGGTTGGGTTAGACGTCACTTCCGGTCACTTCGACGTCACTTCCGGTTGGGTTAGACGTCACTTCCGGTTGGGTTAGACACCACTTCCGGTTGGGTTAGACCACTTCCGGTTGGGTTAGATGTCACTTCCGGTTGGGTTAGACCACTTCCGGTTGGGTTAGAACACCTTCGGTTGGGTTAAATCACTTCCGGTTGGGTTAGACCACTTCCGGTTGGGTTAGACGTCACTTTCGGTTGGGTTAGACGCCACTTCCGGTTGGGTTAGACATCACTTCCGGTTGGGTTAGACCACTTCCGGTTGGGTTAGACCACTTCCGGTTGGGTTAGACCACTTCCGGTTGGGTTAGACGTCACTTCCGGTTGGGTTAGACGCCACTTCCGGTTGGGTTAGACATCACTTCCGGTTGGGTTAGACCACTTCCGGTTGGGTTAGACCACTTCCGGTTGGGTTAGACGTCACTTCCGGTTGGGTTAGATGCCACTTCCGGTTGGGTTAGACCACTTCCGGTTGGGTTAGACCACTTCCGGTTGGGTTAGACCACTTTCAGTTGGGTTAGACGTCACTTCCGGTCACTCCGACGTCACTTCCGGTTGGGTTAGACCACTTCCGGTTGGGTTAGACGCCACTTCCGGTTGGGTTAGACGCCACTTCCGGTTGGGTCAGACATCACTTCCGGTTGGGTTAGACCACTTCCGGTTGGGTTAGACCACTTCCGGTTGGGTTAGACCACTTCCGGTTGGGTTAGACATCACTTCCGGTCGGGTTAGAGCACTTCCGGTTGGGTTAGACCACTTCCGGTTGGGTTAGACGTCACTTCCGGTTGGGTTAGACGCCACTTCCGGTTGGGTTAGACATCACTTCCGGTTGGGTTGGACTACTTCCGCTTGGGTTAGACGTCACTTCCGGTTGGGTTAGACGTCACTTCCGGTTGGGTTAGATGTCACTTCCGGTTGGGTTAGACCACTTCCGGTTGGGTTGGACCACTTCCGGTTGGGTTAGACGTCACTTCCGGTTGGGTTAGACGTCAAAGCGACCGTGTGTGACGTCTAAGTCAACCGGAAGTGACGTCAAAGCGACCGGAGGTGACATCGAAGCGACCGGAAGTGTCGCGAACTCGCCGGCAGATGGTGCCACCGTCGTGACGGGAAAATTCAAATTTTTGCACAGGAATTTTGCTGCTTCGCGAACGAGCCGGCAGATGGCGCCACCATCGTGGCAGCAAAATTAAAATTTACGCTTTGAAATTTTGCAGCTTCGCGAACTTACCGGTAAATGACGCCACCGTCGTGGCTGGAAAATTCAAATTTTTCCCTTGAAACTTTGCACCTTCGCCAACTTGCCAACAGATGGCGCCACCGTCGTGGCGGAAAATTAAAAATTTTGCCCTGAAATGTTGCAGCTTCACGAACTTGCCGGCTGATGGCACCACCGTCGTGGCGGAAAAAATCGAATTTTTGCCTAGAAATTTTGCTGCTCCGCTAACTCGCCGGCAGATGGATCCACCATCGTGACGGGAAAATTAAAAGTTTCGCGTTGAAATTTTGCAGCTTCGCGAACTTACCGACAGATGGACCGGAAGTGACGACAAAGTGAGTGGAAGTGACGACAAAGTGAGTGGAAGTGACAACAAAGCGACCGGAAGTGACGTCAGAACAACCGGAAGTGATGTCAGAACAACGGAAGTGATACGGAAGTGAACCCAAACATCACTTCCGGTTGTTCTCAACCGGAAGTGATCTTAGAACAACCGGAAGTGACGTCAAAGCGACCGGAAGTGACGTCAAAGCGACCGAAAGGAACCTCTAAGTGACCGAAAGGAACCTCTAAGTGACCGGAAGTAACGAAATTGAAACCGGAAGTGACGTTCAAGCAACCGGAAGTGACGTTAAAGCGACCAGATGTGACGTCAGAGCGACCAGATATGACGTCAGAGCGACCGGAAGTGACGTCAAAGCGACCGGATGTGACGTCAGAGCGATCGGAAGTGACACCAAAGCGACTAGAATTGACGTCAAAACGACCGGAAGTGACGTCAAAGTGACTGGAAGTGACGTCAAAGTGACCAGAAGTGACGGTAGGGCGATCGGAAGTGACGGTAGAGCGATCGGAAGTTACGTCAGAGCGATCGGAAGTGTCGGCAAAGCGACCGGAAGTGACCTCATTTCAACCGGAAATGACGTCAGAGCAACCGGAGGTGACGTCAGAACAACCGGACGTGACGTCTGAACAACTGGAAATGACGTTGGAACAACCGGAAGGGACGTCAAAGCAACCGGCAGTGACGTCGAAGTGACCGGAAATGACGTCAGAGCAGCCAGAAGTGACGTCAAAGTGACCGGAAGTGACGTCATTGCAACCGGAAGTGACGTCAGAGCAACCAGAAGTGATGTCAGAGCAACCAGAAGTGACGTCAAAGCGACCAGAAGTGACGTCTCTGCGACCGGAAGTTACGTCAAATTTAACCGGAAATGACGTCAAATTTGACCGCAAGTGACCTATAATCGTTGCCGATAAGAGAGCTCTTGCGGCACTCTGCACAATCGCCGGATACATTATGTAATTTTTTTATCTCGTGCAATGAATGATAGTCATTTACATATTTTAATTAGATCATTAATCATCGGAAAATATCTATTATCTAATTGCGACGGGATAGAATAAAATTAGCTGAGAAAGTAGGACAATTGTTTAGCTGTTAATTTCAGATTATATAAATAACAGATCGAAGCCTGCGCCTATCCGTTGTTTTGTATGTTTTCCATTATCGGAGGCCGATTATGAAGTGTCATACGTTTCAATCAACGAAGATTTATAATGCAAAAGTATTTGCAATGAATAGCTCTATCTTTGTCGGTATCAGCAATGTAAACCCAAACCCCCACTTTACGTCCGTATCGCTCCTGTGCGAGAGAGCGCACCCATCACCCCAGCTGCGAGTGCAAGTGAAATAGCATCGTCATCCCGACTCAGTAGGTGGAGCCAACGCAGTTATACAGCCGCTCACGTGTGTCAGTTCTGTACTTGAGCGACACATGTCAATTCGACGCTAGCGACATCTTACCGTTGGGGGAGAAAGATTGTCCGGGCTCCCCAATTTTTTTGGAACCAAGGGGGCTTTGTGCTTCTATAGACCTCAATCTTCGTTGGTTTTAATTAGACTCCCAATCACTCCCCAACGATTCCCTAACGAGTAGAAAAAGAAAAAAGTGAAATAGTTAAAGTTTTACGCTAACTTTAGACAGGTCTGTCGTGCATATCGTGAACCAACCAACCAGTATTATTTTGTCTAGTAACTTTTCACCCATATGAACTTTAGCGGATATATTCTCTTGGCGGATCCCTACCAAAAATAATATCTACGTTACCTACACAGATAGATTTTTACTGTATCCGTAGACGATAAAACAGATAAAAAGTCCGATTCCAATTTACCGAGTAGTTGACGGTCATCCACATTATGTTGGGGGCTTCTCTTCTGAAATGTCGTGCGTTTGTGTCGACTTCCGGTGTGGTGATGGGGAATCTATCGGCCATCTTAACCAACTTCTTTCCGGTCCGCACCGTTACCCAAAGGTTTGTGCTATTGACATTTCTGCAATTATTTAAAATAGCAAGGATAGAAAAATCTTCAAATTTATTTATAAAAATTGGAGTTTTTTTGTTGTTTTTTTCTTAACCTTTATTACAAAAAACATTCTGACTTAAAGGTGAATAAAATTAGCAAGTAGGGTGCAATCGTGTTCGCTATTGTATACCATGTGGTCTCGAGGCTTATCGAAACGTTATAAATCTTTATGTTAATTTAATAAACACAATTTATATATTATTTCTAGATGCCGTCTGTAACACTCAAGGACGTTGACCAGCAGAAATTCGTGAAGGCCTTTGCTGCCTTCCTCAAAAAGTAAGTTTAATCATCAATATACTGTCACATAACCTCAAAAATCCTTCTCCAGCCCTAAATGTTTTTGCTGTCCAAACATCTTGGTGGTTTTTAAAATCAATACATTTTTACTTCGCAATAAATCGAATTAATGCAACTGTCCAATACTAAAGTACCTTTGAAATGTTTCACTTGCTGAGTAGAAAGTTTGTTTTTCTATAATTCAGGATATTAAAATGTGTATGAATATAGAGAATTTTTCATCCAATGTCCGGTTTGATAATATTTTATATGGTGGCTCTTCTAATCTTTTTCATTTTTTTTTTACCAAATGCTTGACGCTTTAATTAATCGAAAATTTTCTATAAAGATTTTAAAAAAAGTTTCCTTCAATAAAGAAGTAATAGAAATTTTTGCACTGTAGGATAAAAATTTATTAGTTTTCAGAAGGGAAAAATATATGCACAAAGTGTAGACCAGATCTTTCAAAAATTCAGAATGGTTAAAGATTAATTAAAGATTCGCAGTCGTCGACACTAAAAAATGATGAATTTGTGTATAGTAAAAAAAAATATATATTTTTTACAAATTACAAATTTCATTAATAATATTCCGTGTGTTTTCCAGAACTGGCAAAATGCCTGTCCCTGATTGGGTCGACATTGTGAAATCAGCGCGTTTCAAGGAATTGGCTCCTTACGATGCTGACTGGTATTTCATTCGTTGCGCGGCTCTTGTTCGACACATCTACATTCGTAGTCCAGTCGGCGTTGGGGTGGTGACGAAAATTTTCGGTGGTCGCAAACGTAATGGCACCCATCCGAGTCATTTTTGTCGATCTGCCGGTGGCGTCGCTCGTAAGGCACTTCAGAGCTTGGAACAATTGAAGCTCATCGAGAAAGCCCCTCTTGGAGGTCGCAAACTTACCAGCCAAGGTCGTCGTGATCTCGATCGAATTGCTGCCCAGGTCAAAGCAAAGAGCAAGAAACAACTGAAACTTCAGGAGACCCTCGTTCTTTAAGGACTGTATATCGATAATAAAAAAAAAAACTTAAACTCGTAGACTGATCGTTTTTTATTTTCTTTTGAGATATTGCCCTAATGGAGAATTATAGGTGCGTCATTAAAATATTCTGAAATATACCGTCGCATATCCATACCATACTGTCGGATAATTTTCGGGAACCAAGATGGGTTAAAAAATGGCCGAAAAATGAATGAATATAAAGTAGAATCAAGAATGAATATTAAATGTTTTGGTCAAGTCTCTATTTAGTATATGATTTATGTTGCTTATAAACAGAATGAGGAAATTAATATTGAAATAATAATAAAATAAAATTGAAAAAATAATAAAATTTAGAAAATAGATAATGATGAAAATAGCATTAAAATAACTACAACAAAAAGTTATTGGGGAAATAATTATGTACTAAAGAATGTACTCAATCTATATGAAAGTAAAAACAAAACACTGATAATGTTAATGTAGTGTATATATTTTTAATTTTTATATAGAGAGGATAATTCCAGACAAAGGTGGACACAATACAATAGAGTTTTTGGACTGAATGGATGCATAGAGCTTGAGATTAATGGAAATGGGTTTTGACTTATATGGCTTTTTCAAATGGTATAAAAAGTATTTCACGACAGTGCACTCAGATGTTACATGTCCGGCAGGACCTGATAGCTACACATTAGTGCATATAGTATATCTGTTTAAAATTAAATTAAAACTAGTAAAACCTGATCATTATCCGGTAATCATTAATTGAACATCTTTTTTTCATTTCCGTTAATTTCTGACTCACCAATATTTGGGGAAAATTTATTTTACGAGGTTTTTTCCACAGTAAATTTTTTTATAACATTTTGATATTTTATTTTTATCGGGAATTAATGAAAAACAACAATTTTTCAATCATGATAGTAAAGATCGCGATGATTTTGACGTTGAATCGGTTTTGCGTCCATCAGCGTTGGAACGTCAGCGAGGTAAACATTTCGAAATTTGGCCATCTGAAAAATGTATCGATTAATAATTAAATTATCGATTATGTTTCAATTAAATCAATTTTTTAGTCTGGCAATATTTGGAAAAAATTCGATTTCGTCAATTTCTTTGCAAGGTAATTTTTTTTAGTAGAACCAAGTACTAATTAATACTTGATTTAATACTTTATTTTACAGCTGGATTAAAGAAAATAAATGTACTTGGGTCGATGACACATTCAGGACTTGAGGCTGCACGATCCAAGTGACAAGCTCATCGTTGCACGTTTCTTTAATCATCGAGCCACAGTAGGAGTAATAATTTTTCTCGAAGAGTGAAAACATTCCATTTAGAGCGAAGGAGGGTATGGAAACTTTTGAACCAGGTCGTGGTATACGCCAGAGATTTCTGACAACGTGATCGAGATATTGATTCTCCACGTTCGTGATCTAAAACGTTGAGTGAGAAAAATTGACTATATGATTCACAAGTGCACTTTAAATGTCTCATTTTAACGTAAATTATACATTTTTATTCATTACTTTTCCCCTCAACTTTTTGTTAATTTTTCTTCAATATTTTTCTTTTTTTCCATTTTCATACAAGGCAATTTTTCTTTTTAACTTATTTCATACCTGTCAGGTATCAGGTGCTGATAAAAATAGGCGACTTGATATAATAATAACTCATGTCGCACAAGACGTCGAATAAAATAGGACACCCGGTATAATATTTATTACTTTTTAGTGTACGTCTGATAGAGTTAAATCCGTTTTCTCCGATATGGATTAAATGTGGTTCAATTTTATTTTATGTAGTTTTGAGATGGGGGGGTAACCAGAATTTAAACTCCGATTGATATCGGGCGTTTATAAATCCCCCGATTTATAAATCCGCAAATCATTCTCACCGATGCCCTGAATTTTTTTAATTAATATTTAAAGCGATATGCATGTAATTTACCTGAAAAAGAATTGACACGATTGCCACGCCGTGTTTCTCTCCGACGACAAATGCATCGAGGGCGGAATGAAAATCACGTTTTACATGAATCATTTGCATTTCCAGGGGATAATTCACATCGTCCACTGAATGTTCACTGCCAGCTTTGTCAGTTGGACCCCAGTGAAATATCATGGAGTGAAAATCATAAATCTCGCTCAGTGGACCACCGTGAATACTTGGTCGAAAATCACGTAACCAAAAGCCACTAATCACAACTTTGTAAAGAAAAATTCATTCAATTTTTTCTCCAATTTTTTCCATTTGAAAATTAACAGAAATTTTAATATATTTCCAGTTGTTTGGGTTTGGTACATAATATTATGAAATTCTTTAATCAAAGCAAAATTTTATCGTAATATTACTTGTGTTTCGTAGAAATGAAAGTTCTTCTTGATGTTTTGAGTTTTAATTAAAACGGAATTTACGTTCGAACATATGACAAGTACATGATTACTAAAATTCATGAATTTTAATGAGAATTTTATGCCCTCATGTATAATTTTAACCAACATATGCAATCTCGTGATTCAATAATTTCTAATGATCCAAATTTTCCCATTAATCGATTAATCTCCTATATTCAGTTGACAAATTAATTGTCAATTACAGACTAAAATTACATTCATGACAAAGATTTTTTGACATTTGTGAAATTAGTCTCAAGTTCTCTAATTATTAAACTAGATTGTACAGATCATTTTCAAGTATCTTCCTCTCCCCATAATCAATTATTCAATTATTTTCATGTTCTCGAAATTGTATGAGCTGCCATTTGATATTTTTTTCTTCCATCTCCTGAATAGTTCGTAATATTGATGTAATTATCATTAGGAATATTTTAACGTACCAGTATTTCCATCGTTTGTCATTGTCATAGCAACTGGCTCTGATGAGTAACCATTCCATTTTAATGGTTCCGAAGGTTGGACGACAACAGCTAAGCAAGTTTTAATATCAATTGGGCATTCCTTGCCCTCCATTCGACACTCGGGATACAAAAATTTCCAGGCATTTGGAGTTCCAAAAGTGGCGATTGGTAATTGAGCGTCGAGTGGTCCGAAAAGATTGGTCCAATCGAATATTTCCGTAAGCAAGAACGCTTTGTAAAATTAATTCAAATAATAAATGATCAACCTTCACAATTTAAATCAATTTTTTAATTATACTTTTGTGATATCAATTAAAATCGAGATTGTTGGAAGTTTATTTTTAAGAACTTTTTTATTACATATATGTATATATTAATTAGTTGATAAATAATTGTTCTTACTTGCGAGGAGAACGCTGCCACATACTACAAAAAATTCTGGCAGTGATAGGTCCAACATTTTTTTTTCACACGTACAATTCGTCTTCACGTAAACCTTTTTCGTACTCGAAAAATCTGAAAACTCGCGATTATTTAAGAATTAGAATAGCTCTAACCAGCCTATAAGCTTTTCCTTGCAAATATTCATTGGCGAATAAGATTAATTTAATACTTAAAATTTTGCTTCTCTAATGAGCATTTCCCAAATGACTTCTTGTCAAAGATTTGAAATAAAAGATTTGTCAGAATGAAGATTATAAACTGAAGACTCTCATCTGTCTTCCGAGCTTTTTTCCCAACTTCGTTGCATCGATAATTTCGTATCTTTTATCGTTTAGTGTCATGGCAATTTTCAAATTTTTGGCAAAAAAAATAATTCAATAAAATATGTCCCCAAAGTCAAAAAAACGAGGTTGGTAAAGCTTGAAAGAATTTTTTTAACACTGTCTAAATTTTTTATTGACTTTTTTCAAAAAGGTAAAAATGCTCCGACGATCGTCTCAACGTCATCTTCCGGATTACCAAAATGGAAACAATCACCTGTAGACTTGAACAAAATTTATACATGGACGGAAAAATTTAAACCATTGAAGCTTAATGGCCATTGGCTCAAAGAGGGAGTATCGACGATGACAAACACCGGACAATCTGGTAATTTAATACAATTATTCCGAATTGTTTTGAAGATACATATGAAATAATTATAACGTTACAATTAACAACACAAAATCATAAATTTTATTTTAACTATTCAAAAGGGACATTTTTATTTCTTTCTTTCAGTCAAAATTGAGTTATCGGAAAGATCATTGCCAAGCATATTTGGTGGCCCTTTGAATAATAATGATCATTATCAGTTCGATAATCTGCAATTTCGATGGGGTCCAAGTAATTGTCGTGGTGCTGAACATTCAATCGATAACTTATGGCACGTTTTAATTAATACTTAAAAAATATGATTATTATTATTGTTATTATTATTATTATTATTATTATCAGGTATTCAATGGAGGCTCAGGCTATTCACTGGAACACTCGGCACGAAACAATCGAAAAATGTTACGAAGAACCCGATGGAATAACCATAATGTCCTATCTTTTGCAAGCAAGGATTTTATTTTCTCTAATTATATTATTTAATAGATTCGGCATGTTCATTTTTTTCTTCCCAGGTCGTTGGCTGCCCAGCAACTCCAGATAATCCTTTTCTGGCTGATATAACGGACAATTTATGCAAAATAAAAAAAGCTGGAACATCGACGTCAATCCCTTCTGGTACTCAGCTGATAACGTAATCAATTAAATTTTAATTGCCTCGTTAATCAATGATTATACATTTTTTTTAAAAAGATTGTCTACGCTGGATGCTCGAGGCGTGTTTGGCAAATGGATATTACACTTATCGAGGATCTCTGACGACTCCCCCTTACAACGAGTGTGTGACCTGGATAATTATTCCCAGGCCGATAAAAATATCGACACACCAAGTAGGATCAAAATATAAAATTATCATTTTGTAATTGAAATTAAGTCAAGTTATTGATTAGATTTATTTATTAACTTATTATAATTATTATTTTCGAATCGGTTAACAAAATATTTCCGTTGACTTGCTTGAACTAAGTTTCATTGCTCCGAAAATAGGTGAATTCTTTCCGGGCAATTTATAATAACAAATTTGAGCACATAATGAGAAATTATCGATCTCAGCATAGTCTTAACGGTAGAAGAATTTTCTATGCTATCAAAGATTCTGCGACATGAAGTATGTCGAGGGAAAATTTTAATTGAAAACAAAAAAACATGGACACGTCTCGAAATGTCAAATTTGTAACGAATATTTTTCGGAACTAAATTATATCCATCATGTCAAAAAAAAGTGAGTTAATTTTTCATATTCAAATCAAATCATTTAAATATTGAATTTGAATTATTGAAAATATACTGTGGTTGGTAGACCTCGTCGGTTTGATAAAAACCGGAAGTTCACCTGTCAACTTGGACGATAAGATTGTGAGATTCAAGAAATTTGCACCTTTAATTATTAATGGTCACTGGTTGAGGGATGGAGATGCAATATTAACAAATAATGGCGAAACTGGTAAAAAAATTATTGTAAAGAATTGAAGAAAATTGTAAATTCTTTAATATATTTTTTGCGAGATCTGTATTTGACCCTCGGATAGCTATGGTCCATTTAACTGGAAAACGTATACCCTCCACTGTCACCGGTGGCCCCTTAATGCAAGATGTTTATGAATTTATAAACGCACATTTTCATTGGGGAATTGAAAATTGTCATGGCTCTGAACATCAAGTAAATGGGACTTGGTAATTAAACATTTTTTTAAATCAAATTAATTCGATTTATTATATTATTTTTTTAATTTTATCTTTGCTTTAATGAATTTTATCGTAAATTGTCTAGGTTTTCGATGGAATCTCACGTCGTACATTGGAACAGAAAGTATCGAACATTCGATGAGTGCCTAAATCACAGAGATGGCCTTTGCATTTTTGCATTTTTTTTTCTGGTAAAATAATTTTCCTTTCGTTCAAATAATTTTTTGATCAAATTGGCCAATAATTTCATCGACTCTCAATTAAAAACTTTGATTAGGAAATTTATTCTACTCATTCGTACAATTAAATTTATTAAAGGTAACTGACAAATATTGCGAGGGGAATAATCCTCTTCTTGAGAAAATAACAGAAAATTTAAAGTACGTTGTCAAACCAGATTCGGAAACGATAATACCAGCAAGTAAGAATTTTAAATAAAAGAGCGAGAAGGCCAATAGAAAATCATTTATAATGGGAATTGAAACTGTATTCTTAGATTCTTTATGTTGGATGCGAAATGCAACACTTTGTCCCAGGTATTACACATATTCAGGAACGTACAACAGTGGAATGTATAACGAGTGTGCAACGTGGATAATATTCCCACTCATAATTCCCATCAGTGCTTGTCAAGTAAACGTTATCAGCGTTTACATCCTCAATTAATAACTTCATATTTACATTCGTTCAATAATTAAATAGTTGAATAGATAGAGAGAGAGAGAGAGAGCATCATTATTGCCATGACAGGCTTACGAATAATTAATTAATTTATCAATTACTAACTTAATTTTCAGGTTGCAGAATTCCGTAAATTGGAAAATCGAGAAGGTCTTCAGATCTTGCAAAATCGCAAAGAAATTAACTCTCCAAATGGAAGAAGAATATTTTTAGTAACAGCTAGTTACTAAAAATTTTAATTGTAATGGGATGAGAGACATTACGATAATTTAAAAAAAATCTTAAATCTTTATTAACCTTTTTTTCGATCTCAATAAAAAACATTAGAAAATTTTCATGGATTTGGAATCTATTTGTCACGTGGATTTAAATTATTTATGCTATCGACAACTGCACAAATTTCACCTATCGCATTAACCAGCATTTCTCGAATTCTCACATGGAAAACTTCTTTGTACAAGAGACATTTTGTTACAGCTTTTTTTGCCGAAAGATCTTTGAAAATTTCTCGATTCGTGGATGTCAAAATATTCGTCTTTGACGTCGTTACTGATCGTACAGTGGTCTTTTTTGTATTTCTTCGAGGCGTCGAACTGCTTTGTGAAATTCTCGAAATGCTCGTAGTTGTTGAAATATTGCCTGGTGCTTCGCTGGAGGTTTTCCCATTTGGAATTTCCCTTTGAAAACATTTGCTGGCCACGTGATCGCTCTCAATTTCGAATTTATTCGCAAATGAGCACATTAAATTGTACACCATAAATAATTTATCATATTCCATTGGTAAATAGAGATTTGACCTCAAAGAATTTCGACACGATTCATTAAAACGATTCAATGCTTCGTTCCGGAAATCCGAATTATTCAGCATTAACAAAACTCTTCGTAGGTCCATCAACGACAAACTCCAAGTCGGTGAATTTTCTATGGTCGCCTCATCGTACATGTTTTTAAACTGATCAATCAGAATGGAGTGATAAAAGTAGGGGTGATTTTTGGTCCGAAATATTTGACTCTCGAGAAAGAGACTTTTGTAAGGAACCGAAGGAGGATTCATATCTGGAACATCTTCCAATATCGATTGGATTATTTCCTGAATCTGTGCATCCCTTATACGACGATTTAAATATTGTTCTATATATTCGGGATTCATTGAGCGATTTGAGATAATTTTCAGGTCGATTGAGTTGTTTTCGGGCGTCATCAAAACGGCGGAGCCCCAGAATCTGAAGGTCAAATTTCCCCTGATAATTCGGGGCTCTGTCGTGAGTGTCCAGAATTCCGTGATTGTACAGGGCACTTGAGAGCAAAACCAAACGGGTAATTCGATAATTTCTTGGGGCAATATAATGCCCTTGTTTTTGTTGAAATAAAATGGACTGCTTCGTGGAATTGGTGGAACGAAACTTGTACCAAGTGTCCCGTAACGCCAACGATAAATTATTGAACAATTGCCTCGATTTTCAAAACGAATTTTACGTTGGGCGATATTAGAAATTAGCAAGGAATCAAAGATCAATGACCACGAATAATCATTCAATAATTTCTCGTTATTTTGGCTCAATGAGACATTTTCATTAATTCGTATTTCACAATCTTGAATCATCAGGATAGCTGCGTCATCATGTTCGAGAACAGCAGTTTGGCTGTCGTCATCAGAAGTAAAAGGTTCTGTTTTCTTGATCGTAATAATTGAAAACTTCGCCAATCTCTTTTTTCTTCTTCCGCTCAATTTTTCTCCCTTCACTACCAACTCACTAATTTCCGGTTCTTTGGTCTCGAGCAATTTCATCTCACGGGACAGATTTTTTTTTCGATTTTTTAAATACTGGCTGCGTTGCCACAATGGCGTCTTTTTGCAGACAATTGGCAAGCCTTTTTCCTGCTTTATCAGATCGGGCAAAGCAACTCGCTCAATCTGGGGTTCAATACTGAGTTGTTTTCTGGTCAAAGTCACTGAGATATCTGGCAAATTGGGGTTACCGTGTTTCGACAAACATTCTGGGGTAACCCAAAAGGCTGGATTACCGCGATACTTGCCAGTTTTTGACGGTACCGAATCACCGGCGCATTCCATCAGATTTCTCATCTCGATTTTACGACGAAAATCATCGACATCATTGATGATTAGGAGATCATGACGATCACGATTTGTATACATCTCGTAGTGTCGATAATGTTGCTCTCGATTGTGGAGCCATTTACGCCAATTAACGAAACGTCGATCTTCCGTGAGTTCTTCGTCGACCAATAAAGGTTTGTCCGATATTGAGGACGGCGGTGAGGGTCTTTTACTCCATGGAAATGGTACTTCCGTTTTACCTATTTTACGCGCGTGATCCATTTTCTAAATCGTTTGTGATGGCTTTTAAATTAAATTGTGGGTCTGTTTCTTTTTTTTGACTTCTTCTTCTTCTTCTTCTTCTTCTTTTACTTGCCCGTTTGAGTAGGCCCAACTCGTTCAGTGAAAGCATCAGCTGGTCGCAGCACTAATCACGTCTGTCAACTTCCTTGTTTTTTGGGTCCAATGATCGGCCTGTTTCTGTTTACTCGTCAAATGCGTTTTAATTAATGATGCTACCACCAGGGGCGCGCATTGGGCATTGTATTCGAAAACATGGCATATGCCTCGGCAAGGCGGCGGTAGGCAATGAAGCCTGTGACGTATCATGTAGTACGCGGGTTCGCCGCACGGGGCAGCATCTTCGGATTCGGACTCTACATAGGCGGGAGATTCGAGCTTTATAACGATAAGTTGGAAATTGCAATATGTATTCTGAGACATTGAGAAAGTTATTAGATAATAATAACGACAATAATCGTCTCTCAATTTTCTCTCGTTCTCATAGAAATATAGCAACGATGACAATAATAATGAGTCCCTTTTTTACGAGATTTTCCATAGTGCCTACGTGACTTTTGTCTAATTTTGAGTATTAGAATGAAACAACGGAATGATTTACAGTGATGTTGAAAATTTATACACATAAAAAAAAGTTGCACGTAAACAATGAATAATTCCTCGTCATCGAATATTCTTATCATCATTACTGACATTTCTCTAAGTGGAATGTAATATTTTATAAATTATTTGTGGGTTTAAGTACTTGGTGAAAAAAAAAGCTCTTTGTAAAATTTCACATGATAACATTCTGTTATTTTTCATCTCGCTGACAATCTGCGAAAAATGGGTAATCGAGCTACTGTAATAAGTTATTAGAAAAAAAATACATAATTCATAAGAGACGTCTCATTACAACTACTTGAGTTACAGTGATGTTGAAAATTTATACACATAAAAAAAAGTTGCACGTAAACTATTAATAATTCCTCGTCATCGAATATTCTTATCATCATTACTGACATTTCTCTAAGTGGAATGTAATATTTTATGAATTATTTGTGGATTTAAGTACTTGGTGAAAAAAAAAGCTCTTTGTGAAATTTCACATGATAACATTCTGTTATTTTTCATCTCGCTGACAATCTGCGAAAAATGGGTCATCGAGCTACTGTAATAAGTTATTAGAAAAAAAATATATAATTCATAAGAGACGTCTCATTACAACTACTTGAGTTACAGTGATGTTGAAAATTTATACACATAAAAAAAAGTTGCACGTAAACTATTAATAATTCCTCGTCATCGAATATTCTTATCATCATTACTGACATTTCTCTAAGTGGAATGTAATATTTTATAAATTATTTGTGGGTTTAAGTACTTGGTGAAAAAAAAAGCTCTTTGTAAAATTTCACATGATAACATTCTGTTATTTTTTATCTCGCTGACAACGTCACACGGTTAACTGTGCCAGAGGTCACAATATCTCATATTCGATTCCTCTCTGTTTCAATGATCCTGGCAGGAATTTGAACACATCCAGAATTCAAAGTTCCATGCCGGTTGACCTTGCCCGTCCATCAGATAGAACATACGTTTGTGTGTATGCAGAGTAGAAATGTACATAAACGGGGGAATATATAAGAGTGTCCACTCACCACTAGCTGCCAGTCAGTTTTACCAGTTTCTCCAACAACGTTGCATCTACGATGAGGTCTTTACTCGCAGGTAATATGAGTAATCATCACTTAAAAAAAAATTAATTATATTTCATAAATTAATTTCACGATTTTTTGTTGGGGAAAAATTTCATGAAAACAGCTCATTGTAATTTTGATAAATATTAGGTATCTTTCTTTGTGTGCTCGGGCTCGCCCTGGCCGATGTCGAGTCCTCGTTCAAAGAAGCAAAAATCGAGCCTGAAATTCTAGACAAATCTCCAACCGAACAAATAGAGGTAATTTTTTTATTTTTTAATCTTTAAACTGCACAATCAAAATGTGGAAAATATTTAATCTACGATAATAATATTGACAGATCGTCCCAATATTTTTTTTACCCGTTTCTCTATATATATTTTTTCATCAGGTCAAATACGGTGACAAGACGATTAATTTTGGAAACGAGCTCACACCAACCGAGGCTAAGAATATTCCAGAAATTCACTACAAACACGAGGGAGGAGCTCTCTATACCCTCGTTCTGACAGGTCAGTCTTTACATCATTTTTTTTTTTATTCACGAAATTATACGGTTTTTTTTCTCGTGTCGATCGATCTGCTTCAGTTATCATGGGAATTTGACCAATCGGTGGGATCATTTCGAATTTTTTTCAAACATGAACCCCAAACCAAATTAGACAATAATTAGATTGGAAAAATTGATTTTAATCAAATTAGAATAAATTTGAGGCAAATTCATTCTATTTAATTCAAATAATATGATTTTTTTCTCGGTACATTTGTAGACCTGTTATCGCGATGTAGCTCAAACTCGGTGAAGAACTAACTTTCACCGTTTACAAAACCTGTTTGCATTCCTCTCTCTGTATTACTACGAGGTTCGATCGTTCAACTCTTGCAAAAGGACAAACGATCTTTCAAACTGATCCACACTAATATTCACTTGTATCGTTATCAAATTCAAATATCGAAATTACTTTATAATACGAATATTTAGATAACGAAAAAAAAAATCAATAAAATCGTCTCGATACGAAGTTTTCAATAAATTTACTCGTAATTTCCATGGGAATAAAAAGATCGAGGATCGATAGTGGCCTTTCTGCAAACATTTCAGGGTTATTTCATGTAGGACTCGCTAATAATAATAATATAAGAATAATAAGAATAATTATTCTGTCGCCACATTGCCTTATGTGGCATTTTTTATTTGGACTGACTTTTTTTTTTTATTCATTTAATTATTCTTGTGAGATTTTCCAATGTGACAGGCAGCAGTATTTAACTTTCTTTATAGCGTTTGAATGTTAACTGCGAGCATAAATAAACCAATGAAAAAATACTTTCCAATAAATTGTTTGAAAAATTGTAATAGTTTTTTTTTTCCAATTTGTAGCAAGAAATTAGAGAATTTGGCTGTAATATCTGCTGCTGGAATATCTGGCTCGAATCAATTTTTTTATTTTACACTTTTTTGTTTCGTACTGCTTAAAAAATTCTCCAATAAATATTTCATACTATAGATTTTTGAGCCCAAAAGTATAAAATTATTTATCTTAAAAAGTTAGTAAGCTGATAAAAGAAAATTGTTTTTTGTTTTTTCCATTCAAATGATTAAAAAGTCGTTCCCACATAATCTTTCAATATTAAATAAAAAATTATTCATTTAACAAAACAGTACCAGTGATCTTAATTAATATTTTTTGAATCATATCGCAGATCCCGATGTTCCGGTTCGAGGATACAATCGAGAATTTCAACATTGGCTCGTTGGTAACATTCCCGAGGATAAAGTTGCAAAAGGCGAAGTACTGACCGAGTATGTCGGTCCAGCACCTCCCAAGGACTCGGGTATACATCGCTACGTATTTCTTCTCTACAAACAGAATCAAGGCGCAATTACCTTTACCGAACGACGTCTCAGTGTGAGGTGAGTCATCTGAACTAAATTCAAGTTTTTTCATGATTTTTCAAAATATTTCGAATCCTATGTTATTGCCAATTTTATGTATAAATTATAAAATTGTATAAATTATATTTCATCTTATTGGAGAAAAATAAAAATTTATAAAATTTTGTTGATTTTTCAGGGACAAGAGCAGAGGCAGATTTTCCATTAAAAAATTCGCCAAAAAGTATGATTTGGAGGGACCGATAGCTGGAAATTTTATGAGAGCAAAATGGGACGATTACGTCCCAACTGTGCACAAACAACTTGGCCTTTAAAAAAAAAAATACTCAATTTTGTAAAATCGTATCGTTGATTAATTATTCAAATAATATTTAGAAATAGAATCGTTATGTCCAAGTCGATCTTATCGCCGTTATCTTATTTTTGCCAACTTTGGAAAAAAAATAATTATGATAATAAAAATATAAGCTTATTTCTCTCAATTGTTCAAGGAACATTTTATTTTATATTTCGATACAAAACACTTATTTCGTTATTGGAATCAAATACCACAGTAAAGAGATAGGTTTTTTGTTTCCTCATCAAACCTCTTAGGTATGTATCTTAAATTGTCAATTATAATATGTCAAAGCTTTCGGTGAATAATTTTTTCACAATTTTTTTTTTATCGTTGGCCAAGAAAATCCATCATTCATTTTTTCGTATTTGCGATCGAAAGCATCCTTACATTATTTCAAATTTTTTTGACAACTCCAATTATCAATTCTATAGACCGCTCGATGATTTTATTATGGAAAATTGGGAGGGAAAATTATTATTCGATATTTTAGGGATGAATACATTCCCCCCCTATCAGACAATTCGCTTATTTGAAACTTTCACGATTTTTGTCGTTTCCGTTTTATACAAATTTCGTGATATAAAAAAAATGGGCAAACAATTTTTTTTTTGTTTTCACGTTGACGTTTTATCCGTATATTGCACCAGTTCGTAACTCACCCTAGCGGCAGATCATGGCGAATTATGTGAGTTGGTGAAAATTCGTATTATTAATCATTTTTGACGTTATTTATGTTGAAATAAAAATTCATAAGAGATAAATGGTAAAAGGACACGCCGTGCATAGTTTTTTTTTTGCCTATGATGATAAAGACATCAGCTAAAAAAATGGTTTCTGAAAAATTCAAATGAATAAGAGGCAAAAATAATCGCAGTGTGTTTTTTTTTTCTCATCCATCTCTTATGATTTTTTTATTGAACCGGAAATGTCAAAAATACGAATCTGTGAAATCATTTTTATCGACCGAGGCCTCACATATTTTTAAATGCCGTTGTTTTTTTTCTTCAATATTTTTGTTATTTTTTTCACGTTTTTAACATTATACAGAATGACTAGAATAATTATGTGCGCTTTTTCTTCTGGTTTTTTTTGTTTTTTTTTCGTTAGTTTTTCAGTTCACGTCTGCACCGGGAATTTCTACAATCTCGTCGTTCGTTTGAAACACTATACGCACGTTTTAACGAGACGACGAGTGGACTATAAGCGCGTTATCGCAAAGCGAATTATTCGCTCTGGTGCCGGGGACGCGGTAAAGAAAAACTTAATCGAGATGCGATATCGCGAAACGAATGCGACAAAATGAGGCCGGAAATGCTCAAAGTCACGTTCGATTTAACATTTTTTTTTTTTTTCTCGCATCTCTATTATTTATTCTCAATTATAATTATATTTATCGATTACGTTACAATTCGAGATATATCGAGAATTTTTCGATTTTTTCAAACTCCTCTAGCTAAACGAGCCTCGATCCTCCAAGTTTTCTTTTTTTCGTATCTTTTTTTTCTTTTGAGACTGACAAAAGTCTCTTGTTGAGCATTTTCGTAAATCTATAAATTTTTTTTTATTAGACGACGCAAGATTGAAAAATGTCTCGTTAAAATTTTCCTTTTCCATCTTGCACTTTAGTCGATGGAATATTAAATTTTTAGTACGTTTCTCGTGTGCGATAAGTTGACGAGAAAATTCCAACTCTCGTTTTATTATTTCATGCTCATTCAATTATGAAAAAAAAATTGAAAAAAAATCGTAATAACGTTAATAATTAAATAACAAATGTGTCTCATTGAACCTTTGGCTCTTAGCAGCAGTCACGAAATCGCCCAGCGATTTTTACAAGAGATTTTTTTCTTTCTTCCTGGCACGAGATTAAATATTCTTTCTCGCATTTTTTTTTCTTCACACACACACACACACATATATATATATATATATATATGTACCTTAGGCTCAGCTCTCAACTACTTGCAAATGCGCTGAATTCGTTTTTTTTTTGTTTTTTTTTTCCAAAGAATCCTGACGATTTATATATAAACGTCGACAAAATAGATGCCCAAAGGATTCTTCTCGATTTCGATGCGTTTCAAGCTAAAAAACTTCGCTAATGTGTATTATTGTTAATAGTCTTTCGATTAATCAGCGAATAATCACGATTCTTATTTGCCTGATTTTTTTTTTCTCTCTCACTTCCCATTGAGATTATTATTATTATTTTTTTTTTGGTTTTAAGGCAACGTGAGATCAGGATAAAAAGTGATGTTGGAACATAGCTCGTGATCGCGAACATCGCCCCAGCCACCGTTGCCCTTTCTCAATTTTGTCTTTTTCGCCACAGCTGCAAGTGCCAGAGTCAATTGAGAGGGAAATAGATGTGAACGAGCGGCTTTTAGGACATTTTGCACTTTGGCAATAACAGCTGTTGATTCGCAATTATTTTTCTTATGATGAACACCACTGAAATAAAATTAATACGAGGAGAAATAAATTAGCTGATCGAAATTATGACGAATTTCATTGAATTAATCGAATTGAGGACTATAAGACAAATAAAAAGATTAATTTTTTCAATTTTGGCACAATAAACTTGCCCATTAAACATCCAAATTTAAAATACAAATTTTACAATAACCATTTATTTATATTTTTTTATGAGAATTAAAATATTAAGATGTATATATATATTTTTTTTTTACCATTCTCCAATGTGAAAAACTCTTGGTGCTCTCATCACCATAGCAATGAGGCCTGAATCGAGACGTGGTGCCGCCCCTGCGCCCTTGCTCGGTGGAAGACAAGTTTGGGCAACGTGTTGAAGGCTCCAGTCCCAATTGTAATCGTCGTAGGAGCAAAATTGTGATGCACACTTTCTCAGCTTGTTCCACGTAACACGATTAAAAGCCATTCCCATATTGTGCTTACTCGATATCCACGGTATGACTTCGGCCTGATGATGATAAATTTGTGATAGAAAAAAAAAGTCTTATAACGTGACCATAAAAATAAATTCGAAAATAGATTATAAATTGATCAGTTATTTGATATGCTAGAAACAAAAGATATATATATATACATAGAGGGAAAATCAAATTTCTAAAACCTGCCATATTAATGTACGAAATATATTTTGACCTTGACATAAAATATCCTCATCATGCAACAATATATGCAGGACAGTTAAGAATATCATTAAATTGCGATAAAATAACGATGCAATGGCTATTTTTTTTCAAGTTCATTATCCTCATATTTTACGAAACTACCTGTGCATTGTACGAAACATGCGATCTGAGCATGCCGATATTTAATTTGTACTCCAAGGCTTTGGCAAAAATTAAAATAACTATATAATAATGAGAGATGGGTGCGGTGCAAATGGATTTATGTCAATGAAAACCCCCGGAGAAATTAAGTGTACTCCAAAAATATTATATTCCCAGGTTTATGGGGAAAAAAAATATTATATGTGATATATTTTACTGGATATGTCCTTAAAAATATATCGTGGGATATACAAGAGGTAGAAAGGGTGCCCAGTTTTAATGGAAATGGCAAGAGAAAGATTGTTCTCATCCCAAAAAATATTTGATGCAGACGCTATTGGGTTTTGAGGGCCATACGACAATCGTATTATAATAATTGTCCGTAAAGGTGTCAAGTCCAGATGAGGGTCACAGTCAATTTTTTTATCATAGCCAAATCTATAATTTACGTTGATTAAAATTGTAGTAACAATCATGACGAGTCTAGGAGAAAAAAAAAATTTCCTCTAGCTTTGAAAACATCGAAGTTATGTCACTTTGAAGTTTTCACACGCCGCACGCGTGCCCCAGCGCGTGCACACGTTAACCCCTTCAAACTTCAAAGGATCATATCTTCGATGTTTCTGCAGCTAGGAGGATTTTTTTTTTTTTGTTGGATTCGTCTTGGATTTCTCTATAACTTCGCATACAAATAAAAATTGCCCTCGATAGATCGAGGGTGAGCCTAGAACTGTTTTTTTAAAAGAATTTTCAGATCAACCGTCTTTGAGATATTTTCTTGGTCCACTTGCATTAAATGGAACACCTTTTAATTATTCATCCCCCAAACAATTCAATATGTGTAATGTATTTTTGGAGTATACTTCAATTCCACGAGTAAAACGAAAAGCTTTTGTAGAGGAGAGTTGGAATGTTTTTCATCAATTGTAATTCGTGCTTGTGGGCTTTCAACTTCTGGGAGTATCTTGCAGGTACACAGGCGGACAATAAGACAAATGTTAAGTATCCTAAAAGAGTATTTTGGAAAAGGGCAAATGTCACCATGACATCTGGATAAATTATTTTAACTACTCTCGCCCAGTCATCATAACCCAGAATATTTTTTTGTAACACAAATTTCATAACTTAAGATTGAACTTATGATCAAACTTACGAGTAAAAACTCGGGGCCCAAAATATGATTTAAATCAAGTTATAAATTCTGATAAGGATCTTTCATAAGAAGATTCAAAACAATACCAATAAATTATTCAATTTTTTCACGATTCTAATTTTACAACTGACTGGATTTGAGTGGACATTATTCGGTCCTGTAAATTTTTAATAAATGAATGAAATAAAAGGGACAATTTACTACAGTCTCGAGGGGTAACTGTTTTTTTGTTTGTTTTTATTTCGTTAGACCTTCTGATAGTGACTGTAGAGGCTTGGCAAAAGTTGAAAAGCCCATGAAGGCGATGCTTGGACAGTCTGGGTGTTCTGGTAAGTCGAAATGCTACCCTGCTGTGTCGATCCATCGTGCCTCTTTAGACCACGTAGTAGCTCCTTTTGCAGAGCACCGTTGACCCCAAGATACTGCACGACGTGATAATGCATGCGTGAAAAATTGTGTCGATGTTTATTCGTGGTGTTTTTTTTTTTTTAATTCTTTTTTTTCAACAGAGCAGATGAGATGACGATGATTTATGGAAGAACATGAAATCGTGAATTCTTGTGATTTTATTTTTATCTTTTCAGGTGATTGCGAACAATGACCGATTAGACGGTAAATAGTAAATATTATAATGATTGATTCGTCACGCTCTTGTGCGAGTTTTCTTATCAGTGAAGGCTTGGACAAATTAAATAATGTATAATCTTTCTCGGAGTCTCGATGTGCATTATCCTCGATTCGCGACTCATTCGTGACTCGTCGATGATTCATTTTTAAAAAAATATTCGAAGACGAATCGATGAGATTTTTTTTCATCGATAAACTTCAATAAAATTTACTCATCAATTGTGTTAATATTCTTTCCATTTTTTTCTCACACGGTATTTTGTAAAAAATATTGTAGGAATTTTTATTGACAAATTAATTATTGGAAAAATTGATAAAAAATATTTACCTTACGACTGAAGTCCGCGTAATAATTGTACGTTTTCAGGTAAGTCCCAAGTGACAAAACGTTGCAACGTTCGCAGCTTTGCTTGCCCGTTCTTTCCATCAGCCTTAAAACATGAAGAAAATCCTCTGCTACGTAATGATCCTCCTCGAGAAATAGGACCATCCCTGTGTGATTTCGCATCACTGTCAGCTGATCGAATACACGATTTGCCTTCCACCACCAGTGATGCTTCGTTTGGGTAAATTTTGCCTCTCTGTAGTGGCCATAGAGATCAGGATGCTGGGCATTGGTACACTTCAGATTCAGGGCTCTGTCGAATAAAATAATTCTCACCATAATAAATTATTTGATTAAATCATTTTTCTTGGGGTAAAAGATACAAAATTAACGTAGAAGCCGCGCCGTATAGAGAATTATTATTATTATTATTATTATTATTATTATTGTTATTATTATTATTATTATTAAATCGACTAAAATTTAAAGGAAACACTTGGGATAAAATTCTGAATTTATTACTCACTGTTGCCTGTCAATGTTACGAGGACAATCGTTCGGATCCTCGCCAGGAAATGTGTAAGGATGCGTTTGTATACTGTGGGGATAAAATATTTGCATAACACGACAAAAATCGACGCTCTGAACGAGATAATTTATATCAGGATTCCAAACATCGTGGCTGAAAACGAGCAGGGCCTGCTCGATTCCTCTCGCCTGTGCCAACGAAACTATGAGATGCCTCAGATAAGTGAGTCTGACGTGAACTTGAATAACTATGACCGGTGCATCGGTCGAAAGAGGACCAAACGTCTCGTCATTGTAAACTTTTTGCTCGGCATTGATTCGATTTATATTTTTTCTTATCTCGATTATCTCGAGATCTGTGAGAGTGCCAAAAGTTCCGTTCAAAATTGTCGAAGAATTTCTTCGCTCTTTGAGGAATCTGGAAAAAGCAGATGGGCATTATACAATAACTTAAGTAAAATATTTATTTTACTTAAGTAGCACTTAAGTAAATTGAATTCCTAAATACTTAAATAATAATAATAATAATAATGACTTTTAAAAACTAGTTTTGGGGTTTTTCTATGGTAGTTTTTGGGTTTTCAAGATAATGTTTAACGGATTTGGGATTTGGATTCGAGGTCCTAAAAGAATTTTGAATCAATTTTTTTTTTCTTTTGCAATATGGTAAAAAATTAATTACATCAGTAATAATATGCCTGTAATAATATTGCTTCCTGACGGAATTATAGTCCGCAAATTTACGTGAAATAGCAAAAAAAAAAAAAAAAAACAACAACAGGCCTGAAAAACTAGAAAATTGTACCTGTGAAGTTCTTGAGGTACCAGAGCGAAAAGAGTCTCATTCGCGGATGCTTGACTCGGCAGGTTCCTTCCGGTCAGGCTGATAACGTGAAGTTGAAGCCAGAGAAAGGTCGCGAGAAAAACTAGAGCGAGGGTACGCAAGAGAGTTCCACGACCCGATCTCACTCCTGCGACTACAGTAACGCCTGAAAAATTACGTGGGATATTTAAAAATTTGGTCGGTCCGTTTTCGTCATATTCTTTTTTCTTATGTCGCCTCAAATGCCATACGACTAGGGACTATACAGCTGCATATATATATAAATGACGAAAGGAATACATTTTTTTTAATAAATTATATATGGGTATATATATATATAATTTATTTAAAAAAAATTATTCCTTTCGTCATTTATATATATATATAAATATATATATATATATATATATATATATATATAAATATATATATATATATAAATATATATATATATATATAAATATATATATATATATAAATATATATATACATAAATTATAATAAATTTATTATATTTGTGTAATGGAAAAAGTTTGACGTTTCAAATCGATCGGGGCTAATTTCCTTTTACTCGATCCAATTATTTCGTTTTCTTCGGTATAGGCTTTACTAATTACAGATGACAAAATACCTGACTCGAAAAAATATTAACTTTTGGCACTAACTCATGACATTTTTTAAAATAAATTAGCAAGCAAATATATATCGTATATACATATAATTTGTGGGAATTGTTTTATTACTTTTTCGTCTATATATATATATATATATATATTTTAATAATTTATTTAAAAAAATGTCATGAGTTAGTGCCAAAAGTTAATATTTTTTCGAGTCAGGTATTTTGTCATCTGTAATTAGTAAAGCTCATACCGAAGAAAACGAAATAATTGGATCGAGTAAAAGGAAATTAGCCCCGATCGATTTGAAACGTCAAACTTTTTCCATTACATAATAAATTTATTAATATTCATTTTTTTATATTCTATGCATGAAATAAAAAAAGGGCAAATAAATTAAAATCCATTAAATATCGTTTTTTTGAGGATTGAGGTCATGTGAATGAATAATTAATAAATTAGATTAATGAATGAAATTTTTTTATTTTTTAAATAAAGAATAGACGATTGGATAAAGATAAATTATTACTGATGAAAATATGCTCGAAAAAAGTGATTCATTTATCGACGACACGGTTGTGCTATTTTTGCAGCAAGCCTGCCACATTACTTATCTAAAATTTTATGTCGTGCAAATAAATGGGAATTCCTGTACATCGGTTGTAAAATTTTTATGCTTCACTTTATATTACGATATGTATACTATAAATATATATATATATTTATATTACGATATGTATACTATAAATATATATATATTTATATTACGATATGTATACTATAAATATATATATATATATATTACGATATGTATACTTTAAATATACAAAAACGTCATACGTTTTTGCTCTCGTGAAAATTTCTATGAAAATCACACAGGAAGGAGCAGTCACCAGGACGAAATGGCAATTCGTGATAACTCGACCAGTATTTTAAATCAGTAAAAATGAAAAAATAAATAAATGAGTAAAAAATTCGAAAAGTGACACGCAGCCTAAATATAATATAGAATCCAGGCGAGAGTCAGTCGTCGTTGCAACTCCCACATACTGTAAAAGCACATTGGGTCGTTATGTACACATACACACTGTACTATATTGCGTTACATAAGTCCGGGTGTAGATTCATGTAGATGGAGAAAATTAGAGGAGCTTGCTACCGATGCTTCGACACGTAGCAGGTCGCAGAGATCTTTCGGCATATGTATGAAAATGCATCGTCGCTCAAGTTATAAAGTTATTTCGAGTTGTGACGAAAAGGGGCCAAATGAGAGAAAGAGGGAAAGAGAGAGAGAGAGAGAGACTTGAAAAATAAGAATAAAAAGTATAGAAGGAAAAAAATTGAGAGTAAATAGTATAGAGAGGTACATACATAACATATGTATGAGGCATTCCATGCGAACTCGACCCTAATAATTTCGCATTTCATTCATTATTTTTTATTTTTTATTGGTATGATTTTCTTGTCATTGCAATAATACTTTAGCAAAGGGGCCAAATGAGAGAAAGAGGGAAAGAGAGAGAGAGAGAGACTTGAAAAATAAGAATAAAAAGTATAGAAGGAAAAAAATTGAGAGTAAATAGTATAGAGAGGTACATACATAACATATGTATGAGGCATTCCATGCGAACTCGACCCTAATAATTTCGCATTTCATTCATTATTTTTTATTTTTTATTGGTATGATTTTCTTGTCATTGCAATAATACTTTAGCAAAGGGGCCAAATGAGAGAAAGAGGGAAAGAGAGAGAGAGAGAGACTTGAAAAATAAGAATAAAAAGTATAGAAGGAAAAAAATTGAGAGTAAATAGTATAGAGAGGTACATACATAACATATGTATGAGGCATTCCATGCGAACTCGACCCTAACAATTTCGCATTTCATTCATTATTTTTTATTTTTTATTGGTATGATTTTCTTGTCATTGCAATAATACTTTTGCAAAGGGGCCAAATGAGAGAAAGAGGGAAAGAGAGAGAGAGAGAGAGAGAGAGAGAGAGACTTGAAAAATAAGAATAAAAAGTATAGAAGGAAAAGAATTGAGAGTAAATAGTATAGAGAGGTACATACATAACATATGTATGAGGCATTCCATGCGAACTCGACCCTAATAATTTTGCATTTCATTCATTATTTTTTATTTTTTATTGGTATGATTTTCTTGTCATTGCAATAATACTTTAGCAAAGGGGCCAAATGAGAGAAAGAGGGAAAGAGAGAGAGAGAGAGAGACTTGAAAAATAAGAATAAAAAGTATAGAAGGAAAAAAATTGAGAGTAAATAGTATAGAGAGGTACATACATAACATATGTATGAGGCATTCCATGCGAACTCGACCCTAATAATTTCGCATTTCATTCATTATTTTTTATTTTTTATTGGTATGATTTTCTTGTCATTGAAATAATACTTTTGCAAAATGCGTATTATAATTTATTGATGTTTGTGCTAGCATTGAAAAATAGTTTTCTCAAGGGAAATAATTCATCGAAGGCTTTCTCGAGTAATAAAAACTCACTGAATATAAATAATATTCCACCGAAGTTCCACCGAAAAAAATTGGCCCAGTTGACGAAGAATTGTTCGTATATAATTTCAAATACAGCAGAGCTATATATATCGTCGTATGGATATTTGCATCCAACTAAATTCGCACTGCACGTTGTATATAAATGTACATGTGTATATATTAGAGTGCTTGCAAGCAACGGAAATGAGATGGAGTTTCCTGCAGCGGAGAAAAAAGAGACTTGTAAAGAAACGAAGTCGTTCTCAAGATACGAATGACGAGAGAGAGAGAGAGAGAGAGAGAGAGAGAGAGAGAGAGAGAGAGAGAGAGAGAGAGAGAGAGAGAGAGAGAGAGAGAGAGAGAGAGAGAGAGAGAGAGAGAGAGAGAGAGAGAGAGAGAGAGAGAGAGAGAGAGAGAGAGAGAGAGAGAGAGAGAGAGAGAGAGAGAGAGAGAGAGAGAGAGAGAGAGAGAGAGAGAGAGAGAGAGAGAGAGAGAGAGAGAGAGAGAGAGAGAGAGAGAGAGAGAGAGAGAGAGAGAGAGAGAGAGAGAGAGAGAGAGAGAGAGAGAGAGAGAGAGAGAGAGAGAGAGAGAGCAGAGAGAGAGAGGGGGGGGAGACAGAGAGAGAGGGAGGGAGGGGGAGAGAGAGAGAGAGAGAGAGCACATAGTACATATAGATGTACTATGTGCTCGAATTTTCTGGAGATTGAATGCTGTACTATTTTGGGAAAGTGTGAACAGTCATCATCTGCAAATATGAAATTCTCTTCCGAGTTTCGCGTGTCAATTATTGATCCTAAAATCCATTACGCAATAACTCAAAATAGCGAAGAATTTTTTTTTCACTAAATTTCTCTAATAAAATACAAGTGCAATTGAATTTGAAAAATTCATGCTTGTGGAATAAAAAAAAGGGGAAAAATGGCAAATTTTTAATGTAATAAGAAAATTAATGATAAATTTATCTTCTAATTGATTAATTAATATTAAATGATAATGAGAAATGCACATTTATATAAGGATTGAAAATTCTTTCTTACACGCTAATTACTAGCGTGTTAAAAAATAGAATTTTTCTTTTCATCTCGTGGTGAAAATTGATTTTTTGTTGAAATTACGAAACGAATCGCAATTTTCTTATCACTATTGTTAAATGCTGATAAAATGGACTAATTGCTGTCGAAGGATGATCGTTGATAAGCTTGTTTGGGTTTTTCTCTAAGAATTGAAATCTACCAATCGCAATAAAAGAAATAGCTAGTATTTTGTTTTTGTCACCACTTTCGTCGATCAGGAGGATGTTTACCTCGCGAGCAGCCAGTTTTTTTTCTTGTATATACGGAAGGAACGGAGTACGGCTTAACGAGTCCACGTTCCAAGTCCGACGCGCTCAGTTTTCCTAAAAAAATAACGTTGAGCAAAGGGCTCGCAAAGTGCGCAGTTTTTTTTTTTCTTCAAACGAATCTGTGTGCTATATATCTTGCTCGTTGATGATAAATGGCTTAATGAGAGTAACTCGTGTTTGTGAGTCTGGTCGATGATTTGTCATAAATTCAAGTTTTTTTTTTTTTTCATTCCTTTGTTTTTCATTTCTTAGGCAACGCCAGTATTACTTTTGTTTCAGTCTGTCGATTAAACTCTCAAACGAGCAGAGTCAATAAATAATCATTTATCATTTTATTTGTGAATAAATGATCGATTAAAAATAATTATATTATAAAAAAATTAAAAATAGAGATTTCGCCTGGTGTTCTTCAAATTTTCGATAACTTTTATTTACGATCAATTAATGTTACGAATGTCGATCGTCACATATGTTTAAGCGAAGGTCGATTTACCGATATGCTTTTAAAATTAGTAAACTAAATCTAACTTTTCTAATTAAACTAGTGGATAATTTTTAATTTGGGCTCACCTCTCATAATGGCATCCCTAGACGGTGATTCTGAAACAATATCAAAGTTTGAACTCTCGTTAATATCCGCAGGGAATTAAATCTGGTGTTCCATGGTCTTATATATATATATATATATATATATATATATATATATATATCTTAGAAGGAATAATCTCGAGGGATTTAAACTAGAGATATATATGTATAAAACGATTTCGACCCAAGAGAAATCATCTGCTCTTTGAGACACTCGCGGATTCACAACGAAATTCCTTCGTAGTATGTAAGTCGTAGTTTTACAAGGAGTAAAAAAAACAACGACCAGTTGCTGGACACGCAGTTGATTGGTTTCGGTAGAATTCTTTACCATTATGCAACGACGATATATTGCATGCACACACACACACACACACATATGTATATATATATATATATATATATATATAGTGGGGTGAAACGGAACACTAAAGGAATTTTTTTTTTTATTATTCTAAAAATATATCTTACCTATTGGTAAAGGAATAAAATATTTTTAGGCAATGAAAATGGTCCATAAAAAATTCAGAATATAACTATTTAAGGTCGTAAAATCGGAAAATGAGGCAGTCCACAAGTAATAAAAAGTATTTAGAATTTTTTAAGATTTTTTATTGAGTTAAATAATGAGCTGATTGATCACTAATTGGAACCCAGATACTAATTTATCACTAATTGAATGAAATAAAGTTTTTAGAGTATTCCATTTTAATCCGGTTGTTCCATTTTACCCCGGCTTTCTCTATATTACGCAGTTATCAAGTTTTCATTTATTCGACTCAAAGTCGAGCGATGAGCCACGAGACCAACGAACCATGTTGCAGGAAACCTTAAGAGCGCGAGCTTGTTCTCGTCTATCGCGTTGTGACACAATTTTATGCCCGCAAGCTTCAAGAGTGAAAGCGAAGACCTCGAAGCAATTACGAGTTGGATGAAAACGATCAAGAAATTTTGTTGTGGTGATTCGGCGTTTGGAATTTAAATACCCAAAATGTCAAGTATGTATGGGTCGTTTTTTCGAAATAAGACACTTTTTGGATTTTATATAGTAACCGCAGGTTTTTAGAAACTCCAAAATTCCGTATAGTGGACCTTTCAACGAATGATTTTTTTTCAAATTTTATCATGCACCCGTTTGGGTTTGTATAGGATTCTCAATCTTTGGTACTTTGATGAAGTCATTGTGAGAATATTTTTTTTCGCTATAATAAAAAATTTGAAAAATCTCGTGCAAATTTTTTAAATATAATTAAATATAATTTTTTAAGCTAGTTTTGGTCTCGTGCCAAAGATTTAAAAAAATCAGAAATATTCACGCCTGAAATTTGCAGCTTTAATCTCTTTCTCTCGTCAGATCAGCACGTGTGCTTGTAAATATTAATTCGTTGACCTTTAATTTTTTTGTCACAATTATTTTATCAAAATACAAAGTGATTACTATAATAATTAAAAAAAAATATTTAAAAAATCAAAAATAGTTGAGCACTTGCATACAATTTTGAAAAATTGCTAATGGATAAACTTACCTTAAGAGAAGGTAGTGCACCGTATGTTCCTCCATTTTTAGCCAATCTGGATCAATAAAAAATCACTGGTATTACAATCGAATTTAATTCAAAAATTTCGAATGTATTTTATTTGTTTAATTTCGTAATAATCAAAATTTTAGTTATCGTATTAAATGATGATTAAAATCGAAAATACTATGACACATTGGAAATAACGAGAAATCAATAAAATTGCTAATTTATTCTCTCTGGAGGGAGAGCGATTATGCAAATTATATGGGATTCACCCAGTGGCGCAATAGACCTTCGTCCGATAGGTAACAAATTTTCAAGCGCGTGTATCTCCCTCTCTGTCTAGATTTCGTGGCATCGAATCGATATAATGTCATCGTCGAGGTAATTTCGCTCGATTATCTTAATTTTAATTTTTTTGTTCGACGTATCTGGTGCTTTATCTACTGGCACATATGGGTACGATATGGAAGATAATACGCGCTGTGTTGCTGTAATAATCGATAAAAGTATCACGATTGTACAGTCAAATAAGAGCAGATTTTTTCCGGCAACATATAGAAAAAATTGATATATATAATTAACACAACAATAATTAACACGCCAGCACCTGCGAGCAGGCGCCGGGCACTAGCATGCCGCGTGGAACTTTGAACCGTCATAACTCCGGTGTTATTGAAGACAGGATAATTTTTTGTTGTTGCTGGATTCGTCTTGAAGCCAGTTATAATTTTGATATTGGGACAAAAATCGAGTTCCATTTAAGAAAATGGCCGCCATACAAATTTCTCGAAAGTGGCGACATCTAGCTTTGAATTGATTTCACCATTTGATTTCCCCCTTGATACCCTACAACTTTGATCTGAACCGTTTTTTTATACGACGAATCGTTTTCATAGTATTCAAGTGTATCATTTCAAATGGAACACCCGGTATATATGAAGTTATACTTATTACCCGTGCCCGTGCCGGTACCCGTACCCGTGATACGGCGAACGGGTGCCGAGTCAGACAGAGAGTACGAAAACAGAGGGAGAGAGTATACGAAGATCCGCACAAAGAGGAGACGCCGAGAATAGTCGCAAGAAATACGATTCTCCATACAAATGTTTACACCCCATTTCACCTCCTTAGGGGTTGATTTTCGAAAAATCCTTTCTCAGGACACATCTACACCCTCTCAGGAATATATATTCCAAATTTCATGTTTCTATCTTCAGTGGTTTAGGCTGTGCGTTGTCTGGCAGTCAGTCAGTCAGCCACGGAACAGTTTTACACTAATATAGATTATGTACAGGAGCCAATTTTTAATTGAGAAATCTGCAAAAATTCTTCTGTCAGATATCAATATTTCTTGAATTATATTACAGAGGTAGCAAACGTGCCATTTAATTTTTTGTTTTTTTATTATCAAATGGAGGTGGTAAAAAAAAAATTACAAAAAATGGGGTCAGAATCCCAGAGGATGAGGGTCACGGACCTGTCGATTTGTGGTGGAATGCCCTATATAATGTATAATGTATACGTCATATATATAGTACCGGGGGATAATTTATCGCTGACATGAAAATGTTGCACGCTATACGAAAAATTACGAGAGGGAGAGAGCGAGAGAGAGCGAGGAAGGTGGATAACCTTCGACCTCAACTTCCCTCTAATTATAATACTTCAAAAAGCACCTTATGGTTCTAACTAGATTTTGCTTCGTCCTGGGTTGTAGAAAAGCTTCCTCTTTTCTCTATTCAAGATGGGAGATCCTATAAGCACATTAAGTGGTTTACTGACTTTTATGAGATTACTTTTTCCGTGTTAATTATCAAACTTTCGTGTCTCGTTTTCGTGAAATTGGAACACTTTATTTCCTCGGTTGCCATGGATGTAGAGGTCGTAATTCTACTCTAGGATGTACACACACGCACGCACACACACACACACACACACACACACCTCGGTGCAAAAGCAAACGGATTGCGTATCTCGAAATCCTAGAGATAACGGAAAAACACTTGGACGCCTGCACTTGGGAAAGAAGTTTAACTTTTGTTGGAGAACACATTCTGGCTTGGATCTACTTATTAGCACCCATCGTGAAGTCTGAGTGAGTGTGATTTTTTAGAGAAAATAAATTTGGCATTTTAATCAATGGCGAGGAATCTTCTTTTTTCTTGGCAACATATTGGAAATGGTGTGACGAATATTTGAAATAAAATATTACGGGTACGAGATGTGGCTGACGAAGAAAGGAATAATACGTACCACTATTATCAATTTTGTATTCTATTCGATGGCAATTGATGAAAGTATTTTTTTTGTTACCAAAATATTAAAAATATTAACCCTGTTTCTGATTTAAAAAAAAATCTAAAATAAAAATGATGGATTCGAATGAGTGTAAAAATTATAACTGGTACTTTTATGTGTATTTATCAGCATTTCCGGTCTTGCGTGTACTCTGAACTCGAAATTCCGCCGAACGGAAGTTAATGCAAGGAGAAAAAGGAAAAAAGGAGCAAAAGGGACAGAGAAAACAAAATGAACTTGTGACGAATCCTGATATGGTAGGCGGTGCAGGGTGCGCTCCAGATAAGGGAATTTTTATCCGGGCGAGCCAGACGCCTGCGAGATTTAGTATTCAACATCACGCACGCATAGACTGTCACAGGCGTTGCTATGCCACATTTTTTTTTTTTTTTTTACTGTTTACAACTCCTATCTCGAATTTCCGACATATAGGCGTATCGGGCCATTGCACACTCTACGCTCTTCTGATATTCGCATTGACAATGTACATATGCACTGATAAATAAATATATGAGTAATTTCACGCCCCCGCAACTAAAAAAATAAAAATGGTCAAAATCTCTAAAAAGTCATCAATACAATTACATTATTTTTTTATAATTTCAAACACATCCGGCTATAAACAATGGCATACTAAAAAATGTTTATATCATATTCATGATTTTTTTAATACTTTAACATGTTTAACATTTTTTTACTAATTCTCGACGAGATAATTAAGTTTGATTGATCTATATACTCACTATATATCACTTATAATTGATATAAGATATTCATCAATCAAACTTAATCGCACTGAATATTTAAAAAATTTCCAACTCTCGAAGGCAAGGATTGAAAAATCTTTAGAAAATTGAGGACACTTTGGCATGATGAATTAAAAAAATAATGGAACTGCGTCTCAAGTGCCCACGATTTATAATGCGTATACATATATATATATATATGTATATATATATGTATATAGCGTATATGTATATATATGTATATAGTATGTCGCGCTCAATACTGAGCATTGTTCTTAGGGTGAATGCGAACCAGTCAAGTCCCATTTCACATAATATATATTCTATGCGTATATATATATAAGATAGACGTTAAATGGCCATGTGACAAGTACGTCGACGTGGATTCACTACCTTAGCTGTACAAGCTTTCCTTACCAATTATAAGCAGCGAACTCGAGTGCACGACAGATCCCAATTAAATTTGTTACTTATTATCTATGTATATATATATATCTAAGCGAAAATACGACTGACTCATCACGAGATCTCAGGAGCTGTACAGTCTATAAAGTTGAAATTTGGCAGTTGGGTTCCTTATACGACGTAGGCATCCACTAGGAAGGGATTTTTTGAAATTCAACCCTTCCGGGGGTCAAAAAGGCTAAGATAGCTAATACCATATGTATATATATATATATTCGTTTTGTATTTTTTTTTATCTTAGAAAGGAGCTCAGAGATCGACCCTGAAGCGTTGAAAAATGTTTCCAGCAGCCCTCAAATATATAGACTGAAAATATATTTCTCCTCGACGTTCCCTGAGCTGAAAAAGTTTAAAATTTATATCCGAATAAATTTTTCCTTCTTCATCATCATCAACCCAACCCAACCCAACCCAAACAGAAAATAATTAATTCGTCCGTGAAATGATAATTAAAAATACTCATTACTTGGTGTAAGGAAATCTGGCACACTCGCTGGGTGACTCAAGCACTCGAAAAATATACGAAGTGACCAACAATCGCTTCGATCTCCCTTGTGGCACAATAAAAAAAGTTTCACAAGTACATTCTCGTTACTATATTGTTCAGCGAAGAAAGTTTCGTGCCAAACATTTTGTAATGTGTATACGTATGGTCCTATATATGTATACATGGCATCCGCGAGTGTGTTGGATAGAGGTCCTATATGTCACCCTTGACCTTTGCATGTGTACGTCCTCACCTATATACTATATATCGGCGTTCCATCAACGAAGATACATAAAGATTTCTATCTTCGTTATTGGCATCTGTGAATTTATCTGTTGACAGAACGTGCATTTTAAAATCGGAAAATATAATCGAAAATAATGAAACCGTTGATGGATTCGATTGGTTCTGGTCACGATTGATAGAACGATCTCCAATTAATTAATACATATCGCTAGAAGTGAGTATTCTGCCTTTGTTATCAAGCTAAATAATTAGGTAATTGGAAAAAAAAAACTATAAGCCCTGGTGGGAGCCGAAACACCACAGCTTATAGTTTTGTTTCAAGAAAATATACACAGTCAGTCTCGTTTGTTCTAAGCGATGACCTTGCCACGATCCGGTAAGGGAGAAATGTCCTTGGCTCGAGAATCTGACGAGTCTGTAGATCACGGTCTTACATCTATATGTACATGGATCTATAGATACATGTATATGTATATTGTTACATATTTAATTTTAACGAAGAAACGAGCATGAAAACTTTTGTAGAATAACAGGAAAAAAAAGTCTCTCTGGTGAAAGATTTTGTTTTCATAACTAAAGTTCGGATTTCACAGACAGAAACAGATTAGATAACTACGTATAAATTTTGATTCTTTTGTTATCTAATAATAGAAGATATGATATATTCCGTGTTTTATGATTGGAAACTTTAATGTAGATAAAAATATGATTTATTTCGTTCAAAATAAAAAAAATGTTTGCAAAGATTTTTCTTGACAACGACGAAACGTGGCTTGAAGAATTTCTTTAAAATTTTATTCTTCAAAGAACAAAAGAATTTATTTAAAAAGATTGGATTAACTTGACAAAAATTTGCTGCCTTCAAAATAATGCTGCAGATATTTGCTGACGTTAAATAGAGTAGAAAAAAGATATTCGGAAATGAACGGATATTGTGTGTGATAGAAATATGAGTGATGAATTCTCTGGTGATGTTTAAATTGGAAAAAATCGCGTAAGCAAAAAATTAAGTGTAGGGTGTTTAAATATTTGAGTTTACTTAAAAATACATCTTAATTTCGATCAATAATTTAGTTCTGCAAGCTTCGCTGCCAGGCCAGAGTTTCCATAACTACTGCGTTTCTACTCGCTTTTGGTTTTTTCTTCCTTCTTCCCTGTTCGTCTCGTTTTAGCTCAACCGCGTTTACAGAATATATTGAAAAAGCTTCCCTGAGCCATCTCTATCTAAAAAATATATACAATAACATAGCTCGATTGATTGACTCATCATGGCCGAGCTGAAACCGCTGAAGATATAAATATGAAATTTGGTCAGTAGTTTTATTTTACAGTGTAGAGTACTCACTATGAAGGGATTTTTTTAAATTCAATCCCTCATGGGATAAAAAGGGTTTAAATATGTTTTTAACTTCTATGTCTCTGGATTTTTTTTTTAATTTTCGCAATCAAGCTTTAACGACAAAGTGCGAGAATTTAAACAGCTTATAGCATATAAATGATAGCTGCTAGTCGAAAAATGACCGGGATTAATTATTCCTTTTGACGTGTGCTTTACAAGTGATATTAAAAATTGATACCTTGCTAAAAAAAAAAAGAAATCAAAATTTAACGCCGATAAATCAATGAAAATTATTTTTTCCCGTATATGAAAGTTTTTAAATTTGTAAAAGAAAATTGGTATAAATTTTATTCAAAAACAAAAATCATTTTGAGGCCTGGGGTGAAATGGAACACCACATATATGTATATGTGGGTGAATCTCTCGTTCTCGTTCGTTTAAATGTTTACTAAATGAGATATTGCATCAGAAATATATCCTCCGATTGGAAAAATATATATTTTAAAGGAAACGAAGCTCTCTCTCTCTCTCGTTCTCTTGATCGTCGTTTATCGAATATTACATTCTCGGAACGATGTAAGAGTAAAAGTAAGTCACTTTCTCGATGTGAGTTATCTTTGCGGGTGTATGATCGATTACTCTTTCTCTCCCGTCTCAGCCAGTCGGGTGAGTTCTTTGCATACATGTATGCATGGGCATTTAATTTATGCAACGACGTGACTTGGAGGTTATCGCCGCTTTTATTACCACGGTCAATCAATATGCCGAGGCAATAAGTAGCAAAAAAATCAGCAGGCAAATGTCCAGGCATAAAAGCTTTGCTAAGAAAATTGTCATAGCATGGGAAAAACAGCGTGTGCGAAATACTGGAATACTGGTACTGGCAATTTTTTGACACCCGGTATTAAATGTATGCAAAAGTTTTAGTCTTTTTTAGTCATTTTTTAAAAATTTATTTGCATTTAAAATACTCACTGCATTTTTCAAAAGTTGACCAAATTTTTGACATTGTTGAGATTGACATTTTTTTGTCCACTCAGGCATAAAAGCTTTGCTAAGAAAATTGTCTTAGCATGGGAAAAACAGCGTGTGCGAAATACTGGAATACTGGTGCTGGCAATTTTTTGACACCCAGTATTAAATGTATGCAAAAGTTTTAGTCTTTTTTAGTCATTTTTTAAAAATTTATTTGCATTTAAAATACTCACTGCATTTTTCAAAAGTTGACCAAATTTTTGACATTGTTGAGATTGACATTTTTTTGTCCACTCAGGCATAAAAGCTTTGCTAAGAAAATTGTCATAGCATGGGAAAAACAGCGTGTGCGAAATACTGGAATACTGGTGCTGGCAATTTTTTGACACCCGGTATTAAATGTATGCAAAAGTTTTAGTCTTTTTTAGTCATTTTTTTTTAATTTATTTGCATTTAAAATACTCACTGCATTTTTCAAAAGTTGACCAAATTTTTGACATTGTTGAGATTGACATTTTTTTGTCCACTCAGGCATAAAAGCTTTGCTAAGAAAATTGTCATAGCATGGGAAAAACAGCGTGTGCGAAATACTGGAATACTGGTACTGGCAATTTTTTGACACCCAGTATTAAATGTATGCAAAAGTTTTAGTCTTTTTTAGTCATTTTTTAAAAATTTATTTGCATTTAAAATACTCACTGCATTTTTCAAAAGTTGACCAAATTTTTGACATTGTTGAGATTGACAGAAGTAAAGTTGATTGGAACGAAGTTGGCAGATCGAAATTTGAGAGTATCGAGATTTTGGTTCACAACGAAACAGTTGTGAAATTTGTCAATAAGGTCAAATGATTAAAAGGCAATGTCAAAGATTCTATTTGTCCCTTTTTCACGATTTTATTTTTAACTCTTTTTCACTTCTCACTCCGCGGAAGTAATTATTGACACTGGTCGATGACAGCTCAAATTTCCAATAAAATTTTCACCTTATATGTTATCGATCGTTATCGTGATAGATCAGAGACAGAGACGACATTTTTCCAGTAAAATTGCTCTTAAAAAAATTGGTTTTTCTTTTCTTTATGTAAGCTCAGAAAATAACGTCCATTATGCGCAATTGAATTGATGGCATAAACGCTTTAGTTACTGTTTGCTGTGTACGTTGCGGTATAGGACGTTTCATCGTTCAGACATGAGAGCGAGAGAGAGAGAGAGGGACGGCAGGCTCGTGAGTAAATTATTTTTGGCACACAGAGAGGACGCGATTGCGATGGTAACCAGGCGTAACAAAACGCGTTTTTGAACGAAACCATTCACGAGTTCCGTAACGAGATGAATAATATTTTTTTTATCATCAATTCTTAACCACTAAAAAAATTAATTTATCCATAAAAGGATATATTTTTATAAACCCTAATGAATTATTCTTCAATGAAAACGAGATAATTACGATTAAATACTCATTAATAGATGCTGAAAAATATAAAAAAAACAATTTAACTATGTTAAATTCTGATGCATATTTTGTTTTTTTCTTAATTATTTTAATTAATTTATTTTATTATTATTATATTATTATTAATTTATTTTAATTATTCATCAATTCTCAACCGCTAAAAAATTAATTTATCCATAAAAGGATATATTTTTATAAACACTAATGAATTATTCTTCAATCAAAACGAGATAATTACGATTAAATACTCATTAAAAGATGCTGAAAAATATAAAAAAACAATTTAACTATATAAAATCGTAAGAATCATGCTGAGGCGAAACAAATAAGTATATGTATATAAGCCCTAATTAAATATTCCTCAATAAAAATATAATAGTGATAATAAATTGTTTGCCGAAAATAAAACAAAAATTGTGTCATTGAAAGAAGAGCTGTCTTCCTTTCTTAATTCTCAAGCAAATATCATTAAATTCTGATGCATATTTTCTTCTTTTCTTAATTATTTTAATTCATTTATTTTATTATTATTATATTATTATTAATTTATTAATTTTATTATTATTAATTTATTTTATTTTAATTATTCTTTAATCAAAACACGATAATTACGATTAAATACTCATTAAAAGATGCTGAAAAATATAAAAAAAACAATTTAACTATATAAAATCGTAAGAATCATGCTAAGACGAAAAAAAGAAGTATATGTATATAATCCCTAATTAAATATTCCTCAATAAAAATATAATAGTGATAATAAATTGTTTGCCGAAAATAAAACAAAAATTGTGTCATTGAAAGAAGAGCTGTCTTCCTTTCTTAATTCTCAAGCAAATATCATTAAATTCTGATGCATATTTTCTTCTTTTCTTAATTATTTTAATTCATTTATTTTATTATTATTATATTATTATTAATTTATTAATTTTATTATTATTATGTTATTATTAAATTATTTTATTTTAATTATTCCTCAATAAAAATATAATCGTGATAATAAATTGTTTGCCGAAAATAAAACAAAAATTGTGTCATTGAAAGAAGAGCAGACAGCTCTTCTTTCAATGACTCCTTTCTTAATTCTCAAGCAAATGTCATTAAATTCTGATGCATATTTTCTTCATTTCTCTCTAGGCGATTCTCCTTTGACCACGGGTGCTCGCTCATTAATATCAATAGCTTATTTATTCGTTGATTAGAAAATGGTTGATTCAAACGTGAAGACCCGAAGGTTAAGGCCGCGCAAAAGTGGTTACTCGCGTTACGCATTCGTCGTCTCGGAACTCTCGCACGGAAAAGGTCGTGACGGATTATATAGTCGGGAAAATTAAATGCTCACCTTGAGCGAGCCAAGTTTCAACACACCAGTAGAATAAGCTAACGATAAACCAGCTCATCAAAAGAGTATCCATGCATATACGTCAGTGAACGCGTTTAGTCGGTCGTATAAGTTACATGGAAATGCGTTATATATATATATATATGTGTATATATATATATATATATATATTTTTTTTTTCATTATCGCGTTTTTCAAATGTGTAATGAAAATTTAATTTATTAATTTAATTATGAACGTATGAATGGGATATTGAAGTTCGATTCGATCTCGATCTAATCCTCATTCTTTTGGATTTGGTCGATTATTTTTTTATCCTTCCCTCTAGCGCTTATAGTAAGCTCAACTAAATCTTTCATGCCTTGTGCTCGAGGGTTACGAATTTTTGGAATTTTAAATGCAACATTAGAATACAGCAGATATTTTATGAATTATGAAACGTATCGGAATAAATAATTTTTACTGTTAAGTGGATCCAATTTAAAATTCGCTTGGCCTGGCAGCATACTTTTTGCTCCGTCATTGTAATATTTTCATAGCCATTATTATTTTTAGTTACAAATATTTCGACTGTTACTTTAAACCGTAAAATAGTTTATATCTTTAAAAGTAATGGACCAAATTGGAGAAGGACATGAATAAGCGCTGGTGAACTCGAACGTGTGTCAATAAAACATCGATTGATCGTTTTTTTTTTCAACCTACACCGTTGGCAATAAAATTAAAAAAATTCCCACATATACATGTGGGAAATATTGTTGATTGTATCGATTTTTACTGCTGTTAGTAATAAATAAAATTGTTGTAACCTCACGAGATTAAATGAATTCGTCTTTTCCAATCTCCATAAATATTATTATGCTGGCTGTTCATCTTTCATGCTTTGTGCTCGAGGATTACGAATTTTTGGAATTTTAAATGCAACATTAGAATACAGCAGATATTTTTGTGAATTATGAAACGTATCGAAATAAATAATTTTTACTGTTAAGTGGATCCAATTTAAAATTCGCTTGGCCTGGCAGCATATTTTTTTGCTCCGTCATTGTAATATTTTCATAGCCATTATTATTTTTAGTTACAAATATTTCGACTGTTATTTCAAACCGTAAAATAGTTTATATCTTTAAAAGTAATGGACCAAATTGGAGGACATGAATAATCGCTGGTGAACTCGAACGTGTGTCAATAAAACATCGATTGATCGTTTTTTTTTCAACCTGCACCGTTGGCAATAAAATTAAAAAAATTCCCACATATACATGTGGGAAATATTGTTGATTGTATCGATTTTTACTGCTGTTAGTAATAAATAAAATTGTTGTAACCTCACGAGATTAAATGAATTCGTCTTTTCCAATCTCCATAAATATTATTATGCTGGCTGTTCATCTTTCATGCTTTGTGCTCGAGGATTACGAATTTTTGGAATTTTAAATGCAACATTAGAATACAGCAGATATTTTTGTGAATTATGAAACGTATCGAAATAAATAATTTTTACTGTTAAGTGGATCCAATTTAAAATTCGCTTGGCCTGGCAGCATACTTTTTGCTCCGTCATTGTAATATTTTCATAGCCATTATTATATTTAGTTACAAATATTTCGACTGTTACTTTAAACCGTAAAATAGTTTATATCTTTAAAAGTAATGGACCAAATTGGAGAAGGACATGAATAAGCGCTGGTGAACTCGAACGTGTGTCAATAAAACGTCGATTGATCGTTTTTTTTTCAACCTACACCGTTGGCAATAAAATTAAAAAAAATCCCACATGTATGTATTGAAAGCGTGCTATACAATCAACAATATTTCTGACTGTATCGATTTTTACTGCTGTTAGTAATAAATAAAATTGTTGTAACCTCACGAGATGAAATGAATTCGTCTTTTCCAATCTCCATTAATATTATTATGCTGTTGGCGAGCTTGCGAACATTGATTAAAATCCAACAAAAATTGTCAATCGAAAATTTTTATTAAAATGATTAAAATAAATCAATCTTCATAATATTAATAAAATCCCCAATTCAGAATTTCCTCGTATATAATTAAAAATCATGCACAAACACCATGTATAAAATAAATTATCCCCATAAAACTGATCTGCATAAGCTTTGAACCCAAAAAACAGATCGATTTTCAATATTTTTTTCTGATCAGAGTATTGGGATGACAACATTGGGACTTAACATCTAATTCACACATAGTTTTTCCAAGTTTGAGTTTTTTTTTTTAAATTGAACCCTATTGATAAACAATGAAGTTATCATTATTTAAACAAAGTGTCACCGGCAAAACGGTGTAAGTCGTATCTCAAAATCTATTCATCTGATTCACTTGAAATTCGGACAATTCGCTTATAACATTTTCTCTCGCATGACCCGATGATTTTTTGATAAATTTATTCATTTGTTAATAACAAATTATTAAAATTGTTTATTTTTGTCGAAAATCGAACTTTTTTCACATTTCTTATTAACAAATGGATAAAGCTATAAAAAAATAATCCAGTCACGCGAATTTCACCGGCGATACTTTGTTTAAATAATAATAACTTCATTGTTTATCAATACTTAACAATTAAAAAAAAAAAAAAACTGAAACTTGGCGTAAAAATTGGCCTAAAAATTCCGACCTCGTCACCCCAATACTCTGATCGAAAAAAAAATATTAAAAATCGACCTGTTTTTTGGGCATCAAGCTTGGGCCCTTGAGTAACTTTTCTGTTATATAGAAAAATTACTTTGATTAAAAAACAAAATCTTTCTCACCGATAATATTTTTTTTGTGTCTACACGAAAGGTCATCCGAGGTCATTTGACAATAAAACTTGTGTCGATTTGTCCAAATTTTTTCACCGTTGAAATCATAGAATAATAACCACATCACATCAAAAAAAATAATAATAATGAAAAATATATAAATAAAAATATCAACGACGATGAAAATTGGCCCGAGGAATAATTACAAAAATATTATATCAACTTTATGTCTCTCGCTGATTCAACGGAGGTGTTCGTGTTCTCTCGTCACCGGCAAAGTGAAGGTCGTAATGTCGCGGATCTTTTACGGTGTGAGAGAATTTCTCACATACTCTTTCCTCCTGAGGAATTTATGGGACAAATTTGTCCTGCGGGATGAAAATGTAACGAGGGTTACTTCGAGGCAATGTGCGAGCTCCAGGAGTTTTCTCAGACTCTCCTCCACGATGTATGGAGTTGTATTATGCACGTTCAGTATATATATAGTTTATATCGCGTATTATATATGTAATAAAGTGTCAAGTACCCCGGAGGCAACGATGAATAAGCGCGTGTGTCTAATTTGGCAACGTATAGAAACGTAGCAGTTTTATTTCTACCACATATATATATATATATATATATATATATATATATATATATATATATATATATATATAATATATATATATTTATATATTTATTATATATATATATATATATATATATATATATTTATATATATATATATATATATATATATATATATAAATATATATAAATAATTATTTTTTAATATATTTTCTTTAATTTATATTTTACACATCAGAAAAAATAATATACACACGTTTTAATAAAATTCACTGATGCACAAAATAGTCTTTCTTCGTAGGCCACTATCGAACATTTTAATAGCAGGAAAAAAATAATCCAAACTAAAAATCATTTCAATTGCAATTTAAAACTCTTCTCGAAATTAATAAATATTACATCTGCTAAGTGAGCGAGCTTCTGTCTCCCAGTGGACCAATTAAGAGACAAAAAATTGCGTAAAAAAATCGACAGCCAATTTTCAGTCGGAACGAACCGCGCGAGTCGTCCGAACGGACTGAGTGGTGGCGCCGAGCGCTTGACGCAAGGCAATCTAGAGGAAAACTCACGCGCGGTGTTTTTACACGCACGCCTCTCCCACCAGCAGTGCGGGCTTTTCTCGTTTCATGATTTTGATCCCTTCTCTCGGTCACTCGTGGGAATATAATAACAACAGTGCACACACGTGGCTCGCCGGACCGAGAGAGAGAGAGAGAGAGAGAGAGAATGAAGGAGGGAGAGAGAGAGAGAGGGGCCAATGAGAGGAATATGTAACTCGTGTCGTCTGCTCCAATCCATCAATGTTGCGGTTCAATTGTCATGATATTGGAAATTCAAATGTGCCTCGGATAAACGTTAATTGACTTTATTAATTGAAAGTTCTCTGGCTTATTGGATTTTGTGAGTATGACCGATTGGTATAAGGCGCGATAAGGGGCATGCCATTTGAGCCATATCAATAACTCAGTCGCTAATTAAAATCTGAGCCTTATTAGCTTTAATAATAATTACAATTGCTGAAAGGAGCATTCATGATTTTTGGGTCAGAGTGATTCGAATATTTTAAATACAAAACAAAAAAAAAGCGCGCGTATGTCTGTCTGTACAAATTCAAATTAATAACTCGGGAAGAACTTGAGCTACCGAAGTGAAACGAGGCATATTATTTAACGTCCTGATACTCCTTTGTTGTCTTTAAATTTCATTGGCATTGATGCAGCGATAAGAATTTGATGAGATTTTTAATTTTCGTAATGAAATTTTCACCCTCGTAATTTTCGGCTATTTAAATGTGAAAGTTTGCGAAAATCTTAGCAGTGAAATCCTCTTCGAATTCTGCATGAAAAAAAAAAAAATCGCGATCAACGAGAAAACAGGAAAGAGCGAAGAAGAAATATTTCGAGTTGGTTGTTCGTACGGATGATGAGACAGGTATAGATTTAGTATTAGTTTGTTCAATGGTCTTCGCGAGTGCTTTTCTATAGTCGTCGATCGAGTGGCCTGATATTCCAAAAGCACAAGTTGAAGAAGCAGTCAGTATATGGCCCAATGTAGGTCAGCTGACTTGGCGCGGTGACACGAAACAATGCGGTTCTCCCCGAGACGACTAAGCAAAAGAGGTACTCGCCGAATGTCGTTGTGGGACTCTTACTTTCCTGCTGATCGCGATGCAGGAAGGGTCTGTGTGACGATGGTTATAAATACAAGGGGTACAGCGATAAGCCAATCAAGCACAGTAGCACTTTTGTTAAAAACACTTTTGCCGTCCCTCCTCCTCTCCCCCTCCACCGCTCATTGTCACAAAAATAACACAACACCTGCAATCGTAACGAACAATTTTTTATCCTGAGTAAAAATTCAATATCAAGTTTCAATATTGCTGGGTTGCCGGGTAAAACAGACTGGAAGTGCGCCGCCTGGTGATGGCGTCATGAACTACACACAATGCTCCATCAATATTCCAATGCGACGTACTTGGAGAGACATTGAACTACGTATGAAATTAAATCGGACATGGAAGAAAAATTGAAAAAATAAATACACAGTAAAAAGTGAAAGGTAAATGAAAACATTACATTATTTTTATTTTTATTATTTTTTGCGTTATTAGATGAACTTATCCAAATCTATAAAAAGTGTCAGCAAATATCCTAGTAGAGTAGTAACTTTGTAGAAAGCTCGATTAAAAAACAAACTTTGATTTTCCGAAACACAGAGCTTTTTATTTTAAAGCTTATCCATAAAAGAAAACAGCAGGTACATGAGGTGAAGTACAATATGAATGTCTTGGTGTATATTATATACGGAGGAGCCGAGTCAGCCCTTCTTATCTCTTTAATCTCGACGGCCCTTTGTTTCCTACGATGGCATTCTCACGATCTTTCCCGTCTTGCTTGTACTTTATATTTCTCTCCTACATGTACTTTGTAGACCTACACCCACCATACTTGTATAGTGTGCACTTATTTCTTATGACTTTTTTTTTTTTTTACAACATCCCTTTGCCTCTGCCCTTTAACCGTTCTCTCGTCACGTCTTTATTTTAGCATTTTTTCACATCCTTTCGAGATACGAACAGCGTTCTTGTAATGCGTTGGTGATATTTGTATACATTGAATAATGTGCCAGGCGGAGAAGTGACCCTACAACCTTCGCAATCGACCGGAAGGAAAACACTCCGTCGCGAGCGTTATAATCTGCCAGCGCAGAGACTTGGACGTGTGACCTTGGCAAGTTCGGTCAAGGGGAATGTCCGGTCAGAAGCGATATAAGATCGAGGGTTGGACGCAAGATTATTATTAATTCTTAAGCCTGAGCCACTTTAAGATTATAAAAACTTTGACCAGCTTAGTTACTTTTGTATAATAAAATTTTAATACGTAAAACAAAGAAATCCAATTGCTGTTTTTTCAAGTGCAGACCTTATTTGGTCTTCTACATTTAGAGATATTCTGCCTAATGTGACAACTTATTGTTTACTTGTCAAGTAGAAGGATAATTTAACACACATCTATAATATAAATTTATATAATATAGAATCAGTTTTATTAGTTAATTTCACCCAAAATTCAAAATAAAATTTGTTCAATCTTACCCCTCGGTCTTCATTACTCTACGCTTTGACTGGATTTTTTAGTTTGTCACATCGCAAACCTTCCGAAGTATCCAAGGATACGATGAATCGACTATTCGACCTCATTCATTTTGCCCGAATCGAAATTCAGCCCAATGCTCGAGGGGCGATGTGTATAGATATTACCGATCGTTGAATCGCCATTCAGCGTGTTAAACCTTTCCCGGCGGAGCCCCATACACGCAGCACAACGAGGGAAGAACATTTTTTGGCACGAGTTCAAAAATTTTGATGACACACGAAAATTCGTTTGCCAAGAAATTCGTTTCAAGGGCCAAAAGACTTTCTTCCAAATGTCTGGTTCCGAAAATTTCTCAAATAAGCGCATCAGCTAAGTCACTCTTCTTTTCCTTAAATCTCCAAAGACGCCAACAGACTTGCCTTTTTACTCCGTTTATTTTCAGCTGTTCCATTATATATATATATATATATATATATATATATATATATATTTACAGAGTACAAAACGCAACGGAGCAAAATACAAACGATAGCTTGGGCCTCGATGTAGGACGACGTCAAGGGGTTCTCTCATAGGAAATCCTGTGTTATTTTCTTTAAGGAAAGAAACAAATTCTTTTTTTTTTTTTGACAAAACTTGGTAGATAAGTTCGAAAACTAGTAAATAAAAGTGACTATTAAATTTTCATCGTGTTTGATAGCGGTGAAGTTTGAAACTTTGCAGATTTGAAACGACTCTACCAGCTCTCGGCTCTAGGAAAAACAAATTAATGTAACAGGAAGAGACAGAAAAAAAATAATACAGGCATAGTTGATTTTTATTAAATCAGAAGAGATTTTAGTTCCCCGCAGCAAAAATTATTGTAGAAAGGGGATGCGTCTATTTTATAATTTAAAAAAAAATCATGTTGATGAAACGGTTCTCTCATAGGAAATCCTGTGTTATTTTCTTTAAGGGAAGACACAAATGCATATAATGAGTTAATGAGCGAGACATGGGACATTGATCACAAGGACTTTGGTCAGTGTTCACTGTGGTGCACAACACTACGTGGTGTAGCATGGACAGCATCAAAACAAATGAATCACAAAACAACTTTGAAAGGAAAACATTAAGGTGAAACACTACGATATTCAAAAAAGCGGGATTTTGACAAAACTTGGTAGATAAGTTCGAAAACTAGTAAATAAAAGTGACTATTAAATTTTCATCGCGTTTGATACGACTCTGCCAGCTCTCGGCTCTAGGAAAAACAAATTAATGTAACAGGAAGAGACAGAAAAAAAATAATACAGGCATAGTTGATTTTTATTAAATCAGCAGAGATTTTAGTTCCCCGCAGCAAAAAATTATTGTAGAAAGGGGATACGTCTATTTTACAATTTTAAAAAATTTCATATTGATGAACCGGAAGTCAATCGTTTGACGGATTTCCTGGAGATTACAGGGGTTATGGCTGACAATGTGTTAAAAAATATTCATCCGCACGGACGAATGGGAACCCGCGCACCCGCGCTGGTTCACATTCGTCCGGGCACTATAGAAATGCACAGAAATTATTGACTTCCGGACGGTTTATCACTGTGAAACATTTTTTCATCAGAAAATGGACACTTATTTTTCCGATAACCGGCTTTGTTGCAGGAAACAAAATTCTCTAAATAATGGAAAAAAAAAAGTTCGCGAGAGCTTTGAATCTCATATCACGATCTCACGATCAACTTCCGGATGGCGTACCGTTATACATTTTTTTATATTATAAAATCAATATGTTTTTTTCGCTATAGTTCCTTCGTTCGTTGCGAGCAACAAAATTCTCGTATTGCTGGAAAAAAAAAAAATTTTAACTATGACAAATGAGGTCATGATAATCCCAAAATTTTTAATTCTTTCTCCATCCTGAAACAAACAGTGTTGGGGTAAAAAAAATCTCGATTTTATAATTAAAAACAAAAAAATTTGACGATAGACCGTCCGCGGTAGTCGATCTTTTCAAAGACTTCCCGCCGGTGATATAAGATTCAAGGATGTCACGGTTTTTTTTTTATCATTTATCATTTAAATAATTTAGAAATAAGTAAAATGGGCACTAGAAAAATTTCATCCGGTTCGACCGTTCAGTTTTCAAGATATTGAATATTAATATTGCGATATAAAATTTTCAACTTCCTCCCCGCTCGTCTATCACCATCATGCCCTTCGTAGCGTTCTTAAACGATCATCATTAATGAACTTTTTCCAAAGGCTGATCAATAAAATATTTGATAATTAATTATTCATCTTAGTCCAAAGGGCTACTCGAGTCCCAAGTAATCCATAGCAGGTTTGTATCAATTGATGTCTAAAATCCTTTCGGGACCATCAATGCAACCTCGCATATGTTGATGCTCAAATATAACGACCTACCTATCAGTGCTTGGATTTTAAAATTTTAGTTTTGAACGAGATAAATCGTTGCCGAACAGGTTTTTATCAGTCCACAACAATTCGGTTGAGTCCTTGACCTCTCGAACCGGTGGCATCAAAAATTCAACGCAGCAATTCTTCTTCTACATTGAATACTTATTTTTTTTATTATTGTCCACGTCACGTAGACAAAAGTCCTCAGTCGCGAAGAGCGAGAGAAACTCTTTAGTAGAAATCCTTTGTTTTCCAATACGTGAAATGAAAACATTTATTGTCCGGTCAAGGTCAAAACGAATTGAGGTGATTTTACGATGCCCGGAGAGCGTGTGGAAATTTGGTCATGGTTACACACGTAATATAATTTGTACAAGTGCAACAGCCATACCTCTCTTTCGTATCTCGTAACGTCTTTTACTGACTCACAATGGTGACTATTTACTGGACGTAACACAAGTATAATACACTTCAGAGAAAAGAGAGACTAAAGATTATATTGCTGCGTCAATAGGACGCTCGATTGTCCAACTTGTACGAAGACGCGACAAAACTTCCTCTCTAGTATATTTATATGAGATATATATATATATGTAAATCTGCACTCAACTCAAACTCCATTAAATCAAACGATCGATTATTTCGCCTGTCCAATTTAAAATTGGACTCTATTTTCAGATAGAATTATTCACTCCAATTTATTCTGCCTGAATTTATAAGGAATTTCAAAACAAACAACGAAACGTTAAATGCTCAAAAAAAATAAATAAAAATCATTTCACGAATTAAGTTCTTTTTTTCCAATTGTTCAATTTTTTAGACAACAAAATATTATTTCTCATACTTTGGCAGCGGAGTGCTGCCAATTGATTGCAGTTTGTGGCAAATTTCTTCGCGAATATTATTCAACGAACGTGAAAACCCCAAGAAAATTTTGTTGTACGATTGTGACTGGTAACGTAAAATTTACAAATCGTAATGATTTATCACGTACTAGATCCATCGATGACAAGCCAGTGGGCGCATGATTGAACGTTTTTCTTTGGTCACAATAGTTTTTTTTTTTTTTCCATATGCACAGAATCGTCGCATTCGTTATATATTTTTCAGGATAATGTATATATATATATATATGGTCAACCTGAAATGTATTTCAGTTGACGTCGTCAACGAGGAACGACGCTAACGACGATCGATATCCCATTAATCGATCCCTTTAATACAATATACATGTGGTCATAAGCTATACATGTATGTATATATATATATATATATATATACATATAGCTGCATTACGTACTGATGGAAAATAACTATTACGACTTCGCGTTTGATGAGTAGTTCAAGGTTCGGACTCGGAAAAAGTTGACCGATGATCCCACATCAAAAAAAAATTATATGTGGACGATATATTTTTTATTATATGTTATATGTAAAATATATTGTGGAAAATACTTGTGTGAATTAAATTTCTTTTTTTTATATAAATATATATAATATATATATATTTTTTTTTTAAATTTTTTTATTGTGTTTTCAACGTATAACCTTGAGGATTTTTACGTACCCTTCCAATTCCTATCACTCCCTGCCCGCACTTAGCTGACCTAACCTAACTTTCGGTGGGTCCGCAGCCGACTTAGCAACACTGTAACGCATGCGCCAAGGGCACAGGGAAACTGCGGAAAAGCTGTGTCGGTACAGTCGGCTCTTTCGGCAGAGTGTAGTGTTCCTACAAGGAATCACGAAACTATGGGAAGATTACCTCCCACTCAGCGATTTGGTGCGCCAGCCAGCGCACGGCTAAGCGGTCACCGCACCAAGTAGTGTCCGCGCCCAACGCTTCTGCACTTTGGTGACCGCCAGAGCCACACGCCGACCGCGCACCTATCCCTGTCGGTTATATAATATATATTAATGATATGTAACATCACGAAACTTTGGTGTATTTTGGGACATCATTTTTCTCATATGTCACGCTCCGCTCGTGACCTTGTACGTGTACAGACGTACTAAGTTTTGAAAAAAAACCACAAATGTAAGGAACGGTTAGAAAAAAAAAAATACAATTAAATAAATTTGTATATTTGTTGTATTAAAATGACAGTTGACAGACAGAAAAAAATATTTGCTTGCTCACTGCTCGACTCCTTAATTGCATAAATAGCTGCCGATATCTCTTCGTGTTATAGGAGCATCGAGATAAATATAACAACGAATATGAATGTAACAAAAAAAATACAACGAAAAAACGAAGAATTTTGCATGATAGCCAACGATAAATCAGTGGAAAGAAGCAGTTTCGATGATTCGCGTCAAAGCAAATCCCACCAGTGCCCCACCTCGTATTATACAATTTAATGGTGATACCTGGAATGAGCTGGGAGAGGTTCTGAACGAATCCCATCGCTATACAATGAAACCGCTCCAATTTCAACCTAATTATATTTACCTGGGGATAAACATATGCAAAGATAATTAAATTGTACAAAGACAGAGTGCACTGAATAATTGTTCATGGAATGAATTTAAAAATTGATCAATATTTATAGTTAATTAATATTCCCATTTAATTCCGAATGAGATAATAATCCAATAGTCGTTTATAAATAATTCCGAGTATTATGAATAATTGAGAGAACATATTACAATTTAAAAAATGACAAACATTTTTGGTAAATACACATTTATTAAAATTTTCCAAGTCGTCCAATATGCCATTTCACAATTTTTTAATAATTTTTTACCATGGCTATTTTCCGCCACACATTTCGGTCCATGTAAAGCGGGCAAATATATATTTTTTAAATATAAAATTCTGCTCACTTTCATGTTATTGTTGACGATGATAATTATATAGTTGAGGAGGTCATTTAGACGCGCTAACATTCGGTAATTGTACATCTGGATTTCGCTTGATACGTATAATTATATATATATATATATATATATATATATACATGTGTGTGTGTGTATGTGTTTGTGCGTGAGTATGCGTGCGTGTGTGTAAATACATGTACGAAGATATTCAGATAAATATAAATCTATATACACAAACCGGACACGAGTGGTCGAGTTAGTTCTGCGGTGTTCTCTGGCTCTGCGGGCGAGAATGCAAGATCGCCGGGTGCGTCAGTGCGTTAAGCCACAATCGCAGAACAGCCGCACCTCGCGCACCGTGTGCAGTTCAATATATACATATACTGTTTACGTACATATACGTAAATTTATACGTATGTACAGTGCAAACTTCCTTAATGACTGATTGTTTTAGGGTTGATTTCCCCCACTTTTGGTCCAATACTGCGCGACTTCTCCCACCACCATGCGCAGTGAGCTACTGCGTCGCTTACCCCCACTTTTTCCCAGCGAGAGGTTACACGATTGGTGCGCGCGACTGCTAGAGAGGGCCTTTGGTCAACGCCTCCTTCGATAAGTGTGCTCGCGCACAAAACATTAATAAAATTAATTATTAAGTGAAAAAAACAAAGCTATAGTTTATTCAACCACTTTATAAGCGAAAATGTTGTATTCTTTCAATATGAAATTTACTTACACGTTATACAGTTGTTGTAGAAACGATCATTACGTGCTGGCTACAGATTCATAAGCTCCAATATTTTATCATGAAAAATTACCAACTTTTTTATCGTAAATAGTTGCGTAAATTATTAACTTAACGAGTCATTTCGAAATACGTGCACTAAGGAAGTTTTAACTGTAGAACGATTACGTGATGGCTAGAGATTCATAGATCCAATATTTTATCATGAAGTACCAACTTTTTATCGTAAATAGTTGCGTAAATTATTAACTTAACGAGTCATTTCGAAATAAGTGCACTAAGGGAGTTTTAACTGTAGAACGTGGAGGGCACATTGCCTTATCCAGCATTCCGGCAGCATCGGTCAGCGTGGAATGAGCTATAATGTACGAATACATCCTCCAGCGTTTGAGAATGGGAAGTTTCACCCTGACGTTTGGGAACGTAATATGGCTATGTAGCAAAATATGTATATGGCTCACAGTGAGATGGACATAGATATATTTAAATAATACAAGGATGACGAGGGAGGTTGGTGAAGAGGGCGAGAAAAATAGAGTCAGAGCGCTGTGCTGTATGATTGCACCGCAATGACTATATACACCGACTGCACAGGTGCGCGCAGATTGCAATAAATAATACATAAAACTCGATCTCATAATCTCGTTCGAAAATGGTGTATCCTTGCACCAGCATCACAGGCCTGACAGAAATCGAATAATCATTTATGCGAAATAATTTCCCAACTTTTATATTGTGTGTATACTTATAATAATAATAATATAATAATATAATAAACTTATAATTAACCATTAATTATGAATATTAATATTATAAATTATAATTTTTATTTTTCGTACGATTTTATTCCAAAAGAAAAAATAAATGTGTGCAAAAATATGAAACTGGCTGTTGGAAGGTTATCACAATAAAAAGTTACCGAGGCTCAGGATAAACTTTTGTCACTTTTGTGAGTACGAAAATTAGCAGTCACCCTTGCTATTTATATATATATATATATATATATATGTATATATATATATATTTGTATATATATATAAATATATATATATTTATATGTATATATATATATTTATATATATATATATACATATTATATATATATATTACTATACACGCGTACTATACAACAGTCATGAGGGATAAATGGGTACGAGAGACCCAAAGGGTTCCTCTTACTTCCTACATATATCTATAAATATGCATATATATATAAAATATGTATTCTGCATTCAGAGATGAAAAAAAATACGGTGGAGAAATTCGTCTATGGCCTCGAATTGAAAAAGCTCTACAACGATTTTTCCTAACTTTGATTTTTCAATATTATTATTATTTTTTATATATATTTTTTTTTACTAAAATCTCCGAAAGTAGTTTATAATTTTTTGCTGCTAAAAACTGTGTGTGTACAGCCCGTTATTTATTTATATCCATCAGGAAAAGTACAAATAACTTGGCTCTCATGTAGCGGAAAATTATTTGACTTGTGTGAATTGTACACAAGTACCAATTGCAGATTACATAGCACATATGTACGATATGTATAAGGAGAGATGGAGAAAAATTGAGAAAAAAAAGAGAGTGAGTACGTATGGTGGCGGATATGCCAAGGATGCCGTTATGGTGCTGTGAATGAGCTTTGAGGGTTATGTATACGAGCCATTCCATGCATAATCGACTGCGACCCTCATGATTTTTTTATTTTCTCTTCTTCTCTTAGTGTATTTTAGTTCAAGACAAAAAAATATATCACACCAATTTCCAGATTGAAAAAAATGAGTGTGACGATTCACGATTTTTTTTGACACTGTCAGTCGTTGTTTTTTTTATTTATTAAGTTTGTAGGAAATACTTTTTCGGAAAAACTGAACGTGTAGCACTTTTAGAACTGCCCATATTTCCACTCAAAAATCTTTATTTCTATGAAATTTTATTTCGAAAATTTAAAAAATTAAAAAATTTAAAAAACAAAACAAATTGGAAAATACCTTTCGAGTATTTTTTTGAATGGCTCTTTATAGAGCACAGGAAAAAAAAACCTTAACATTAAAACAAAATCATTAGGACAAGGAATGTTTTTCGAAATTGAAAGCCATCACGTCCCTGTCGATTCAGCCTAGAATGCTTCATACATGCGTAAAATTGATCGTGTTTTACGTACATACAAGGTTAGGGGTTTTTATAGTACGTCAGTATAAATGCCTTTTTCCTCTCAAAAATCTTTATTTCTATGAAATTTTATTTCGAAAAATCGTTAACGATCAACAGTTTGACATTTTTTGCTGATAGGGAGTAAATTAAAAAAACAAAACAAAACAAATTGGAAAATACCTTTCGAGTATTTTTTTAAATGGCTCTTTATAGAGCACTGTAAAAAAAAAAACCTCGTAAAACACGATCGTGTTTTACGTACATACAGGGGTAGTATAGTACGTCAGTATAAATGCCTTTCAGTGACATTAAGTGCATTTAAATATACACAGCGGATCGAAAGGTACGTACATTCCTACGTGTATAATATATAAAATCGCTAATAACAAATTTCAAAGACAAAACAAATTTTTTTAATAAATAAATAAATAAATAAATAAATATGAAAATTCGTATCGATCTTTTTTTGCATCGGTTTGTAATATAGAAAAAATAAATTGGAATAATGAGAAAGGTAGGAGAGAAAAAATCGCTGATAACAAATTTCAAAGAGAAAACAAATTTTTTAAAATAAATATGAAAATTCGTATCGATCTTTTTTTGCATCGGTTTATAATATAGAAAAAATAAATTGGAATAATGAGAAAGGTAGGAGAGAAAAAAAATTAATAGCAAATGAGGCGGGTCATGGCTGTCGTTATTTGATCTAGAATGCCCCATATACATATAGGCTATATACATCGTGTTTTTATGTTTATACTTTAGTGGCATTAAGTGCATTCCTGTGATGTATACATAGTTTTAAATATATGGCGCATCAAAATATACGTATATAATGTACAGAAAACCGCTGACTTTTGCGCGTTAGGTTTAAGCGCCTTACGGAACTATATTTATTCACGTAAGCAACGGAATGCAACGAGCAAGATGGATAATCAGCGTCAGCGGAACGTAACGAAGGAATAAAAAAAAATTCCCTCCCCACATCCATCCTTAAGAAAGAAAATGAGGAGGTAAAATCACTATTCGTCTTTTGCGGTGATTTTTTTTTTTTCTACCAGCATGAGGGAAATAAGGACGTGGTGGTTTGATGCAGAATGCCCCCAAGACCCTGGAAAAAAATCAGCAACCACCTCGCTGCCTCAAATTAAAAAATAAATGAAAAAAAAAAACACCGTTCGTTTCACTAGAAAGTGATAAACGAAAAAGACTGATTTTTTTCTACGTCGTAATTTGTTATTTTTCAATATGAAAAGTTATCGGTAAATTAATAAATATTATTGTTACTAAAATTGTAAAATAAAAAATATATTAATACAGAAAATCATTTGAATTTTTTAGCGCCCAATAAAAAATTCATACGCGAAATTATACTTTTTAGTCGCACATACGACCGAAATTTTTTAATACTTTATCATAAACTTTTTTTTTATGAAGAATATTTTTGAATTTTTTTCACGATGAATATCGATTATAGATCGACTCAAGAATTCATTGAGCCGTGAAATCAACGTGTTATCGATTTTCTATCCTGACCCCCCCCCCCCCCCCCCCCCCCCACCCCCCGGTTAAAATTGCACGAGTATGGGAGTTCATACAGCGATCGATCGACCTCTGGCTCGTCGACGAGTATTTTACGCCAGGCTTTTGTTTTCCTTTTTCTTCGTTCGTAATATTTTTTGTTTTGTTTTACGTTATCTCTTTTTCCCTTGCCTTAATAATCTTTCTTCTTGTCGACACTGGCATACTCCACTCTCATTATTCTCGTTTCTTAATAGCCCCAAGGGGGAGGCACGTGCCAGCTGCAGTTAAAAATATTCGAAGCAAAATTACAAACAATTTTACGATTTTTTCAATCGCTACTTTTTAAATTAAGACTCGATCGATTTGAAAAATTAAAGAATCGCCCTAATCGATTTATATACATAGACGATGGAAATTCATCAGGAATGAAATAGATAAAAATATTTTTCGAATAAGAGTAAAAAAAAAAAAATTCTTGATCAATTTTTGACGCCATTTTAAATCACGTAGCAGTTCTCATCCTGCGTTTATCTTCGATGTTACTTCTCTGCGAGAATGTCATCTTCATGCTATGTAATTAGAAGATCATCAAACTACTAGTTATATATATATATAGCCGGAGCGATGAAAAATATTCTGCCCTCAGCCTGCGTTGCGTGCAAAGGGATTTTTTTTTTTTTTCCTGATGGAATAAAAAAAAAGGCTTTAGGAAAAATGGAGAAAAACCCGTTTTGCGAACCCTCTAAGCCGATCTATAAATCGGGCTTTTTTTTCTTACGAGTAATCACAATCGCGAGATTTTATAATGATGGATAATTGCGTGAAATAACTGTTAAACCGGTGAGGTAAGAAATCTCAAGTCGATTGAACGAGAAATTTTTTCTGACCGTGTAGGGAAATCGTCAAGAAGATCCCTTCCCTCGACGATGATGATGGTGATATATATTCTCGTGACTCGAGCCACGAAGAGGTCACAATATGGAAAGGTTCATTTTGGAAGCCATCTGCTTTCCTCCGTTGACCTCGACATGGCAACAATGATGATTAACGAGAGGATTAATTGTGCCATTGAATTATAACTGACGTATATAATCAATTTACGACCATACCAAAAATCCACACTGGGCATTTTTTATATATGACGAATTTTTTTTTCCTCCCCGATCTTTTCACATATTTCTCAATATTCGCCAGCTCGTTTTTTTTTTCTGGTTTTTAAATCCATTCGTATCTCAATAATTGTATAATTATTTTCACGTTTATTTATTGCATGTATCCTTGTATACATTTTTTTTTTCAAATTATAAAATTTACAAACGAAATTTTTTTTTTTACCTTATTTAAAATGCTCTTATAAATATTAATTAAGCGATCAGCTTGCTGCATCACATAAGAAGTTCGAAAAACAAATTGAATACATTTCGCATTTAATAAAAATCGAAAGACATGAAATTTTATTTCTCGTAATGATCGATTAGTTTATCAATGAATTTATTTAGAAATCAATTAATTACTTAGATATATAGACAAAAAATACTCCTTAATTTTTTACAACTCATAAATTCATAATTTAATAACAGATTTAATTTTTTGTCAAATTAGTTATAAGTACAAATCAAATTTGGTTTTTATCACATACGAAAAATCACGTGTATATAAAAACAAAAGTAAACTCGTCTCATACGCTGAAAAAAAAATGGATCCAAAGCACATTTCACCAAGCCCCGAAAATCTACGGTCTATCGCAGAAATTTTAACCTGTCAGTTCGACAAAAACATCCTAAGCAAAGTGTCACTTTATTCACCATAATTTCACATAAAAAAAAATCAACGTTTTTCCAAATTAAAAAAGTCCATTACGAAAATCGAGTCAACCTCTCTAGACCCAAAATTATCAACTAAGCTCTCCACCCACGACTTCTGAAATTGATTATTTCCGATAGTGAGTATTTTCCACATTTATAAGGGTCACAAGGAAAATTATCGTGAATTTCCCGAACGATCATGGCAACACACACACACACACACACACACACACACACACACACACACACACACACACACACACACACACACACACACACACACACACACACACACACACACACACACACACACACACACACACACACACACACACACACACACACACACACACACACACACACACACACACACACACACACACACACACACACACACACACACACACACACACACACACACACACACACACACACACACACACACACACACACACACACACACACACACGCGCACGCACGCACGCACGCACGCACGCACGCACGCACGCACGCACGCACGCACGCACACCACACACACACACACACACACACACACACACACACACACACACACACACACACACACACACACACACACGCGCGCGCACACACACACACGCGCACGCACGCACGCACGCACGCCCGCGCGCACGCACACACACACACACACACACACACACACACACGCGCGCGCCGCATGCACACGCGCACGGGGCAGAAGAGAGAGAGCTGCCGGCTGCTCAAACGCTTAGATATCGATCGCTTCTAGCATGTTTATTTCCATCATTTATTAATTATAAATAACATTAAAAAAAAAAATATAGCAACATTTTTTTCTTCTTAAAATGGAATACTCACATGACGATATATTTTGCACAAGAAACATCACATATGAAACTTTTCGCACCTCAAGATCCTAAAATTCACGAAGAAAATGAAGACACTCACGCGCTATAGACACGTCAACGTCATTAGATGATTGAAAAAAACCAGTGAAAAAAAAATGAAAAAAAAATGTTAAGATAATAAAATAAAAATGTTGATGGAAAAAAAAGCACGAAATAATGGACGAGTGAAAAAAAAAAATAACAAATTAAAATTAAAGAGGGGATGATACGCGTCGAGACTGCAAAAATCGTTCGAGATTTTTAGAGCGTATTGAAATAAGGGATGAACTTCATCGCGACGCAGCGCGAGGCGCAATCCCTCTGTCGCATCGAACGGCGTGTTCTGGATGTGAGAAAACGCGTCTACCCACCCCAGAACTCGATTCTAAGATCATATATACATATATACATGCGCGTGGAGTGTACCAAAAGTCACCCTTTCTGCGACCCGGCTCCACCCTCAACGAGGGTGCGTTCGCTACTGCCATCGTTTGGGAAAACTTGGAAATTCTCTGACAATAATATATATGTATACATATATAGTGCAATAGTCGATAGAACAAAAATTGCAGGTAGCTGCAATATCAAAAAAATTGATCGGAAACTTGCCCAAGTAGTGTGAAGAAAATGTTATCATGGAGGAAAAAGATGGAGGTCGCTTTTCTCAACGGTGAAAATAGGATTTTATAGTAGGGAGAGGGTGAGAGAAATCGATGAATTAGCACCAACAGTCTTACTCTGCTCTATCGAATGTCACGTAACGAGATTTTATCATAAATTATTTTTTAAGAATTTTGTAAACATTTCATTAATTTATTAACTAGTTTATTAATATTCATTTTTAAATATTGACTGAGAACTCGCTTGAATTATATATTGAAATAAAACAATAGCACACTTTTTTGTGATCAATTTTATTTTCATATTTGGAAAAAATTGTTGATACGAAAATTTAAAAATTGTACAATTCGTAGAAAAAGTAAATGTTTTAATACAAAAAATTATATTTAATTTATATTAAAATTGTTAAAAAATGCAGTAAAATGCGATTTAGTGGAAATCAAATTTATTCAAATTGGACAATTTAATTATTATCGATGGAAAAATCGTGTAGGAATTTTAAGAGATGAAAATCTTTGACAGTTCACATTCGACTTCGTGTATCAAATAAGCAATGTCAGAGTACAAGTTAACTCGTCGAAGCCAGACATAAGACTGAGATATGATTTTTGTGAGCAGCTGTAAGATCAATGACCGCTTATCACCTAATTTATTAATGGTAGATTTCGCAAAGTTTCGCGTAATGAGTCAATCACGAGAAGAAGAAAAAAGTGAAGACAATGTGAAACTTTATCTCGAGGTTCGAAGCTTCGAGGTACGGCTCGGGCTAATTTTTTATGCCATCGCGTGTCATATTTTTTTGAAAGAGAAAGGTCACGACCTTTCGCGCAGAGGACTGCGCATGACCTTGTAAGATTTACTCATCGCATTGTGAATAAAGAAAATATTTCCTTAGTCTACTAAAACTCAAGCAGGGAAAAAGAGAGTTTACGATGAAACGAAGAAATTTCATGGATTATTCCTGGTTCAATATACTTTTGTTACGAGGATGTGGCATATTGCCCATTGAATCAAAAAAATTTTTTATAAAATCATTTTTCATCATCAGTCCTTTCGTATCGTCGAGTTTTTTGTCTTTGCCAGCTTTCTACTCACTGATATTTCGCGAGGAGGGAGTTTCGAGCCAGGAAAAAATTGATATACTTACTGACAAAACAGCAATCGTCGTCGGTGGGATAAAAGGCAAAATAAAAAATATATAAATCATTATTATAATAAAATGGGTGATCGGTAATTTCAAAAGTTTTCGTCAGGCAATATCAATATGAATTGAACGCACAATTAATTTTTATATTTATTTTTTTCTGGCAAGCTATCGAGTCACTCGCCATTTTTAATTAAAAAAAAATTTATATAAAATACTCAATCGGTAAGATCAGTCCCAAAGTGATTATGAAAAAATCAAACCCACAGACAGACGGAAAGAAAAATGGTCAACGTGCGTGAAAACTCATTCGCCTCTTCGCTGTCATATTTATCATTCTAAAAATATATATTTTTACAATTCATGTGTATGCGAGGTTCGTGGATTATCTTAGAGAATTCTTTGATAAAGAATTTTCAATCTCATTGCAGTTTGGATTTTGATAATGAAACGTGATAAAATTGTAAAACTGACGGAAAGTTGTTCGAAGCTTTGGAAGATCGTGAAGACCGACGAGGACTCATCAGTTGTTGAGGATTACGCGACACGTGGACTTTATCTGACTTATGGTTTTGCTTTAAATGGGTTTATCTGTTGTTCCCTCGCTATGTTGTCACCCTTGTTGAAAAATTTCGTCTTGGACGAGAACGGTACGGTTTTGGTAAGCAAAGATCTGCCCTTGACAGCCTGCATATTTCACGAAAACGTCAAATACTTTTACATCTGGTACGTCCTTCAAATACCCGCTGCTTACAACATAATCATAATAGTTGTCGGTATTCAAACGGGAATTGCTTTTTATATTCTTCACGCTTGTGCTCACATGAGACTCTGTCGAACGATATTTCAACGGGTTGCCAATGAGTTTACATTTGATGAAAAAAATCTGCCAATGACAATTATCGATTATCACAAGAGGAGGCAAAAATTTATCGCGGATCTCATAAAATGTGTGACGTATCACAAGGATATCTTGCAGTGGGTAACACAATATACTTACGATTCAATAAAATTTAAACCATTTTTAAAATGGTAAATAAATTCAATATATTGAATACTTTCTTATATAGTTTATATTCTATATACATATATATATATATATAGGGATCATAATATTCAATGTGAAATTAGACTTACGATTCAATAAAATTTAAACCATTTTTAGCATGGAAAATAAATTCAATATATTGAATACTTTCTTATATAGTTTATATTCTATATACATATATATATAGGGAACATAATATTCAATGTGAAAATAGGTATTCCAAGGATATTGAGGATACTTTTCTCCCAATTGTTCTTATTCAAATGCTTATTCCGATTTAATAAAATTTAAACCATTTTTAAAATGGAAAATAAATTCAATATATTGAATACTTATATAGTTTATATTCTATATACATATATATATAGGGATCATAATATTCAATGTGAAATTAGATATTCCAAGGATATTGAGGATACTTTTCTCCCAATTGTTCTTATTCAAGTGCTTATTCCGATTTAATAAAATTTAAACCATTTTTAAAATGGAAAATAAATTCAATATATTGAATACTTATATAGTTTATATTCTATATACATATATATATAGGGATCATAATATTCAATGTGAAATTAGATATTCCAAGGATATTGAGGATACTTTTCTCCCAATTGTTCTTATTCAAGTGCTTATTCCGATTTAATAAAATTTAAACCATTTTTAAAATGGAAAATAAATTCAATATATTGAATACTTTCTTATATAGTTTATATTCTATATACATATATATATAGGGATCATAATATTCAATGTGAAATTAGATATTCCAAGGATATCGAGGATACTTTTCTCCCGATTGTTCTTATTCAAATGCTTATCAGCATTACGGCCATTTGTGGTTACACCTTCATGGCTTTAATCGTATGTAATTATATCTATTTTTACATTATGACCAGATACCATTTTTGACCTATAAACTCTTGATGGGAGAGTGATCATAGGAATAAAAAACTTTTACAATAATGAAAGAAAAAATACTGAAAACAAAATATTTAAATTGATGTTAAAAAATCAATAAACCGGCTTTAAATTGATGTTAATTTAAATGTTAATGAGAAAGTGACGAAAATAAGTTTCTGAGGTTGGCTTTTGTTAGGGCGAGGAAGCAGAACGCCCAAGGGCTCTGAGTTGTATCGCCGCTGTGCTATTTCAACTTCTGGTATTGTGCTGGCCACCTGACACTCTTCAAGACGAGGTGAATAATTCACACATCAGGTACAAAAAGTACTCGATTCGATATGGAGGGAGGGGTACTCACCAGTTCAGTATAACTCCTCAAAATAAAAATAAAAATTCTATGAAAATTATTTCTATAAAAATTATTTCTATAAAAATTAAGTCTCTTTTAACGAATCTTGTCAAGCCTGATGAGTGGCAGAAATATTTCAAGTACGTATCCGAAAAAAATAAATAAAATACCTCAAATACTAATTGGGTACCAAGTATTTTAACCTCTGCTCAGCTTTGTTTAAATTTCATTTTTGCCACGAATATTTCTATAAATATATTTAAACATCTTTACTTTGGGGCTCGTCAGTTTCATCAAAAATTAAATGACAATAAAAATTAATTGACAGAGCGTACAAATTGCGGATGCAGCATACAATCTTCCATGGTACGATTTGACGACGAATGATGGCAAAATCGTTCTTATGATAATCATAAAATCTCAAGAACCCGTTACAATAACTGCTGGAAAATTTACAATTGTATCACTCGACACGTTTGCATGGGTAGGTAAAATTTTTAAGTCACATCCCACTTTTTGTTGTATCTTGTACTTGGGCGAGAAAATTAATTATATCATCTCTACCCTTACGATTATTTGTCAGGTTCTCAAGTCATCTTTCTCAATGCTCACTCTTCTACGTCAAGTGTTGGACTAATTTTTCGTAGTCATTTATTTACGTTGAAAAATAATAATTCAAAGCTTGACACCCCCGAATAAAAATTACTGTAGACTGTAAATAATAAATGAGTAAAATGGTGGAGAAAGAAATTGTCAAGTTCTGATGGCGATTTAAGAAAATTGTTAAGACTACTCGAATCTAAAATAAAATATTATATGATTGAATTTTATTTATCATTGAATTATGATTTAAAGCATCGCTAACATTTCGACAACTCCAATAGCAATTTTCGTGTGGAAGTTTTGATCGTTGAAATAATTATGATTTTTCATTACTTCCCATACTTACTTTTATGAAAAAAATCCAAAATGACTCGACGATAAAATAATTATGAATAACAGTTGCACAGAAAATTATTTATATTTATATTATGTACCGTATCGTAAATAACTCGCTCCATATTTCAAAAATCCGATGCCTCTGAAGAAGAGAACGATTCGTTGCATATTGTCGAAAACTGTCGAAATTGTTCGAGACGTTATGTCAAAGTTGTGAAAAAAAAAACGTTCACTAACTCCTCACGATTTTGTCTGAATACCTTGAGAAAAAACCGTTCCAAGATCGAGCAGCTGAGTTTAGAGCACGAGTAAATTCTCCTCCAATGCGAAGATGCATTTGTGCAGGAGTGGGGACAAAATTCGCGTAGTGGGGACTCGTTAACCAATGGGAGTTCCAAGGCGAAGATAGGCCACGCCTCACCATGCGCACATGTCCCGTGCGCATTGGCTATTCCCCCACTACGCTGCCACTTTTCCCACCATGCGGGCACCTTGAATCTCAATACTTACCGAGAGTATCGTGGCTTAAACTGTATATTACTAATTCAAGCTAATCGCGTGTCACAAAAAAAATGTTTCGAGACAATATATCCAACTTTGAAGCACGATGGCATTGACATTTAGCTGCTTTTTTTTTGTCGTGATTCAGATTGCTGTGGATGGATAAGCGAGTGTTGTAAATTCAGCGTGAGGTCGGTGAGTCATAGAAGCTTCCCATACACTTTAACCTGTATCCAAACGGTCAATCGCCTCGTTGAATAATCTATAATGATAGATTCCATAGCATGTTTCGTTGGAAAAAAAAAAAAAAAATACCATACACGAGATAAACTTTTTCGTCGTGACTCGCGCAAGTTTGAAACTTTTACCGTCTGTCTTTAAGAGCATGAGACATGTCATTAAACAATAATAATCCGACACACTGCGCACGAGCAGGCAAATAAGTGAGGGAAGAGAAAAAAAAAGCTCCTCGCGCTGAAAAATCTTAGCAGTATTTTTCTTCCCTGACAATCGAGAATCTTATCAGGGAAGTTAACAGGTACATAAATCGCCATGAGGCGTAAAAATTTTGTGGATTATTCCTCATTTAACAAACTTTTACTTCATGGCTGCGGAGTTCTGCCACTAAAGTCGTGTAATATTTTCATTAATTCTTTCTTCGTACTCGGGTCTCTCGTTTCATCGGGATTTTTGTCACTTCCTGCCTGTTACGCCATGACCTTTTGCTGGAACGAAATGTCATCGAATCAGCGGATGGACGTTATCGTGCAGCATCTTGAAATCATAGCAGGAATTATAAAAGGCAGATTGAAAAATATTTAAAAACGATGCTTTTGTTAATAACTTTTTCTCGCTTCGTTATTTCGTTGATCGATCTTACTCTTAGATAAATGAACAGAGTTGCTTGATGAATTGCAGTATTCATTTTGTTACCAAAACGAGAAAAACTCTACAGGCTGACGGAATTCTGCTCAAATCTTTGGGACAATGTCATCAGCGATGAGGACTCGATTATTGTTGAGCCTTACTCGACCAGAGGACTTTATCTTACTTATGGATTTGCATTAAATGTTTTTGCTGCAGTTTCGAGCTTTTTATTGACTCCTCTCTTTACCAGCTTCATCGTCGATGGAAATGGTACCGTTCTCGTTAGCAAACAGCTTCCTTACACAGCTGGTCTTTTTCACAAGAGCATAAGTCAATTTAATGTCTGGCATGCTTTGCAAATTCCCACTGGTTTCGGCAGTACTTGGGCAATCGTTGCCATTGATTGTGCAACTGCATTTTACGTTGCACAGGCTTGTGCCCATATGAAATTATGTGGCGTGAAATTTAAAAGGGTCGCCGATGATTTTGCCATGACAGAATCAATGACTGTACTCGATTCTCAGTCGACCAAGAGGAGGAAACATTTTTTTAAAAGGATCGTCAAATGTGCCAAGTATCACGAGGATGTACTCAGGTGAGATAATTTTTATTCAATATTTTCACGGAGCCTGATAAATTATAACTTTTACCGGAAGCTCATAATTTTCATTGCTATTTTTATATTGACGAAAAAAAAATAACTGCATGCTTAGCTTAATTTTTTTATGATTCATACTTGGATTTCTGGCTTTTTATACTTGGATTTGTGGCTGATCAAGAAGCCATAAAAAGCTTTTTTTTTATTTTTTGTATTTTGGTCTCTCGTAACGTTGGATCCTGTACAGATATTCCCGAGCTATCGAGGATGTATTTTCTTCTGTAATTTTTGTCCAAATGATACTCAGCATAACTGTCATTTGTGGATATTGCTACAGTCTCTTGGTCGTACGTAATTGAGAGTGATAAATCTTTCACGATACCAATTTGTAATTTTCTGTCCAGTGCACTCTGGTCTTTTGTTCAAGCAAGAAGATCTCTCGGGACGTCCGAGATATGTAATTCATCTGGTCGGTGGGACCCTGCAACTTTTGTTGTTTTGCTGGCCACCGGATAACCTTCAGGACGAGGTCAGTTTTACACGTCTCGTAAAACTGTACTCTCGTAGCCATCTCGTCATGAGATGACTACGAAAATTCATTGGTGCCTAGCACAGCCAAACAAAAAAAAATCTATCTCAGTAAAATATAAAAATATATTTACACTAATTGAGCACCAATAACTCCCTAGATTCTATTTCATTCAACAAAATTTCGTTCGATGAGAATAAATTATTATTCAGATAAAATCTTGATAATTTTTTTCTTCAGAGTGGAAGGTTTGTTTTAGTGCAAAAAAAAAAAACGTTATGAAATTTTTCATGCCAGAGAGTACTTAAAAGATAAAAAATCACAATTTAGAAAAATTGTCTGGGTGCTCGTCTGTGTGTGTGATGCGGATTAAAAATTGATATATCTTCCGAATGGCTTGACCGTACGGGTTGCAATTTTTTACGCAAGTTATTCATCTTTGTTCGATGCTATTTTCGGAAAGATTCATCCGCTCACTTTAATTTTATGAGATTCAAAAAAAAAAAATCGAATATATCTGTGACGAGCATAATTTTTGAAATTTTAGAGTGTTCGGACTAAATTTTTTTACAAATATGTACAATCACGACACGTTGAAGAGAATTGGTAACCCTTCGATTATACACACCGATGCGAATTCGTACAAAGAATTTCTTATTTTTGTACCTTTTGAAAATCAAAGGGAATTTCCCCTAACCGAGACGGGGATAATGGTTTTTTTTTTCTGGAATTTCATTGTGACCATTTTATCGGGTATATTTTGAGCTTTAAAAAACACTGGTAATAAATTTAAATAAATTAAATTTTAGATGTAGATTTTAATTTTAATAAATTAAAAAATAAATTAAAATTTAGATGTAGATTTTAATTTTAATAAATTAAAAAGTAAATTAAAATTGATTGATAATCGAAGGGTTAAACCCTTCTGATGTTACAAGATTTTGATAATTCGGAATAGGGTAACTTTTACACATTTACCACAAGCTGACCTGAACTAATAAAAATAATATCTTACCTTGTATGTTACTTTAAATTGATATTAGACGATACTTATTTTTTTTTACTAAATTTATAAAGGATTAATGGAGGGGTCCTTATTTTATGGAATTTAGAATTGGTTGGAAAATTTAAACGAAAATCAAATCCAAGCAGCTGTCTGCTATAATTATATTTGCCACCTACAATGAGAGGTGCAAATTTTAATTCGCAGCTATTTAAAATTAAATTGGGTTGATTTTTGGGATTGAGAATCGTTTAAGGACGATAATTTTTCAGGGTGTCCAGATGGCTTACGCGGCTTATGACCTTCCCTGGTATGATTGGAAATCAAAAGAGGGCAAGCTCGTCAGTATTATTATAGCAAGATCGCAGAAACCTCCAAAGATAACCGCTGCTAATTTCACGACCGTTTCACTCGAGACCTTTTCTGCGGTTGGTAAAAAAACTTATGCTTGATATTTTCTTTATTCTTTCTTTGCCTAGCAATTAATTATTTCTATCCAAAAAGTTTATATTTGTGTTAATGATGGTATCGACACTTTTAGATTTTAAAGACAGCATTCTCGACGGTAACTCTTCTATTGCGAGTATTGGAATGAATTGTACGTAATGAATTTTTTTAAATCCATTTTTGTCACAAATTATTGACACTTGAGAAACAAAAAAAAACCAAACAAAAACGTAATATTTTTAAACCCAAACTTATGCTTGATATTTTTTTTATTCTTTCTTTGCCTAGCAATTAATTATTTCTATCCAAAAAGTTTCTATTTGTGTTAATGATGGTATCGACACTTTTAGATTTTAAAGACAGCATTCTCGACGGTAACTCTTCTATTGCGAGTATTGGAATGAATTGTACGTAATGAATTTTTTTAAATCCATTTTTGTCACAAATTATTGACACTTTTGAGAAACAAAAAAGAAACCACACAAAAACGTAATATATATATATGTGAAAAAAATGTGTGCGAGGGATTAAAAAATAATAATAATTGATTTTTAATTAAAAAAAAAAATTATCCCTGCTCTTTTCGTCAAATTTAGATCGCATAAAATTCAGACTAAATTTGCACATATCGTAGAATATCAAGTATAAATTCCATTTCTTCACTTCTACATCATATAAGACAAATTGCTTCTTTATTTTTTTCCATACATCACTTTCGATTCGATTTCCGTGATTTTTCTTCACACGATATCTCAATGGCAAAATATAGCTTTGCATAATTCATGAGCGAAACATTTCGTCGACCATTCGTCCAAAACTTTTGCCAAGTTTGTGACTCACTTTCTTCAGTTTCTTTCCCTCCACGAACTTGGAACTTTTTTTTATGTCTCACGAAATAAATGAACAATGATGGTGGCGTACAGACTGCGCAGTATCGAAAATATGATCGAGCAGAGGGGGATGAAAAAACCTTAGAAAGATTCTACTCGTTTAGTTGGCGTCTCAAGATATTGGCAGCACGTTCTTTCTCTTATAACCCATCCTGAATCAATTGTGTATTTTGTGACTCGCACATTCGTTATGAAGCGACGAAACTTTCACGACTATTCGTGGTACAACAAATTTTTACTTCGCATTTGTGGCGTTTTGCCCTCGAAGAATTATTCTTTGATAAACTTCGTTCTCGCTGTAACGCCATTTTTCACAACGAGCTTTTTAATAATTCCGCCAATATACACGACCACAACTCAATGGAACAGGCTTGCGGGAACTGAGAAAATGGATTTACTCACTCAGTGTATCGAGGTGTCTGTCGCGGTGATAAAAGGTACATTGTAAGGTTTCCATTAAAAATCAAATGGTTTTTCGACAAAATCTATTTTTCGACAAAATAATTTTTACCTAAATTACTAATTTTTGAGAGTATTTTTTTTTTAAATTATGTAACAATGGCTGCTTTGATTAATTTCAGTTTTCGTTTTGTTATCAAAACGTGAGAAACTTTTGAGGCTGATGGAATCTTGTTCGAAACTTTGGGAAAAAGTTACCACTCCACAAGACGCTGAATCAGTTGAGCCTTACGCAACCAGAAGTCTTTATTTCACTTATGGTTTTACCATTAATGTTATTTTTGCTCTCGGCACTCTTTTTATGGGTCCCTGTTTGATTAATTTCGTTCTTGATGGAAATGGAACGGTTATCGTTAGCAAGCCACTTCCCTATGTGACCGGAATGTTTCACGATAATGTCCGAAATTATTATATTTGGTTTGCCCTTCAAATACCCGCTTGCTTCATGAGTGTAGAACCGATCGTTGCTGTTGACACCATTACTGCTTTCTTCGTACTTCACGCCTGCTCTCATATGAGACTATCTCACGATTTTTTTCGCAAAGTTTCTCAAGATTTTACAACAGAAAAGCCTGTTGCCATGATGGACAGCGAATGGCACATTAAGAGGGACAAGATTTTTCAGGATATCGTCAGATGCGTGAACCATCATCAGGATGTACTGAGGTAAATGGGCTTGGGCAATTTTTATTTATTTAACAACATTGATTGAATTTTCGTTTCATATTTTATTTTAGCAAATTTTACTTATAACCCATTTACTTAACTAAAATATATTTCATGCGTAAATAAAATTTGCAATTAGTATAGAATTCCAATACAGAAATATTGCGCTCGTAATTCTTCTACGATAACAATTTATTATTATAACTGTTATTATTATGATTATTTATTAATGATAATTAATAATAAAATAGCCAAGAATTTTCAACCGAGGAAATAGATTTTTTTTTAACATTTTTATCATCACCCAGGAGCTCATTTTCATATATCGTATTTTTTTTTTTTTTTATTAAAATTTGAGAAATAAAATTTGAGTTTGCGTACTTATATTTGAATTTTCGTTTCATATTTTATTTTAGAAAATTTTACTTGTGACCCATTTACTTAACTAAAATATATTTCATGCGTAAATAAAATTTGCAATTAGTATAGAATTCCAATACAGAAATATTGCGCTCGTAATTCTTCTACGATAACAATTTATTATTATAACTGTTATTATTATGATTATTTATTAATGATAATTAATAATAAAATAGCCAAGAATTTTCAACCGAGGAAATAGATTTTTTTTTAACATTTTTATCATCACCCAGGAGCTCATTTTCATATATCGTATTTTTTTTTTTTTTTATTAAAATTTGAGAAATAAAATTTGAGTTTGCGTACTTATATTTGAATTTTCATTTCATATTTTATTTTAGAAAATTTTACTTGTGACCCATTTACTTAACTAAAATATATTTCATGCGTAAATAAAATTTGCAATTAGTATAGAATTCCAATACAGAAATATTGCGCTCGTAATTCTTCTACGATAACAATTTATTATTATAACTGTTATTATTATGATTATTTATTAATGATAATTAATAATAAAATAGCCAAGAATTTTCAACCGAGGAAATAGATTTTTTTTTAACATTTTTATCATCACCCAGGAGCTCATTTTCATATATCGTATTTTTTTTTTTTTTTATTAAAATTTGAGAAATAAAATTTGAGTTTGCGTACTTATATTTGAATTTTCATTTCATATTTTATTTTAGAAAATTTTACTTGTGACCCATTTACTTAACTAAAATATATTTCATGCGTAAATAAAATTTGCAATTAGTATAGAATTCCAATACAGAAATATTGCGCTCGTAATCCTTCTACGATAACAATTTTTTATTATGATTATTTATTAATGATCATTAATAATAAAATAGCCAAGAATTTTCAACTGAGGAAATAGATTTTTTTTTAACATTTTTATCATCACCCAGGAGCTCATTTTCAAATATCGTATTTTTTTTTATGTATTTCGAATGTCTGCAGATACTCGGAAGCTGTTGAAGAAATTTTCGCACCGATTTTTCTTATTCAGACAATACTATGTATCGTAATAATTTGCGCATATGCAGGTGTTATCGTTATTGTACGTAAATACGTTAAAAGTATTTCGGATAAAACAAAATAAAAAAAATAAAATGATCAAAATTTATTTCCAATTAATTTCGTTATTGAAGGAAGAAGACCTGAAACAACGAGTCATATATATATTTCATCTGATTGCTAGCACAATTCAGTTGTTGATATTCTGTTGGCCACCGGACTCTCTTCAGGACGAGGTTGGTAAATCGTATTTTTTGTTTGGGGTGGGAGATAAAACTCAATTGATATGAGTTAAGGATTCGGTACATTCCCTTTCATTATCGACGATCTCAGTTCTTAGCGTCCACAATCTTAGGGACTTTGTGGTGCCACCTATACTGCGGGTGTGCCTAGCACCACAAAGTCCCTAAGATTCCTCTCTGCTGGTGCCTTCCTTGATTTATCCATTTCCATTTATCGCTATGTCCCACATCAGTGACGAATACATATAACATTAGAATGGGAAACTCTTGAATCCTGAATCAAATTCGAATTGATTGGATTACGAACATACATTATCAATAATTTTTGTAATTTAACATTTGATCCAAAATCAGATTTAGGATTCAACAGTGATCACTCCGTTTTAGGATGTCTCCATGCATTCTTCTATTATTTAAAATTTGAACCTCTTGAATTGAATCTCCCTTGCATGGAGCATTCTTTAGATAAAAAAAAAAAAACAAACGAAACGATCGAAACACCAGATTAATTATGGATGGACAATGAGTGACTGAATCAAATTCGAATTGATTGACGAACATACATAGTTATCAATAATTTTTGTAATTTAATATTTGATCCAAAATCAGATTTAGGATTCAACAGTGCAACAGTAGATTTAGGATTCAACTGTTTTAGGATGTCTCCATGTATTCTTCTATTATTTAAAATTTGAACCTCTTGATTGGAGAAGTGGTCTTTCATTGGAGGAAGAATGATTTTATTGGGATCTTACATTCTGAATACAATTGAATTGAATCTGGGTGCATGGGATATTTTTTAGATAAAAAAAAAAACAAACGAAACGATCGAAACACCAGATTAATTATGGATTGACAATGAGTGACACTTTCGTTTCTTTAAGCCCCTGCAACGCTTCCCAAAAAATGTGTTCCTTTATTTATCCGATTTCATGAAATTTCGACAGTAAATCATTCGTTAATTAGCTAAAAAATTTCCTTCGTTCCTATTTCATCGAGATTCCAGTAAACTGCATTCAGGATGCAAGTTCCCAAGTGGAAATTGAAACCTTCCGCAATTGTTCTCCTTTGACTCTAAATGGTTAAACCAAATCATTTTCGAGGATTGAATAAATGCTCCTCCACCTTGTTTTGCATTAATTAAATTAAAAATATAGCTAAATTTGGAACCAGCAGAGGATAAAAATATTCCCTTGGGAAGAGAGCCTCATTTTATTGCTCGTTTCAACGTCCTCATGAAATCTGAGGTGGGTTAAAAATCTTTTATGGGTTTGGTCCTTGTGTTAAATGCATCGAGTAATGGAAATTGAATTCAATTGCATTCTGGATGCAAGCTGCAAGTCAATTGCATTCTGGATGCAAGTTGCCAATAAGAAATTTTTTTACCATCAACTGGTTGCAATGTAAAATGATAAAAAAAAAAAAAAACGCATTAAAATGTCCCAAATGGGTCCCCTGAATCAAAGACTTTTATTCAAGTACAAGTGTGAATTGCCACATACGATTCATTATACCGTTTTTAATTGTTTGGCCCTAGAGCTTCAAGTTGGCAGACGCCGCTTACGATCTTCCTTGGTATGATTGGACATCCAAAGAGGCAGAGCTCGTTCGTACGATAATGGCAAGATCGCAGTCACCTCCTACGATGACTGCCGGCAAATTCTCAATAATGTCACTCGAAAAGTTTTCCTCGGTAGGTAAAAAATAACATGCAAATCTGTTATTTTCATGCAAGTCCATTATTCTTTTTTCAGGCTGCCTATCGTATTGGTCGATTTTAGAACGTACGTTCCAACTGCAGTTTTTTTTGCAGAAACCTTCCATGTAATACGTACGTTCGAAAAATCGAGCCTTGCAGATATTGGCAGTGACGATAGTAGGCTTCTATCTTAACTGTTATCAAAATCTCAATGATTATTACCAACTCCATTGGTAAATAGTATTATAATTATTATTTTTTTGGCAATATTTTTAGATTCTTTCGCTAGCTTTCTCGATGTTTACACTTCTGAGGCAAGTAGTCGATTGATATTACACAATTGATTTCCCGATCCTGGCATTATCAGACGACCGGTGGCATTTTTTCAGTGTAATCGAACGATGATAAGAACGCTATCAAGGACAGTAGAATGATTATTTCTATGTACCATGAATATATATATATTTATGTTTGACAATGATGTTTTATTTGATCTTTCGTTGGTAGGGAATATTTTATCAAGGAATTTTCAGAGGTTCGTACGAAGAGATCTTCTTCGACATTTTTACACGTCGATAAGAAGAGATGTTATTTCAAGTGGATGGCTTTAGGTCAAATGTTACCAGATGCCGATTACTCAGATAGCCAACGTGGGACATGGATTGATTTTATTAAGTCTGTTTTTTACACCAACAAGTAATTAAATTATGATTTTTAGTGTGGTATGAAAATTGATTCCTCTTTGACCCTAATGAAAACACAAACGTCACGATGTGTCAACTTCAGCATGGTAAAAAACCTACAAAATTCTACGATCATTGTAATCGAATGATGATACCTGTGCCTACGAAGACACCAGAATTATCATCACCATGATAAGATATCTTTCGTCGATAGGGTAAATTTCCTCATAGAAACTTTCACGAGTCAATATGAAGAGACCTTTAACATTTTCAGTAGTTGATGAAAAAAAAATCTCCAGCTAGCCGGTATGAAAGTACTTCGAGTACTGCAAGTATTTAGTACTTTTTTTACTTAGAAAATTTCTCGGAATGTTTTTACAAGCTTCGACATATGACATTTTTTAAATGATGATAAATACTTGTTCATCAAGATTGTCAACAAGGTTTACATTGTGTACTTTGAATAATTTGATTTATGGATGAGTTATTATTGCAATGATCATGAAAAACCATCGTGAACCAAAAAAAGAGTCATTAATGCTAAATGAAAATTTAGACTCTTTTTAAATGATGATGCGCACTTATTTATCAGGATGGACAACAAGACATTATTCAAAGTACACACTGGGTACTTTGAATAATTTGATTTGTGGATTAATCATTATTGCAATGATCATGAAAAACCACCGTGAACCCAAAAAAGAGTCATTAATGCTAAATGAAAATTTAGACTCTTTTTAAATGATGATGCGCACTTATTTATCAGGATGGACAACAAGACATTATTCAAAGTACACACTCTGTACTTTGAATAATGTGATTTGTGGATGAGTTATTATTGCAATGATCATGAAAAACCATCGTGAACCCAAAAAAGAGTCATTAATGCTAAATGAAAATTTAGACTCTTTTTAAATGATGATGCGCACTTATTTATCAGGATGGACAACAAGACATTATTCAAAGTACACACTCTGTACTTTGAATAATGTGATTTATGGATTAATCATTATTGCAATGAACATCAAAAACCATCGTGAACCCAAAAAAGGGTCATTACTGGTAAATGAAAATTTAGACTCTGCCCTTTAGGGTCTGCCTGCATCGTTTCATCCTTAAATATATATCTACCTTCGAATTTTTCCTATTTTTCTTAAATGCCACACGAGCAAAATATTTTTCTGCTATCTCGAGCTGAAAAAAAAAACAACGAGGGAAAAAGAAGCAGATATACCAAGGGGAGAGAGGTTTTCGTTGTAGTCACTGGCTCACCGTCAGCATCGATCATTTTCACTATCACACTCAGAGAGGGCTTAGCGAAATGCACCCTAGGACGAAAAATCATAAACGTGACCTCCTCTCTCTCTCTCTCTCTCTCTCTCTCTCTCTCCCCCCCCCCCTCTCTCTCTCTCTCTCTCTCTCTCTCTCTCTCTCTCTCTCTCTCTCTCTCTCTCTCTCTCTCTCTCTCTCTCTCTCTCTCTCTCTCTCTCCCTCTCTTTCTCTCTCCCTCTCTTTCTCTCTCTCTCTCTCTCTCTCTCCCTCCCTCTCTCTCTCTCTCTCTCTCCCTCTCTCTCTCTCTCTCTCTCTCTCTCTCTCTCTCTCTCTCTCTCTCTCTCTCTCTCTCTCTCTCTCTCTCTCTCTCTCTCTCTCTCTCTCTCTCTCTCTCTCCCTCTCTCTCTCTCCCTCCCTCCCTCTCTCTCTCTCTCTCTCTCCCTCCCTCTCTCTCTCTCCCTCCCTCCCTCCCTCCCTCCCTCCCTCTCTCTCTCTCTCTCTCTCTCTCTCTCTCTCTCTCTCTCTCTCTCTCTCTCTCTCTCTCTCTCTCTCTCTCTCTCTCTCTCTCTCTCTCTCCCCCTCTCTCTGTGTCTCTCTCTCTCTGAGCTATTCCATTTTCTTTTAGGGACGAAAAGAAAAGTCGTCATGTGGCCGAGATCATGCTTTTTGAGTGGCCAGAATGATAAAATCCACGTATCTTTCCAAGATCTTGGAAGAAGTCGCTTACTGCGTCACTCGTTAAAAGGCAACACACTCTGCTTCGATTCCTTATCTCCCGAGCAACCAGCATTGGCCCAGCTATCACTCGATCACGTTTTCTGTATCCTCGTGGCTACGATGTCAAACTTTTCTTTGTTACATCCGGGCCACGATGGCCTCATAATTCTTCGCAACAATTAAATTTTTTCCTCGGAGATATTCCAACGAAAATCAGGAACAATATTTAATAATTTTTTGACCAGTATAAAAAAAAATCATAATTCATATTTTTCATTGGCAAAAATTTTAACTGTTCATGAATCTAACGATAAGAGTTAACTATAATTTTATTCAAGTGCATCAACATTATTTTAGAGCTAAAGAAAATTTGCTGAGTAAATGGAGTCAATTAATTATAACGATTCCTTAATTATATGTTTTTCTACCCATGTAAATTAGGGATCAATCGGTTCTTCAGCGAGTAAAATTCATGAAAATTCATTTTAAAAATGCCGGTATAACCGCCTTGCTTGCGGGCGCAAAGTTCCATGTCCGCCCGCTCGCGAAGTGCGCATGCGCCTGACTATAAAACCGGCCACTTTGCGCCGGCTTCACATGCTTTTGAAAAAACGCGTTTTCAAGGGGGAGTAGGACAAAAATATTTTTATCAAATTGGCGAAACTGTCAATTAATAATTTATCTAATAAGTTGGCTGTAATTTTATTTAATTCCTAAGTGTTAAAAAATTATTTAAGGGCATGGGAATTATTTTTTCGATGGGAAAAGTCAGTAAATTTAAGTGGCCATGACACGTGCAGTGTTAACGACGAAAATAAACCTCGTTCTCGTAATAATGAACCCTGGAAACGAATGGCAATAGATGGATGGCTGTTGAGGGGTGCGGAGAGAGAGAGACAGAGATAGAATCGTGCAAACTCATTGCTTTTCATGAGATTGTGAACAGTAAACGGAGAAGTTCACGAAATCGATGGTCGATCCAATCCAATTTTTCTCCGTACACGATGTCCAAGTTCTGGTGTAACATGGTAGGAAAAAGATTATAAATAAACATCAGATCCCCCTTGCACAGATGGGAGATGAGAGGAAAGAAAAAAATCAGAGAAAGCTCGACTGACGTTTCCATATATTCGAGTCTTCGAGGACAAATTCAGCTTGACTTTGTTTCGCTACAAAAATGCCAAAAAAATATTTAAGCCAAATTTATTTGATGACACATTTTTTTCATTCAAATGAATTCGAAGATTTTTTTATCCCATGAATTTTATTTTCATCATAGAAAATCCATTTTATTAAATAACCATCGAGAAAAGGTTTGAGTTGTTGGCTCGTTAATTTTAGCTTAAGCTCGTTCAGTTTAACTCAACATCGAGCCCACAATTTAATTCACAGGATTTGTGGAATTCAAGAAGGTACAAAATTTAACTGCAGCAAAAAATATCTTTTTTGTTGTTATGATGAAAAAATAGTTTGTCCTGAAATGCAAGGGTTGCAAAGGAGTTCTTTAAAATTATTTATAAGGCTCGTCTATAACTAATGAGAACCCTTATCGATCTGTGCCACATTTCCCACCTTTGAATTTATTGGATATTTATTTTATTTCCCACCTATGAATTTATTTATTGGTCACCTATTTATTGGTCACCTATGAATGACCAAACTCCTGAAAAGGCTCGCAAGAGCTCAACATCTAAGTGGGTATAACCTAGTAAAAGAGAGAGAGAGAGAGAGAGAGAGAGAGAGAGAGAGAGAGAGAGAGAGAGAGAGAAAACGATTCGTACAGTGCGCTGGACCACAGCAGAGATGCCAGGGATGAAAGGGGGCGCCGCTTTAGAATTAATTATAGTCAATATAGGGGTGATTGTGGAGAGGTATGTCTGGCGAGGACAGGCTTTCCTGATGCTGGGTAAGGGGAAGGAGAATCCCATCCGGGCAAAAGCGTTATGGAACGAGAGATGGGAGATAGGAAAGAGAAGAGATAAGGAGCCACAGAGAGAGAGAGGAAATGGAATGGCGTGAAAAGCGAGACAGACTTATATATACATATATAGGGAATATTTCTTTGGCTCGCACAATAAAGAAATTCCGCACGATTCCATGAAGAGCACGCGCGATTTCATCGTTTACTTCTCTCGGCAAATGGGCATATCAGTAATGCAATATATTTTTGGACCATATAATACATATATATTTATTATATTATTTATAAATTTATTCGCATGCAATATATTTTTGCAATGCAATGCAATATATTTTTGGACCATATAATACATATATTTATTATATTATTTATATATTTATTCGCATGCAATATATTTTTGGACCATATAATATATATATATATTTATTATATTATTTAAAAATTTATTCGCATGCAATATATTTTTGGACCATATAATACATATATATTTATTATATTATTTATATATTTATTCGCATAACGTATATATGTATAATTTATAGCTATATACATAACGTGTGTAAATAGTGAGTCATGGTAAGGGTAGTGTGAGCGAGCGAGAAACTTTAAGAGAGATTCTTGAGATAATGAGATCCATTACACAGCATCCGACCATCGAAGATAATTCGAGATACTCTCTGCAGTAAATGGGGGTGGGTGGCACGTTCTAAAGGGATAACTGACTCTCGAAATGACGAAAAATTTCGATGAATTATTGAGATTATTAGCGATTTATCGTTTCATCCTAATGCGATCAATGGAAAAAAAAATGGGAAAATTCGAGTGAAAAATCCATCGAAATATATTGAAAAAAAGAAAGAATTAATTCTGGTTGGAAAATATAGATATTGAATGTAAAAAAATTACTATTGGAAATTAATTTTGATTACTCGAAGAAAGGTGTAATTTATATTTTAGAATAATGCTATTAATGTAAAGTAAAAAAAAAATGGGAAAATTCGAGTGAAAAATCAATCGAAATATATTGAAAAAAAATGAAACAATTAATTCTGCTGGGAAAATATAGATATTGAATGTAAAAAAATAACTGTTGGAAATTAATTTTGACTACTCGAAGAAAGGTGTAATTTATATTTTAGAATAATGCTATTAATGCAAAGTAAAAAAAAATTGGGAAAATTCGAGTGAAAAATCAATCGAAATATATTGAAAAAAAATGAAACAATTAATTCTGCTTGGAAAATATAGATATTGAATGTAAAAAAATTACTATTGGAAATTAATTTTGACTACTCGAAGAAAGGTGTAATTTATATTTTAGAATAATGCTATTAATGTAAAGTAAAAAAAAATGGGAAAATTCGAGTGAAAAATCAATCGAAATATATTGAAAAAAAGAAAGAATTAATTCTACTGGGAAAATATAGATATTGAATGTAAAAAAATTACTATTGGAAATTAATTTTGACTACTCGAAGAAAGGTGTAATTTATATTTTAGAATAATGCTATTAATGCAAAGTGACCATATTTTATCGAATAATGAAAATTCTTGTAGGGATTTTCAATTTATTTTAACAGAAATTTATTCCATGACTGATTTACACTCAAGGAAAAAGGAAGAGAAAGAAAGGTCGAGGTCAACGATTCGTGAACTCGATTTACGAACTGGCAAGATTTTCATTTTTTTTTATTTTATACAAATCGAAAATCACTCAAACGTCATCATGACTGTCTCGGTTAATCGTCAAATTTTTGAGGAATTTATCCCTCCAAAATCTAGCTGATTTTAATCGGCTAGAAAAATTGGCAAAGTCTGTGGAAGAAGGAATTTTCATTACACGATTTTCAAGGATGGTAAGTTTTATGGAAAAATAAAAATGTGTATACTCAATTGTGCGACGAACGTAGTCCGGAAATTGACAGAAAACGTCAAGACCCCCACGAGCTTGCGTTCTCATCTTCGAGACGACGAGTCACCTCGTTTGATTCCATTCATCGATCTTGCAAA
>OY769912.1:1709356-1716856 GCA_963669185.1 Dyspetes luteomarginatus
AAACAAGAGCCAAACTTTATGAGTAAACCATTTTCGTACTGACCAGAAATTAGCACAATGCAAAACGTTTTGCAATTGTCCCCACCCTCCCCTACTTTTTCTAGAAGCAACAAAACCAAAAAAAAAAAGAACGGATTGATCAGACGTAATTATAAATGTCGATAATTCTTGGACTGGCGATTCGATGAAGAATGGAAAATGTAATTCGAATTCACCGGATTAAATTTATTCAAGAACTAATATTAACCATGAGTAAAAAAAAATATACCATCGCGAAGCTTTTTCGGAGCTCAATGGAGCAATAAAATATAATAAATAAATATTGGCGAAAATTACAAAAATAATTCGATGAACAATTTTAATGTCAAATTTTTTTTTTAGCTCTCAGACAATGAGGGATCCAATCGACCTACTCGAACGACGTACGCGAAGCTTTTTCAGCCTCAATGGAGCAATAAAATATAATAGATAAATATTGGCAAAAATTACAAAAATAATTCGATGAACAATTTTAATGTCAAATTTTTTTTTTAGCTCTCAGACAATGAGGGATCCAATCGACCTACTCGAACTTTGTTGTAAAGACATTTTAGAATTTGTGAATGATCCACAACCATTTGCACAGGATATCGAGGCCTACGAGTATACTGTCAAAGGTCAATGGACAGCTGCTGTCACCCTGAACAGTGTTGAACAGGAATTAAAATAAATATTAATTATACATGTATTCATACTCATCTATAAAAATTGTTTTATCTCTCTGAATGAAATTGCATTTGTATAAAAAAATAATTAAAATAAAATACAAAAAAATATATATATATATATATTTGCACTCGTATGATTTGTCACCTGACCAGATTTCATTCGATTTTAATGGATTTCGTTCGGTCAGGCTGGACTTGAATGAAATTGAGTAAAATGATATTTGGAAATTGAAAAAGAATCACTTGATAGGGCCCAGTCACGATATTTGAATCATAAATTTGAGTCTCGTCAATATGATATCCTGCTGAGCAATTTTTTTTTTTTTTGCTATAACTGTGATTAGCGATCGTTATATAAATACGTTGAAATATATCCAAGGCATCTCCTCCTTTTGGACAATTTGAGCATAATCGTGAGATTCAATTATTAATTATTACATATCGCTTGAGAATTAATTATTTATGCCAGATGGGAAGATCTTCCAACAAAATAAAAATAAAAATAAATATCAGAAGTACCGAGTGATAAAATATGGCATAAGTATTTTAGCCTCATTCAAGATGTAAAAAATATTATTTGCATCCTCGGTAGTGACTCATATTGCAGTTAAAGCTCATTCGTTGACGTCAAAAAAATCGAGGCTTGCCTAGAGACATCCACAGCCATTCGCATTTTTTTCGGCCATGGAGACACTTACGTAATTGTCTCGGGCAATTTAAAATGATCGGTAACTTTGAAGAGAGCGATGTTATTTTTTAGCGAGTTGCAAAAGACAGTATTTCTCGTAAAAAAAATATTTCAATGACTCAATGAGACTGAAGATATTTCCAGTTGTACCAGCAAATATTTTGAGTTTTTTTTTTTTGCTATTTTCTTAAAATGCTTTAGCGAATTTTAGATTACAAGAATAATGAAAAATATACATTAGTGATCGGTGATATCACACTGGATTTAAAAAAAATATATCTTACCACTAAACCACAGTGAGCTGCAGTGATGATGTCATTTTTTTAATAATTAAACCGTGGTGGTTTAATTAACAATTCAAACATTAACAATAGTAAAAACAGAATGAAACAGTGGGGGAAGGTCCCTAAAAATTCGAAAAATTTTACGTTAGAAGAGAAACAAATTAAAAGAATAAGATTATTTTTATTATCGATAATTATTTATAGTAATTCAGCCACATATATTGAATAATTTTTATAATTTTTATAATAATAATAATATAATAATAATAAATTTAAATAATAATAATTTTTATTTACGACGAAGATGCAATACCAAAGTGTAATAAATTTCCAATGAGACGAATACGAAGGAGGGAGGGATGCAAAAGGGGGAAATGAAGTGCGAAGAGCTCGGATAAAAAAAAAGGAAAGAGTAAGAGAGTATATGTATAGAAGTAGAGAAATACGTTTGGTAAAGAAAAAGCGAAGTCTAATAATCGCACGACGATACGAGAAAATAAGAGGGGTAGATTGCGAAGAGATTCTGGGTGGGGTTGTTTCACACAAGGAGAGAAATCGAGGGTGAGAGTATCAGAGACTCGATCCCGATGTTGAAAATGTTCTCTCTATCGCTCTATCTCGTGGTGATGGTGGGGAAAATTGCTGCCTTTCTTTATATCTATAAAAATAGGGGTGGATATGGGGGGTGACAAAAGCAGGGATGCAGAGAGTCACTTGAATCTCTGTTGGCATGCCCTCTGCTATGTGGGAAATAATGAAAATTACAAAAAATTAGTGGTTAACACTAATTTTATATATATATATATATATATATATATATATATATATATATTTTATATATATATATATATATAATTATATATATAATATTATATATATATATATAAAATATATATATATTCAACTAAAGAAATTATGCCGGACATATTTTTCAATATAGTACGAGCAGAGAGCAATAGTATTCGGTCCACGGGTGGCTCCAGTCATCACTGATGTTAGCCAGCGTTCGAGACGTTCAGTACTTGGATCGGTTACCGCTCTTCCAACCGATCTCAGGCTTACCGTTAATTATGATTAATAAATTTTATAGGATTTGAATCAATTTTAATATTCAAGTCCGATAAATTTTATAATTGCTTGGATGAAGAGAAAAATGAAGAAGGCATAGAAGGGCTGTAGAAAACTATCTTTTACCCACAAAATAATAAGGGTGGGGGGATGCGAGAGAACGGATGAAGAAAGATACTCGAAATTTTGGCGTTATATTATAATAAATAATTTCAATAAAATAATCAAAAATTCTTTTATAGTCCTAAAAAAATGTTTCTAACTAAATGAAAAATTTTTTTTGCCTCAAATAAATTTTTATTCATGACCAATGAATTTTGTAAAATTGGCATGAGTTTTGGTACTCGTGTCCAGATTTTTACTTTTTCGAGACGAATTTTGTGGTTCCATGAGGAATTAAATTAAGGGATGCTGAAGAAATTTGCCGCGATTCTGTTTTAACCACAAAATAATAAGGGGTGGGGGGAGGGATAGGGAGGATGGTGGGGTGTATGGAAGAGAAGGGGATGAAGAGAAAAATGAAGAAGGTACTGGGGCTGTAGAAAACTATTTTTTATCCACAAAATAATAAGTGTGGAGGGGTGCGAGAGAACCGATGAAGAAGCAATGAGAATCCTAAAAAATTTTGGCGTTACATCATAATAAATAATTTCAATAAAATGATCAAAAATTCTTTTATAGTCCTAAAAAAATGTTTCTAACTAAATGAAAAATTTTTTTTGCCTCAAATAAATTTTTATTCATGACCAATGAATTTTGTAGAATTGGCATGAGTTTTGGTACTCGTGTCGAGATTTTTACTTTTTCGAGACGAATTTTGTGGTTCCATGAGGAATTAAATTAAGGGATGCTGAAGAAATTTGCCACGATTCTGTTTTAACCACAAAATAATAAGGGGTGGGGGGAGGGATAGGGAGGATGGTGGGGTGTATGGAAGAGAAGGGGATGAAGAGAAAAATGAAGAAGGTACTGGGGCTGTAGAAAACTATTTTTTATCCACAAAATAATAAGTGTGGAGGGGTGCGAGAGAACCGATGAAGAAGCAATGAGAATCCTAAAAAATTTTGGCGTTACATTATAATAAATAATTTAAATAAAATGATCAAAAATTCTTTTATAGTCCTAAAAAAATGTTTCTAACTAAATGAAAATTTTTTTTTGCCTCAAATAAATTTTTATTCATGACCAATGAATTTTGTAAAATTGGCATGAGTTTTGGTACTCGTGTCCAGATTTTTACTTTTTCGAGACGAATTTTCTGGTTCCATGAGGAATTAAATTAAGGGATGCTGAAGAAATTTGCCACGATTCTGTTTTAACCACAAAATAATAGGGGGTGGGGGGAGGGTTAGGGAGGATGGTGGGGTGTGTGGAAGAGAAGGGGATGAAGAGAAAAATGAAGAAGGTACTGGGGCTGTAGAAAACTATTTTTTATCCACAAAATAATAAGGGTGGGGGATGCGAGAGAACCGATGAAGAAGCAATGAGCGTCCTAAATAATTTTGGCGTTACATTATAATAAATAATTTCAATAAAATGATCAAAAATTCTTTTATAGTCCTAAAAAAATGTTTCTAACTAAATGAAAAATTTTTTTTGCCTCAAATAAATTTTTATTCATGACCAATGAATTTTGTAAAATTGGCATGAGTTTTGGTACTCGTGTCCAGATTTTTACTTTTTCGAGACGAATTTTCTGGTTCCATGAGGAATTAAATTAAGGGATGCTGAAGAAATTTGCCGCGATTCTTTTTTTACCCACAAAATAATAGGGGGTGGGGGGAGGGTTAGGGAGGATAGTGGGGTGTATGGAAGAGAAGGGGATGAAGAGAGTCACTTGAATCTCGCTTGGCATGCGCTGTACGTGGGAAACACCGAGAATCGTGAAAATCGTGGCGTATGGATGACCAAAGACGGCTCGAGAGACGCAGACGACGGTGGGCAGCGACGCGCGGCCGTCGAGCCGGGCTACAAGGGTGGAGAATGCGTCCTCATCCTCACACGGTCGCGGTTTTTCCACGGGCGAACATTCGCCGTTATCAGGACAAGAGGAAGAAGGACTAGCAGGGCCCGATCAACAGCCACGAGGAACGGAAAGGTCAAACGGCAATCCGTGTCCGGGGCACAAAATTCCACGAGGGGTGAGTCCCAAATATTATTATTTTTATTCATTTCATATTTCATTCCGGTTGAGATTTAAAAAATTTAACCATGCTTGACAGTGTTGAAGAATTAATTAAGTTAACCCCAAAATGTTACACATACTTAATTTCTAACCTTTTTCATATATTTTATTCGTGACCTTTTATACTCCGCGTCATTCCGAAATTATTTTTCATTAGATTCAAAGTCTCACTGAGAGACTGCAAATTTAATTTCGCTGCTTACAGACGAAAAAATAGTGATTAATAAGGGGACTAATAGCACGCACATTTTTCTAGGGTCTCATATCCATGAGCGGTATTGACAGAGGCAGGAAATGTCATTAGAATTTTTGAGATAAAAGAATTTTATTTTTAAAGACTGTAAAATTGATTTACAATGAAATATTGATTTTAGATTAATAAAATAAAATTCCATAAAATTCCACGAGGGGTGAGTCCCAAATATAATTATTTTTATTCATTTCATATTTCATTCCGATTGAGATTTAAAAAATTTAACCATGCTTGACAGTGTTGAAGAATTAATAAAGTTAACCCCAAAATGTTACACATAATTAATTTCTGACCTTTTTCATATATTTTATTCGTGACTTTTTATACTCCGCGTCATTCCGAAATTATTTTTCATTAGATTCAAAGTCTCACTGAGAGACTGCAAATTTAATTTCGCTGCTTACAGACGAAAAAATAGTGATTAATAAGGGGACTAATAGCACGCACATTTTTCTAGGGTCTCATATCCATGAGCGATATTGACAGAGGCAGGAAATGTCATTAGAATTTTTGAGATAAAGCAATTTTATTTTTAAAGACTGTAAAATTGATTTACAATGAAATAATGATTTTAGATTAATTAACGAGGAATAGAGGAAGAAGAAATGACGATCAGAGATTATTTTATATTCAGGGTAATACTTTCACATCATCAGTTACTGTAGAAAAATTTATCGGCCACTCAGACAATGTGTCAGATTTTTATTTTTTACTTTCGGAGGAAAAAAAAATTATTTTCTATTCTCTTTTCATGCTGGATGAGCCTGAGAGTGAGGAAATTCCTGTGTGTATCATGGAAAACGCAAATAATTTGTTGAGTCCTAAAAAATCATTTCAAAGCTTAAAAAAAAGATTTATTTTAGAATCAACCAAATTTTCAAACATTAATAAATAATGTTTGCAAAAGTTGAATACATTTTAGTATTCAAATATTATTTTTCCTTGATAAATTTAAGTTTCATTTGAATAAATTATTTTTTCTCTTCCAATATTTTTATACTTACAGAAAAAATCATTAAAATTTATTCAAAAGAAATTGAATGAATTATTTACAATAAAATTTCTTGTTATTTAATATGCATCCTCACGTACACAAATAAAGGTCATATAGGTACATAGATATATATATATATGTGTATATTATATTGCATTAGGTGGCGATAGAACCGAAAACTATTTGTCCTTTCCTCGTCGATCACAGCTTTACGTCCGAGCGAGCTTAACCGGCTTGGTAGATTATTCTCCAGACATTGGCTTTTTTCACGATATAGGGAACGACTGGTACGAGCGATAAAACGCGCGACGGCGACGAGAAAAAATTCACCTCGCATGTAAGAACATGAAAAAAAAAAAAAAAATCAGTCAAACACTTTTTCGCTCTTATAGTATAAGATTTTTTGTGAGTCGATTTTATTTAATCCAACGAGACTTTGTCATTTCTAATAAATCATTCAAACGAGAAATTGATCTCGCAATGCTCAATTGTGATTCTTCTACTCGAGGGAACATATTATGTTATATTAAAAATGGAAGGGTCATAATAATCCGAACGAGCATAAGGTAGAATAAAATAAAAATTTTAAAAACTGTGCAAATTCGAAATTTACCTATTGCTTCCTCGCGATTTTCCCCACCCATATACTCTGCTCAATGAGGAATGACTTTCTCAATTCTGACTTCCTCATAGAGGAAGCTTTCTCTTGTGATAGTATGAAAATTATGAGAAGCGCTACAATTAAATTACAATTAAAATTAAAATTAAAATTAAATTAAAATGTACCTCATTATTTCAAACGAAATTTTGAGCGAACACCCCATTTTTCGGAATTTTTTTAAATTTAGTAAAATTAAAAATTTCATCAAATTTAAACCGTACGATCGATTCTTGTCAAACTCGACACCAAGTATCTTTGTCACCTAGCCCTAGCTCCGAGCAAGTTTTAGCTCAGTAGTTGGGAGAAGCGCTACAATTAAAATGTACTTCATTATCTCAAAGAAAATTTGAGCAAACACGCCATTTTTCGGATTTTTTTAAAATTAATTGTTCCATATTACATATATTGGTAACTTTTATCAGAAGATTATCTCTCTTATATGCACACTCAACTTTCAATTGTACACGAGAGTTCCGAACCCCCCAGCTTTCCCCTAAAACTCCTTTTATGACGATCCTCAGCATTTTTAATTACCACTGGATAGTATTATACATATATGTTTTTATGTGTACGAATCCAACGAACAAGCTCTGTCACACCCTCATGATAGTCGGAAAAGCTTCGCATTTGACTTGACCAGCGATAAAGAAAGGGGGAGGG
>OY769912.1:1719356-1889875 GCA_963669185.1 Dyspetes luteomarginatus
AAAAAATACTCGAAGATTTTAGATTTTATGGGATTTTGAAATTTTCGAAATATCGACGTGTGCTCATAATCTCATATTTTTTTAAGATAACGAGCCAAAAATTTCTACGCAACTGAGGAAGAAAGATATTTGGCAATAAATTTGATCAAAGTCTCTACAGGATTTCATATTTCAAGAAAAAATTTGTTTTTTCATTTTTCAATTTTGAAACATGTCACAGAACTTTGTTATATTTTTCTTTTTCATGCTCGCTGTGAAGCCAATCTGTAAATTCGTTACTGCTCTTCAGTCTGCCTCATACGCTGCTCTAATATCGTTGATAATTTAATTCTCGTGCTTGGCAAAATTTTCACGTAGTCCCGACGACTAAAAATCTCCGTAAAATTTACACAACTGAATTTTACGTAAGAAAATTGTGGATAAGCAATTTAAAAAAATAAAAAAACTTGTCATAAAAAAATTAAATTTACAAACTGTAGTATTACCGATCACAGAGTCGCGATATAAATCTCAAAATCGTTCGTTTAAATGTATATATAATCTCTCATTGTATAATGATAAGAAGATTACAAGATGCTGGTCAATTTCGTATTCACATTCTCCGTCAAAGTTGTGACGCGGAGGGGAGGGAGGGGGGGGGGGGGATAAAAATGGATTGGATTTATAATAATTTGCATCTACGTTTTCATATCGCTAAAGTCACGACACAAATGAACGTCCAATGTCCAAAGTTATGCATTTAAATGTACAAAATCATTTGAATAAATAAAATCTGCGCTTTTTTATCAATACCAGATCGATACTAAATGTTCGTAACTTGAATGAAGTGACATTGGTCGAGATGAACGAAGAGCACACTGGAGGCGGATGATGTTGATCGAAATTTTTTTTCTCGAACTTCGAAAATTTCCAGCTCTACCATTTTTATAGTTTACACTTATACTGGCCATAGATCGACAGGACATTGGGTTAAATGCATACAAAAAATTGGTCATAGATGGCACATTCTCGTTCTCATCTCGGCTTATGTCAAACTCGATCGTGCACATAATCGGCCTTCAGAGGCTTATTATTTATTTTACCATACGAAAATCCTGCCTGATTATCTCCGCTCTTAAAGTAAACAAGCAACTGAAAGTTCGTCGAGACAGCTGCCTGCCAGACTCTCCTTGGGTGTCTGTACGAGCACCAAGGTGACTAGTTTCGTGAAAACAATCGGATAGCTCGTATCCATAGCATTTGCAGTGCTAAAACGTAAATAAAAAATCTACGATACATTTTAATGACATTCGGCTATCCACTCTGGAGTCAAATCAGTGTTAAACCAGGACAAAAATGGCTTTTATTATTTCAACACTCAGTCCAGGTTGAAAGAAAAATTTAAACAAATTGAGTGATAAATTTATCAAACGTCATTTTTAAGCAGTGTTTAAATTTTTGACAGGCTTTTTTCTATGTTTCAATAGCAATGATCGGCCCATTGCAATATTTTTTCATCACGAATTACCGAATCTTCTTGAACCTAAGAATCATGAAAAATATCTTTCAGTGATTGAGTAAATTTTCTTTTTGCCCGCAAGGTAAGCTTCAACTTGCAATCGGACAAAAACTACAGTTCAAAGTTCAATAAAAAGCAAATTACCATTTTGGCCATTTGCTCAAAGCTAAAGAACCGTTTGATAAATTGATCACATTAAATTTTATACATGTTCAAGACACATTATTCAACCACAACAAGAAATTCGAAGCCTTAACTTTTGAGAATATAAAAAATAATTGTGTGTTTTAATTAGCTGGCAATTTCACTCAAACTGACGTCCTTAAACGCGATATTTCGTACTTTGAAAAAAAGATTATGTTCAACTGTATACTAACGTGTCAATCCATACATATGTAAAAGATCCATAATCCATGTAAAGAGAAATGGAAAAATCGAAAGTAGAAAGGTTTTGAAATTTTTTGTGCGCTCATGAAGAACAAATCCAGTGGGCAGAGAGACTGTGGCGCTTACTCTCAGAGGCGATGCGGAAGGGATTTTCTGCAACGGATAACGTAATTGACGAAGTAACTCGCTTAGCGTGCAATATCACGCGACAAAGTGCCGGCAAGGCTTAAATTGATGGACTGAGGGAGTCGCGAAGTAGTCAAGGGTAGACAAAACGATATAGATATCTATATAGAAATCTATATACATGTATCTTTCAATATATATATATATATATATATATAAGGATACTTTTCCTCATATACAAGCAAAAGCATGTAATAAATAGTATCCGTATATACCATTATGGCGATACTTCACCTTATATACACGCAAGCATATAATACATAACATACATTTTAATATATATATGTATATATATGTGTGATCATATACCTTTAGCATCAATACATAGGGAGGAAACTGAAGGCAAAGCTAATGGGAGCTTTCCTTTTCCCATAAACCCGTCATTTGCCCAAATCAAACGTGAGTGCACGTCTGATACTTCATTGCCTTAACAATGTGAGGAAAACGATTAAGGTTCGATGGACCTTTGGTCGAGATAGACCCCTCTATATATGTATATATATATATATATATATATATATATATATATATATATATATATATATATATATGTATATATATGTATATATATATATGTATATATATATGTATATATATATATATATATATATATATATGTATATATGTATATATATATATATATATATATATGTATACATATATACATATATATATATATACATATACATATACATACATATATATACATATATATCGGGTTTCCAAATGCTAAAGGGCGTATGTCCGATAGTTATACACAACAAGTACACCTTTTGGCCTTTAGGCACGAGAATACATCGAGAGCTTCCAAGAGAAAGTATAAAGTGAACGTACCAGGTCCTCCATGAATTATGACTGCAGTTTTTTTTTTTTTTTCAATTTATAAAAAATAAAAAATACGTTAAATTCAAGCTAAATAAAAACGTTTGCTTGAATTTGGAAAACAAAAAAAAATAAGTCAAAATTACTTCGTTTTGTTAATGATTGAAAAATTCGAGAATTAATTAAATCAACATTAATGACAGTTAAATAATTTTATGAAAGAGGATTTTGGTTTGGTCTGAAAAAATTCGACAGCTTAATTATTCGTTCGCTAGGGGATAAAAAAAAAAAAAATTCTTCCTAAAATTTGTATTTTAAGACGAGACCTTTTTTCAAGAAAAATCTGCGCCATTTCCGGTTGCTATAAAAAACCAAAAAGGGAGAAAGATTCTTCTTTTTGTTTGAAATTGCTACAGTAACGCTCTTGGGGTGGCCTACTTGTTGAAGCTCCGAGAGAGAAGCAACAGTTTGCCCTTTAAGCTCCTTCACGACGCCTCCTCTTCCCTCACCGTAAGTCTCTTACCAACGTATATATCGTACAATCCCTCTTTTCGTCTTCATCCCTCAAACATTCGATCTTTTCCCTCTCCCTCGCTTTGTTGAATCCAAAAGAAAAAATCTTTGCCCCTTTTCATGACACTTGATCGTAATAATCTTGACACTAAATAACTGACTGTCTCTAACTTCGAAAGGAAGAAGCAAGTAAGAAGCAAGTTTCTACTTGCTTCTTACTTGCTTCTTCCTTTCGAAGTTAGAGCCAGTCAGTTATTTACATATACAGTTATTTACATATATTTGCAAGCAGTTGCAAAAAACTACAAGTAAGAGAGAGTAGGCTCGTTAAAAAACGTAAAGGGAATCGGAAGAGAACGTGAAATTCTAATAGTATTAATAATAAATACAAGTCAATATATTAATTATTTTCCACATCGTATATGAGATGTAAAAAAAATTATTTAAAATATATAACTTTTTTTCCTTTCATAAATTACTAAAATTATTATTTTAAAGTTTCAAATATTCAAAATAAAACATACCAAGTAAGTATGAGAAACTCGAACAGGGCTAGACAACTAATTAATGATTTTATAGATAGAAGTTGTACTCGAAACTCACCATTCATATATATATATATATATATATATATATATATATATATATATATTAAATCTCATATGGACCCTAACAGATTCGACGAAGATTCAAACTCGCCAATTATAAACCATTCAGCAGATATTACGAGCTTAGATATACATGAAGGATATACAAGGTATGGCTTATCCTGGAGTAACTAATTGGACCCCTTTAACTCTCGACTCACCCCTTTGCTTGTTTCCATATGGACACACTCAAGATTTCAACTTGGTTCAATTTCCTTAACTTACGAAGTGCCAATTATACTCACAGATCTTATAACAACTTTTATGTAATTCTTGCGAATGCTAAAATCCCTAAAATATTTTATATACGTAATTAATGATTTATCTTGAATATTTACATTTTAAAAAATGATCTAAATTAATGCCATGGAAATAATTCAACGTTTTTTTTTTCATGTTGATCAACGAAAACAAATTTGACACCCTACTAGAGAATATTCCTTGCCAAGCTGAAAGTCGTAAAATCAAGAAAATGCGAATGTAAAAAATACGAAAATACTGCATAAAAAAACGTAAATTTTGAGCCATGGCCGATCGTCACAATTTCGTTTGTAATTTTAATATTGTTAAGCTCAGAACGTTCGCTACAAAAAAAGCTCAGACGGTTTTTATACTGATAAGACGAAGAAGTATTAAAAAAAAAAAATAAACTACAAGATTTAACTTTAGAATAGCCAAAAATCGTTTTACTGTGGCGAATTTTACTTAAAAAATATATATGTTGCGAATTTTACTTAAAAAAAAATTATATGATGATAAAACGAAAGTAAAAAATATTATATTATATATCAAGTGCCACAGTCACGTTTTGCAATAATTTTCCCATAGAGCCGGCGTGTTACACGATTTTTCTATTAGCCGGACCCTCGGTTGTCGTCACGAATAAAAAAAAAAAATCACTTCCCCTTAAATCCCTCGACTCATTCTTCTCTCGTGAAAAGCGCTCGCTTACGAAACGATCGTACGTGCTGCTGCCCTCTCACGTGCATGTGTACTTTCATATATGATTACATATGGGCATCGATATATCTATATATTTTTCTAACGATGAATTTTCTGCTTTTCCACAAAGTGGAATTCCATGTGTGAGTGTATGAAGAGCTTTTTTTGTATTTTAATAATGAGCCATGGATGAAACGACGACGACCTCCACTTCATCAAGCGTCCTGTCGATTGCAAACCACCGGCGCGTCAAACAACTCTCTCAGTCTCTCGAGTACTCTCCGAATGATTCCTCTTGAGTATACGCATATATATATAGGCACTATTGGTGCCCTGGCCAATCAGTGACATTTAAATTCGACACGCCAATCAGTGAAAAGTTGACTGTAAGAATTTTATTAAAAATTTATTTTTGCTAAATATGAAGATTTTTATATTTATTTATTCACGCGATTAACAAAATCTGAATTGGAAAATACCCTCTCAGTCTTTCGAGTACACTCCGAATGATTCCTCTTGAGTATATGCATATATATATAGGCACTATTGGTGCCCTGGCCAATCAGTGACATTTAAATTCGATACGCCAATCAGTGAAAAGTTGACTGTAAGAATTTTATTAAAAATTTATTTTTGCAAAATATGAAGATTTTTATATTTATTTATTCACGCGATTAACAAAACACTGAATTGAAAAATAAATATTAATTAATTGAGTCTAAATAAATGTCTTATTATAATTTATTAAAATAATGTCTGGTGATTGGTAATTTTTTTGCCTTTAAATTCAACCGTCTCGCCTCACTCTTTAAAGCCCGCGTCTCGGCATTTAACTAATCTCCCCGAAGTGCGGTAACTGCCCCGAGCATTCTTGGCTACTTTGCCGACGTAAAAGTCCGTCGACAAACATTGCAACGACGTGGTCATTCTTTTCCGTTAATAATTACCGCGATGAAACGATTTAACGCCGAGAGAGAGAGTGGAAATCGAGAACGAAGACGTGGCGATAGACGCTGCGAGACAAGCTTTATGTCTTCCCCCACTCCTCATTCTTCGATGTCCCCCCCACTCCACGGTCGAACGCTCGCGCGTAAGTGGCTGCGAGTCGGCCAGAGTGGGAATTGAAAGGACGCTATTCGAGAGTTCGCGAACAAGTGTGGAGGGGGAAAGGGAGAATTTTTTCACCGAGCTTTCGGAAAATAATGCACACATTCCCTTGGGAACAGCGATGCAACGCTCTTAGGGTAAAATGCTGATTGCCTCCTTCTCGTTCTTTTTCTCATCCTTTTCTTTTACTTCTGTCCCTGCGAGATCCTTTTCGATCTTCTTTTTTCTCAATTTTTCCATCTTCTTCTTCCCTTTCATTTTTCACCCTCGTAATTTCCAATTTTTTCGACGTCAATCGTTCGTTATATTACCCTTCTTTTAGATTGTGCTTGGGCATACAAAACATGAATGTGTGGGGAGACGAATATTATGGAGGATTAATTAATCGTCGTTTAACGATGAAAATAAATTGTTCCTAAAAGCGAGAATTTTTTGCCTTGAACCTTTCGTGCCTTGAACCTTTTCGTGGATGCAGCAATTTTTATTTATTAATTATTATGCTTAACGATAAATATTTTGTAATAAATTTGCTCGATCGAGTTGGCTTTGTATTTAAAGTTTATTTAGTTGACCAAAAAAACGATTTCTTTCTCTGTTAATAATTCTTTTGTGAATCAAAAACGTCCATTCGTTTATTAAAATGAATTCGAGAGCATCTTTGATAGATTATCAAATAGTTTATTACTGTCAATTTGTAAAATAAAAATTTTCCTCATCTGTTGGTTAATTTTAGATCCTATCGTCGTGAAAATTGCATGAAAAATTGAGAAGAGTGAAAGGTGTGAGAGAGTTTCATAACGAAATTATTGCGAATATAAAAGGGCCATAGAGAGCTCTCGTTGGATATTCTTTCATGAGAGAGTGAAAAAGGTCCGAGAAAGCAAAGCAGAAACTGAAAGACGACTAAAAGGTGTTAATTAATACGATATAATTATATATCGCGACAGTCTGAGGTGGAGTGAACGAAGAGACGTATTCACTTTTCATTGAACGAGGTTTCTCAGCGTCAGTAATTTTTTTTTTCCTTTGTCTTTCATCGACGAGCTTCGCACAAAGATTCAGAGTTTATAGAGAAGGGAGACGAGCACGAGAAAATTCCCGGGCACTCTATCTCGTTCGGTCTTGAAAATGTCGACTTCCGAGGTCACGGAAATGTTCCTTCAGCGGGAAAGGGACTCGGAGGAAGGAGGTTTAGTGTGGGGACGGAAGAAAAGTGCCGGAAACTGGTGGTAGGGGTGGATAGGTGGTAGCGAATCATCGCGAAATTGTCACTGAGTGGCCCAACAATTTTCTTCACCTTCGTTTTTTCACGATCAGAGTGACTTTTTTTACGAACTAAAATCAAATACCACTCTGGGTGGTCTGCCCTCATTTTTTTCACGCTTCAAAAATTCTCTTTATACTTTATATCATCTTGGCTTAAATCGTTTTTAATACAAATTTCGTGTATTGTATAATTATTATCAAGACAGCTCTCTAAATTTCTTTTATCGAGTTAAACGATTTTTTATTAATTAAAATAATAAGTTTCATTTTGTGTAGGTTACAAATCAGTAAATTATACAATATTGTTACTTAAAAAAGTTACAATTTAAAGAAATATTTTTGAAGAGAAATTAGCTATAATTGTTGTCATTAGTCGTAATAGAAATAGTAATAGTTGTAATAATAATAGTAGTAGGTCTCCTCTTAAAACTAATTTTATTAACTTTGATTAATTATATTTGAATTTTCCATACATCCCATCTATTTTCCATCTCTTTTTTTTTATACGCTTCTATGATTTTTCTTTCTGCAAATTATCCTTAACCTTCTTAAATTTTTTTACATAATTTTTTGTATTAATTTGAGTTGGCAAATTTTCGTTGAATTTTTTTTTTTTAATTCAAAAATATATACTAATATTATTATGATAAGTTTTTTTTGTTGTAAAAATCGTGCACAAAACGTTGTCAAAATATATCACTGTCACGTTCTACAAACAATTTTTCGACATTGGCATGAACCCTCGATAATGGAGCCCATCACATTCCTCTCACGTTTGCAAATGATTTCACAGCTCGATCGAGACCCACTTGTAGCCTCTTTCGGGCCAGCGTCCCTTGCGAACAAACAAATCCAAATCCCGAATAATTATTTGCACTTTCGTGTGTACACAGAAGGGACGGGTTTCGGGGAAAAACAAAAACTCGAAATTAGTAAAGCTGGTAGTCATATATATACATATATGTATATAATATAATAATTATATAATAATATATATAATTTTTACTATCAATCATTATTATTTTTTCATAATCAAATAAATAAAAAGTGCCCCAACTGAAATTTAATTAATTGAATATTTTTATATTGATATATAAAAATTTTAATTAATTAAATTTCAGTTGGGGCATAGCACTGATGTGCTATTGTCTTGAATGGCAAAAGACGATTCAGTTAGGGTCTGTTGTGGATCAACAGAAAATTAATTTAAAAAATCACCCGAAATTAGTAAAGCTGGTAGTTATATATATATATATGTATATAATAATATATATAATTTTTACTATCAATAATTATTATTTTTTCATAATCAAACAAATAAAAAGTGCCCCAACTGAAATTTAATTAATTAAATATTTTTATATATCAGTGCTATTGTCTTGAATGGCAAAAGACGATTCAGTTAGGGTCTGTTGTGGATCAACAGAAAATTAATTTAAAAAAATCACCCGAAATTAGTAAAGCTGGTAGATATATATATATATATATATATATATATATATATATATATGTATATAATATAATAATATATATAATTTTTACTATCAATAATTATTACTTTTTCATAATCAAACAAATAAAAAGTGCCCCAACCGAAATTTAATTAATTAAATATTTTTATATATCAGTGCTATTGTCTTGAATGGCAAAAGACGATTGAGTTAGGGTCTGTTGTGGATCAACAGAAAATTAATTTAAAAAAATCACCCGAAATTAGTAAAGCTGGTAGATATATATATATGTATATAATATAATAATATATATAATTTTTACTATGAATAATTATTATTTTTTCATAATCAAACAAATAAAAAGTGCCCCAACTGAAATTTAATTAATTGAATATTTTTATATATCAGTGCTATTGTCTTGAATGGCAAAAGACGATTCAGTTAGGGTCTGTTGTGGATCAACAGAAAATTAATTTAAAAAATTACCCGAAATTAGTAAAGCTGGTAGATATATATATATATATATATATATATGTATGTAATATAATAATATATATAATTTTTACTATGAATAATTATTATTTTTTCATAATCAAACAAATAAAAAGTGCCCCAACTGAAATTTAATTAATTAAATATTTTTATATATCAGTGCTATTGTCTTGAATGGCAAAAGACGATTCAGGGTCTGTTGTGGATCAACAGAAAATTAATTTAAAAAAATCACCCTCAGTAAGGGGTTAAAAAGGGGAAAGGATATACACGATAAAGCAAACGGCGATGCTGTCGGAAGTACCCGATACAATAGGGCCAATCAGTGAGGGCGACACTCTCATTCTCGAGTGCACTTTCGTGCCAATATATATAGACACGAAATTTACTCGAGGATTTTGCCAATTAATCCTCAAACGCTGCGACAATCGAGAGCTCGATATTTTACGTATTTTTTTCTTTTCGCTACGAGGGATGGGAGAAAATATAAAAAATCGTGTACTTAAGGGGTTCTACCTAATCATGCAACTGAAAAAATTGTGATTTTGATGATTTTTTTGTTTTATAGAGCAATGAATTTTTTTCCAATTTTTCTTTTTATTTTATAGTATGAATTTTATTTTAGTTTTATTATTATTATTTATTTTATTTTTATTTTATGTCTGAATTTTATTTTAGTATTTCAGTTAGAAAAAAATTATAACAATATTCGAAGTAATTGCCGCTATCCTGATGGTATTTTTTTCCAAGGTGCCTTTCGGTGACCGATCTAGTTCGAAACTGGCTTATCTGAAATAAATGTCATTGAGGTCATTTATTGAAAAAATTGTTTTTTTTTTACAAAATGGCGGCTTTCTGAATCCTAAAAAAACGATGGTTTTTTGTGGATAAAAAAAAAATGCAATTTAAAATAATATCCTTAATTTCTGTCTCTGGATAATTATATAACAAATAAGTGTACAAAGTGAATAGTTTTTCAATAATCGTGGTCACCCATTTGATAAATGCACTTTTGACGAAAAACTCGTTTGAAGTTTCGTGTTGCCATTACAGTAAGATACTTTTTATTTACTTTTAACTTAGAATGATCTATTCTCTCGCCATAAATTAATCCCTATTCAGTGGCTAAAGCCTCTAAAACAGCAACTTGCCCCTGTCTGCCACTCACGAATTATGTGACGAGGTGAAAAATTAAAGAAGAAAAAATTATGAAAAAATTATTTACTCGTTAATTGAAAGTTCAGATTTAATGGCTTTTCTTAAACAAATTATATCGAAATGTAACCTCACGATAATATTTATCGATAATTTATATCATCTAAACTGTTAATTGGAAATTGTCGTTGAATTTAAATAGAGGAGAATTTTTATTTTGAGGAAATTAATTTCTGTGTTCGAGGGAAAAGGAAATAGGGAAGTAAATCAGTAAATCACAATGAAGTAAATCAGGAAAAAGTGAAAGGTCGTAAGAACCCGAAAGGGTGTCCATTGGAATGATACAAATTAAAAATAATAATAATAATAATAATATTTTTTGGGTAAAAGGATTTTGATTTTTTTTCTTCAGGTCAGCGAGAAGGATCGCTGATAAGGGTGGAGGATGGCCGGGGGATCTTTTACAGGATGGTTACAGCGATGTCGAGAATCACGAAGGTTGGTCCTCGTGATTGTCGCCATTGCTCTTTTACTTGACAACATGCTGCTGACCACCGTCGGTGAGTAATTTTCCCTAACGAGATTTAATGAAAAAATAATGATAATGGTAATAATGATGACGTGGTACCACTTTGGATTCATGCAAATACGATGAATAATTTCACGATGAATAATTTCGTCGTATTTGAGGGTTAACAAAAAGTTTGAGCCACAGCTTGACGATGAGATAAAATATATTTCAATTTGCAAAGCTTATTTATCATTATTAAGTTTTGTTCAACGTAAATACATTTTTTCAGGTTTAATTAAATTCAATCGAGAAAAAAAAGAAAAATATTTTGGCACAAATTGACAATAAAACGATTTTTTTTTTTTTCAAACTCACAGATAAGAATAAATATGAATTTAAGTAGATTTTTTAACACCTGTAAAATATAAGCATTAAAACATATTTCAATTTGCAAAGCTTATTTATCATTATTAAGTTTTGTTCAACGTAAATACATTTTTTCAGGTTTAATTAAATTCAATCGAGAAAAAAAAGAAAAATATTTTGGCACAAATTGACAATAAAACGATTTTTTTTTTTTTCAAACTCACAGATAAGAATTAATATGAATTTAAGTAGATTTTTTAACACCTGTAAAATATAAGCATTAAAACATATTTCAATTTGCAAAGCTTATTTATCATTATTAAGTTTTGTTCAACGTAAATACATTTTTTCAGGTTTAATTAAATTCAATCGAGAAAAAAAAGAAAAATATTTTGGCACAAATTGATAATAAAACGATTTTTTTTTTTTTTCAAATTCACAGATAAGAATAAAAATGAATTTGAGTAGATTTTTTAACACCTGTAAAAGATAAACATTGAAACATATTTCAATTTGCAAAGCTTATTTGCCATTATTAAGTTTTCTTCAACGTAAATACATTTTTTCAGGTTTAATTAAATTCAATCGAGAAAAAAAAGAAAAATATTTTGGCACAAATTGATAATAAAACGATTTTTTTTTTTTTTCAAATTCACAGATAAGAATAAAAATGAATTTGAGTAGATTTTTTAACACCTGTAAAAGATAAACATTAAAACATATTCCTTTTTTTACCGATATTCGATGCTTTGATTTTTCCACTAAATTACAAGATTATTTTCGAATTATTTTCGTGTTCAACTCATACTAATTGCCAAAACTTAGATTCTCTTTCGCTTGTCTCGTAGCTTCCACGTTTTTTCGAGCATTGACAACTTTTAACAAGAGTTGATCCTCGACTGCAAAGTCGTTTTTTTTTTCTCACCTTATTCTTTTTTTTCGCGTCGATCAAAGCGCAAGAAAAAACGTGAAAGTTGTTAAAGGAGCGAATTACAGAAGGCCGCCGACGAAACGCAATTAGTAAAACGATGAGGGAAAAAAAAGTGAGAGGATTATTTTCTGAGAAAGAAGAAACAGAAGTGAAATCAAAATATCACCCAAGGCAATAACTCAAAGGGAAGCAATCCAAGCAAAAAGCAAAGAAAGATTGAGATTAATTGTTGCTTCAAAATTTTGCAGACACTCCTTGCACTCATTTCTTCGTGAATGACCTTTCAGAATCTCATTAAACTTAACCTTTCCAGTACTTTGAACTCTCCATTTAAATGATATATTTTTATTCCAAATGAAAAAAAATCCATGGGATTTTGTGAGATTGTTTTTCGCCATCGGATAAGGGCCATTAAAATGGGTCACTAGATAAATTAATGAATACGTGAATTAATAAATTTATCATTAAATAATCCATAATTGATAATTTTATTACTAGAGAAACTGAAGTGAAATTAAAATATCACCCAAGGCAATAACTCAAAGGGAAGCAATCCAAGCAAAAAGCAAAGAAAGATTGAGATTAATTGTTGCTTCAAAATTTTGCAGACACTCCTTGCACTCATTTCTTCGTGAATGACCTTTCAGAATCTCATTAAACTTAACCTTTCCAGTACTTTGAACTCTCCATTTAAATGATATATTTTTATTCCAAATGAAAAAAAATCCATGGAATTTTGTGAGATTGTTTTTCGCCATCTGATAAGAGCCATTAAAATGGGTCACTAGATAAATTAATGAATACGTGAATTAATGAATTTATCATTAAATAATCCATAATTGATTCTATTACTAAGTCATCGTTTTTAATAGACATAGATGGACGGTGATTTATTTAAGCCATGTTGACAAAAAAAATGTTCAAAAAAATGAAAAGTAATACAAAACGTATGCACGAAATTGCATTCGACCCACGCTTGCAATGGTTTAACGAAAAAAAATTCAAGATGCCACGTACGTACTCGGTGGGAGTCTTTAAGTCGTCGTGCATACTTGGGAGGAATTGCAAGTGACGACGACGCTCTCATTGCGAAGCATCTAACCGAGTAGGTCAAGAGTTTGTTGCACCATTTCCTACTCAGCCCTTTTCCATGATAAAGGGTGGAAAAGGGGGAGGGTGGAACGTTCGGGGAAGCCCCCAAAATTCATTTTTTAAATAATTTTTAATTCTTCGACGTCTTAAAAAAACGAGCTCGTCGTCATTTTTCAAACCATTTTGAAAAATGGTTTAAATCGTCATTCACAAAAAAAAAAAAAATGAGTGACCTTTAACCTGTTTTCTACGAATGCTGAGGCTCTGCCCATTTCATAATATCTCCTGGGATTGGCAATTGTATTGGGAAATAAAAATTGCCCCGAATTATATATAGAAGATCGATGAACCTCACCAATCGATGAGCTGCTTAAGACTCTCGAATAAAAAAAAATTGTACAAGGAGGATTCCTTTGGATTGCAAGAACGCTGGAAAGATCGGCGAACATAATGTCCCCAGAGAGCACCGTCATATTAAGTCCTTGGAAGGAATGAGGAATTTCTTCACCGAGACAAAGCTTAGACTTCAATCACCAAAGAGCTATATTTTAGCTCTGAGATTTTTTTAATCATCCTAAAAATTGTTTTGGACTTGAGAACTCGCCTTTTTTTATTTTTCATAAGTAAGCTTCGATAAATAATAATAATAATAGTAATAATAGGCGAGAGGTGATCCCTCACCTCTCGCCTATTATTACTATTATTATTAGATATATTACTATTATTACCTATTATTACTATTATTATTAGATATTATTAGATAATAAACAAACCCAAACCCACCCCCTCCCTATAATAATAATAATAGTAATAATAGGCGAGAGGTGATCCCTCACCTCTCGCCTATTATTACTATTATTATTATTATTATTATAGGGAGGGGGAGTGGGGGGATGCGTTGGGTATGCACGCGATGTGAGTTCCGAGAGAGTAGTCGAAAGAAATTTGGAGGTTAGGGATTAGATAACCTTTTGAAGAGGAATTAGAAAACTTGAAAAAGGAGATTTTAAGGAAGAAGCAAGGAAAAATAAAAAACTCGACGTACAATGGGAACTACAAGTACATTATAGAGAATGATGATATGCTCGGAAGAGAAAGTGAGTGGAAGAGACAAGGAAATGTGGACAAGGTTACGATGTGGCAACATAGGCAGGTCAGGAAAAAAAGGAGAAAAGGAATGAAAGTGGAGGATACGTTAAGAACCGAAGGAGACGATGGAGCATTTGTTAATTTGTAAAAAAGGTAGAGAGTTAGTCGCAGAGGAAGTAGGAAAGGAAGCAGAGGAATAAATGGAAGGAATAGATGAATGGGCAATAAGTCTACAGATGATAAATATTTTGGGTGGGGAAAATTCAATAAGAGATATGCGAATTCTATAGAAAGATAGAGGAAGTGAGCAAAAAGATGAGTAAAGAGGAAGAGGAGGAGATGGAGTAGAAGATTAAAGTAAATAAAAGGGAGAAATGTTAAACAATAAGAAATTTAAAAACGTCTAGTGAAGGAAACAAGCGAATGTTAATTTTTGTAAAAAAACTTTCCAAAAGTTGTGCAAATAAAACTCAATGATAATAATAATAATAATGAAATAAAAAGATGAAAAATAGCCCCAAATACAGATGATAAATATTTTGGGTGGGAAAATTCAATAAGAGATATGCGAATTCTATAGAAAGATAGAGGAAGTGAGCAAAAAGATGAGTAAAGAGGAAGAGGAGGAGATGGAGTAGAAGATTAAAGTAAATAAAAGGGAGAAATGTTAAGCAATAAGAAATTTAAAAACGTCTAGTGAAGGAAACAAGCGAATGTTAATTTTTGTAAAAAAACTTTCCAAAAGTTGTGCAAATAAAACTCAATGATAATAATAATAGTAATGAAATAAAAAGATGAAAAATAGCCCCAAATACAGATGATAAATATTTTGGGTGGGGAAAATTCAATAAGAGATATGCGAATTCTATAGAAAGATAGAGGAAGTGAGCAAAAAGATGAGTAAAGAGGAAGAGGAGGAGATGGAGTAGAAGATTAAAGTAAATAAAAGGGAGAAATGTTAAACAATAAGAAATTTAAAAACGTCTAGTGAAGGAAACAAGCGAATGTTAATTTTTGTAAAAAAACTTTCCAAAAGTTGTGCAAATAAAACTCAATGATAATAATAATAGTAATGAAATAAAAAGATGAAAAATAGCCCCAAATAAAGTCAAGGCCAATTCCGTACGCCCCAAGTATAAAACAAAGGAAAAATTATACAGTTTGAGAAAAGCCAAAAAAAATGACCTCCATCTGTAGAGGTCGTTATTCAATCCCCCAGCGTTTCTCTGTGTGGAATTTTTACACCCACATGATAGCCGAGAGTTACAGATCACATCCATATATACAAGATCCCCCAATGGTCAGTTTCGTTGCGGTCACTTACTTTTTCCAGCTTTTAACTCTCGACCCTCGAGAGGATTTTTCCGCCCCAACAACTGGAGGAATCAACCACTCTCCTCTCTTACCCTTCTCCCATGTTTAATTCAATAGGTACTCATTCGTAAGAGCGGGCTAGAAATCTCGAGCGACGGAAAAACGTATGTGACTTTCTCCATTTGGTCAGAAACGCTCTTTGTATGTACGTCGTGCTATATAAATATATACCAATTCAGATAAGTGTTCATGCATTTATGGAGGGACCACAAGAGTTTATATATTGCCTGTATATATATATATATGTATATATACATGTATATATATATATGTGTATGTGTGTGTGTGTTTTGCCCAAAGGCAAACACATATATAAATACATAAAATGTATCTATGAGTGACGAGTGGACGTGAGAGAATTATCTCGGTTGAGAGAATTATTCGCGAGGGACTCCCCGAGATAACGAGAGGTCTGAATCACTTCGAGACGATGAAAAAGAGAGTAGAAACGATAAAATTACATTTGCAAAATGTTTGATAAATAACCATAGGAGAATAAATTATTTGGAATATTTTAATACGACAATAGTAATGAATAAGTAATAATAATAATAAAAACAAGTATTTGGATTAATTATAATAAAATAGTTGACCAGTATGCCTATAAATATGGCTATAAAAATGTTAAAAAGTAAAAAAATAGTCATATAAGAATTTTTTTATTGCTTCGGATTTTTTATTCACAAATATTTTATTATAAAATAATCGAAGATTTTTCATCCGAGTTTAATGAATGGAGCGAATAATGCTTGATAGGATGTCGAGATTTCGCGCTCCCCTTGCATTACTTACAAAGACCACTTGTTGCTTTTCGTATCCCGGACACCAAAATTCCCCACCCACTTGTCCAGCAATTATCATAGGTCAATAAACGCCAATAAAAGTGTATAAACAGCAAATTTTTTATATTGGGCTTATTGATAGCATTGATCACGATTGGAAAACTTAAAAAAAAATTGATTTCGAGGTACTGAGATTTGTAGCCAGGAGTTTCAGCATGCGAAGCTTTTCTCTAAGCTTCAAACTTTTTCTCTAAAAATTCGTTCAGATTTGCAAGCAAAAAAATCAAATCGATCAATTAATTAATCTGTTTTTTTTTCATGTCTATTTCAGTCCCCATAATCCCAGAATTTCTGTACGACATAAGACATCCAAACGCAACACTCAGCGAACATCTCGATGGACCATCACATCTGACGACCATGATACCTCCAACAACGACCACAACTCTGGCATCAACAGGAAAATGCATTTGTCCACAAAATTCTACAAATGGACAGCTAGAATTTCTTCACTCTTCGACAATAACGACACCAGCAGATTTGATAGGTTTGTACGATCCCTTGGCAATCAACATCACGAGACATCAAATTATTCTCAAATTCAATTTGATCCTTAAAAACATTTTTTACGACAGAGAAAAATGTAAAGAAACATTCATAAATGTGAATTGGAAAATTCTGTACCAACGCCTAAATCTGCCTGAATTATTTTGGAATTTTCATGCATGCCATCTTTGGCAGTACCAACAGTCGGTATGTCCATTTATTAAAAATGGATCTTACGGTTATTCCAAACCCTTCCTTTAAAACTTAAAACTGGAGGGAAAAGTAGAAAACGAGATTAAAAGATGTTGCAATGATAATGTGCTGATAAAGAAAGTTCCATGACAAAAATCAAATTGTTTCACTTCGTCGTTCAGAGTCTGTGAATGTTTTAAAATTGACATGATTTAAAAAAATAAAAATAAATTGTAACGAGAGTGGCGCAGCCTGTCCGAAGTCTCGGGAACCGATTAAAGTACTCCATATTCGATACTATTAAGGGGGGTGGGGCCCTTGCATTCCGCACTAACTGACCACTTTAAGGTGAAGCACCGACGTTCGGTAAAGAAATCTCTGATCCAATTTTCTCGCAAATTATTGAGATTTAAAGCAAAGCCAACGTGCTATTAATCTCTAAAAAAGTTACTCTAAAACATTAAATGGTGCTTATTATACATTTTTGGGACCAATTTTAGCAGTTACGACGACCACCAACGTGACATCACCGGAAGAAGCTGAGAGACTGCAAAGGCACAAAGAACTGTTGGAAGAAACCGTTGCAGTTGGAATGATGTTCGCTTCAAAAGCATTTGTACAATTGTTGGCAAATCCAATAGTTGGACCCCTCACGCACAAGTGAGTCACGACCTTGATTAACAATAATAATTAAAATGAATTTCATGAAGAAAAGTATACGGTGAGTTCATGTAAAATCTCATTGTGTCCTGTTTTTTTTTTTTTTTTTACAGAATTGGTTACAGCATACCAATGTTCACGGGTTTTATAATTATGTTCATATCAACGTTGATTTTTGCCTTTGGACGAAGTTACAGCATATTATTTATCGCCAGAGCTCTTCAGGGCATAGGATCATCGTGCTCGAGTGTTTCAGGTAATAATTCGCACCTATCATCAAGTCCTTGGAAAATCATTGATACAAGCATCGGTGGTTCAGTGGTAGAATGCTCGCCTGCCACGCGGGCGGCCCGGGTTCGATTCCCGGCCGATGCAAATTACTTTTTTGCCAAGACCTGTGTGGTGTCTCCCCACCGTAGAACCGGAGAAGAGAGGCGAGAGAGAAAGAGTGAGAGGGAGCAAACTGGGTCTCGTTATTAGCTGTATAAAACTAAATAATCCTCGAAGACAATTAAATTGATCAATTAAACTACTATCAGTGGATTTAGAAAGGTACAAATCGATGACGATTTTTGAGTCGTTAAAATGAGAATACAGTGATCGATAATGAAAGAGAAAAAAAATAATTTAAAAAGAATCATAAGTACTCGTACTGAGCGGTCTTTGACTTCAGCACAAGCGTTGCTACTCGGTCAAAGTTCGCCCGAAGATTGTCTTGCATCGTTCGTTGACGAGCAAAGCCCCCACGAGGCTCTTGTGACCGTTGCATAAACAGAATATGATGCCTTGGGTTTTTATAAGCGGGCCTGCTCTCTCCGCCAGAGCAAGGCACTCAAAGAGAGTAAAGTTCTTAGAAAAGAGTTCTTTCAAACGACTATAGCTCGAAAACGTGGTCATGAATTATCCAGGAATCTCCGCGATTAATTAAAGAATAATTGAAGTTAGAACTGAATTAAACAATGTAATTTGCACGTCGTAATGTCCAAGTTGCTTATTTGGGACCTTGGTAAGGCACATGGGTCTCACACAGACCTTTTATCACCGTTAAACAGAATATGATGTACCTTTTGTCTAAACGGAGTAATTACAATTTGAAACTCAATTGAACAAAAAGATAATTTGGATCGACTGGGAATCGAACCCGGGCTGCCCACGTGGCAGGCGAGGATTTTACCACTGAACCACCGATGCTTATATTTGACGCAAATAAATTGATCGATTGGTTGCCTGGAATAATCTGGTTGATATTTGTCCAGGAATGGGAATGTTAGCTGAGCGATATCAGGATGATAAGGAACGTGGTAATGCAATGGGAATAGCACTTGGTGGATTGGCTCTTGGTGTTTTAATAGGACCACCCTTCGGTGGTGTAATGTATGAATTTGTCGGGAAATCAGCACCATTTCTAATTCTCTCTGCATTGGCCCTTGGTGATGGATGTAAGTAAAACTATCAAAATGGTCTGTGTGTACTTAAATGTTTAAGTTTCCATTAATCTTTAATGACAACAACTTTGGGACTTTAGTATTACAGTTACTTATGCTTCAACCCGCAATAGTCTTCACGGAGGCTGATCCTCCGTCGTTGAAAGCACTTGTTATGGATCCCTACATCATTATAGCTGCTGGTAATGAACTATTCCAAAGGCCTACAGCCAAAAAAAAACAAAAATGCTGATCCCCCTCAGTATTATGGATTTAAACATAATTCGCACAAATCTTCAACAGGCGCAATAACATTTGCTAACATGGGTATCGCAATGCTCGAACCCAGTCTACCAATCTGGATGATGGACACAATGGGAGCGAGCAGATGGAAACAAGGTGCCACTTTTTTGCCAGCCAGTATCAGTTATCTCATAGGAACGAATCTCTTTGGACCGCTTGGGCACAGAATGGGCAGGTTAGTCATGAATTCTGCTTGCAAAAAAAAAACTCGTGGTTTCCAACAGACCATTTTCGAAAATTTCCTCATTATCCATATTAGAGGAAAAGAAATCAAGTGGCCTGGATAGCTCAGTCGGTAGAGCATCAGACTTTTAATCTGAGGGTCCAGGGTTCGAGTCCCTGTTCGGGCGTTATTTTGTCAGTATTTTATATATATATATATATATATATACTTACTAATTCTTCTAATTGCGTGTATGCGGATGTTCACAGATGGCTCGCCTCGCTAATCGGCCTCGTTGTTATTGGTTTCTGCCTCATGTGTGTGAGTATCAAACAAAACACTAAAACGTTTAATACCAAATGAATGTGTATTCGATGCCTCGAACTCATCCGTTTCTTTTGCTCTTTTCGCGAGGTCAAATGTTTATTTAGCATGATTTGTTCAGTCATGTGGATCTGGGATGTACTTTTCTTTTTCGCAGATTCCACTAGCCAAGAATATCAATCATTTGATCATACCAAATGCTGGTCTGGGCTTTGCCATTGGCATGGTCGACAGCTCAATGATGCCCGAACTTGGTTATCTTGTCGATATACGTCACAGCGCTGTTTATGGAAGCGTCTACGCCATTGGGGACATTGCCTTCTGCCTCGGATTTGCCATTGGTGCGTATACTGGAGAGAATCAACTGTTTTGCTATGGCAACTCTGGCGTAACGATCGGTAAAATAGGTCAACGAGAGTTTGAACCCAACGAGACTTTAGCCCGTATATGGTCAGTAATTTGTCTTAAGGTAATGTGCTACTCGTCTGTTGGTAAAACAGTTTCTGCGTAAGCCATTGTGAGTGCGAGAGAGAAGGCTGCGTTTACCAAAATTCTTCTAAACGGTTAATCATTCGGACAAACGAAAAAAACCACGAACTGCAGAATCGTTATGCGCGGTTCGTTGTTCTCTTCGTTTGTCCGAAAGATCAACCGTTTAGTTGATCATCGTCGAGTAGCACATCGTCCTAACGTGTGAGCTACAGGCTGGAGTTTGGGCGAGTTCGAGACAGATAGCGCGATGTAGTATATTCCCTTAATTCTGCACGAAAATCGATTTTCCTTTAGTCCAAAATATCAAGAGTTTCGGAGAAAGGAGAGAAAGTGATTTGCCTACGCATGGGTGATTTGTTATGGCATGGGTATGGCAGATAGCCTTCAGGGTTACCTCGAAATTTTCATTTGTCACAAGCACTGAGTATCAACAACGAAGATAGAGACCTCTATCTTCGTTGCTATTAATAATAGCACTGGCTATGAAGATTCTAACGTCACGGTCGGTAAGATAGGTCAACAATATTCTGACCAACGAGACCTTTGACCCGATGGAACATTGTCATCTAAACTCGAAGTAAAAATGGATATTTTATTTTCATGTTATAGGATTTTTTATATAATGATTCGTCCACTATTAATGAGTAAAAAAAAATGGAAAAAAATGTCCTCTACCGTGACAATGTTTACACATTGCCGTGACCAGGATTCGAACCTGGGTTACTACGGCCACAACGTAGGGTCCTAACCACTAGACGATCACGGCTATTGGAGGAATGCGGAGAATATATTTATTTTGCAGTATAAACTAAGTGCGATTTCAGTATATCCCATATGTTGGGGTTTTTATGGTAAAGTTATAAATGTCGAAAAAGTGAATCGATGAGAGTATAAATAACGTTCACTTAATCTGAATAATTTAAGTATCATATTTCATGAACTATGGATTATTAAATAATAAATTATTAATTAATGCGTTAAACAATAATTTTCACTTAATTATTAAATTTGTCAAAATTTGATCATTAAAATTGGAAGGGACCAAGTTTTTAACACCGAATGAAAAAGGTTTGAAAAAAAATTTTCAAAAATTGATTGCATCGGCCGGGAATCGAACCCGGGCCGCCCGCGTGGCAGGCGAGCATTCTACCACTGAACCACCGATGCTCTTGAAACCCTACAGATCCCATACCTCACAGACTTCGTATTATATGGGTCATTTCGATGTATTAAAAATCTGAATTTATGAAATTATTCTCGCAACAAATGATAATTATCCATACCATAAAATATTATAAAATGTTCAATGTTTATCAATTATTCATTAGTATTTAATTATTTATTAATAATTTTTTTTTATATTTCCAAATATAAAATTCACAAGAATCGCATAACGTATTTTTTTTCGGTTTAATTTGAATCGAAACTTTATTAATAAATAATGTTTTTTTTTTTTACATTGCAGGTCCAGCTCTGAGTGGAACACTCGTGAATACAATTGGTTTCGAGTGGATGCTCTTTGGCATTGCAATTCTCTGTTTCATGTACGCACCCTTGATGTGGTTCCTCAGAGCTCCACCAACCAAAGAGGAGAAAAAGGTAACTCAGTGGCATAAAAAATTAAAAATAAGAATAAAAATAATTTAAAAAATTAAAATTACTGGAACAATTTTAATTACGTATTTCAGTCACTCATCATCGGTGAAAAGTCATCAGTGCGATATGTGACGTATCAGGACGAGGAAGAAGACCAATAGATTACGGAATTAGCAATTTTTTAGATCGTCATTTTTCTTCCATTCAACTATTTAACTATTTTTTATCTTCTATTTTTTTTTTTTTTTTTTTTTTTTTCATTTAAAAAAAGAATTCTAGTCGTAAAAGATGCAAGCTGAGATAGTTTCAGTGATATTTTTCAACGCTTAAATTTCAAAGCGAAGTGCTCGCAGCAGAGGATTCCGTGCGCTTTCTGATAATCAAAGAGATCTGTCCTGTATAAAAATTTTATGAACACAACGGAAAAAGACGGGACAAAATACATAATTCTCGAGTCATATCGCCGTTTCTTTCGGAAATTGTGCATAAATGTAGAAAAATAGATTGCACGGAGCGTGCACGGTGCGAGAAGATCTTAATCTATCGCGCCTATCTATATAGGCATATCGCGTTGATTAGAAGAAAACAAAAAAAAATTACAACGGAAGATGAAAATAATATTTGAAATATTCGTCGAACTATACCAAATGGAAACGGTTTTAGCATCGTGAGCGCGCCGTGGATAGTTAACATTTTATCTATAGGCACAAAAGTGCGAAAAAGAATAATACATAAAATTGAAAAAAAAAAAGAATCATATAAATATGAATAGTGATATGTCAACGTATGGTTAAAAAAAAAAATACGATGCATATTCGAGGACAATATGGGCACTTTATTGAAAGATATTCGATTGTCGTTGGTAAAAAAAAAATGTAACGAGACACTGAAATTCCAACAACACTATTTTAATGCAAAAACGTAATTAATTACCTGGACTTAATTGAACCCAATTTGTTGAAATTTATTGAAAAATTAATTAATCCTAATTAATTGTAGTTGAGTAGAAAATTTATGATTTAAATGAAAAATTGTCTGGCCGGAAAATTAATTACAAATGCTGAAGAAATTTGTTTTGAAAAAAATCGTCATCGGAAGTAAATGCGGTAACGCGAAATGTAATTGAAGCTCTAACATATTCGCTACTCGGGGCGTTTGAAAAATATATATATATGTATGTTAACAAAAAAATCAAAAATATATAAATTAAATGATAGTTGGCTTCCTTCAAAGCATGTGTAAGCTACTTGTACCGTGAACATAACGTACCTAAAATACGGAGATAGAGCGCGAATCGTTCCAAAGAAGAAGAAAAAAAACGAAAAACCGGAAATAGACACAGGAAACAAGAAAAAATGAGAAATAGAAAGATTGTAATCAAAAAATTAATCGTTATAATCATACAATTTAGACAATTGAATATCGTCGTTGGTGAGAATCCACATAGCGAGAGAACAAAGTGAGAGATTATGAAATGATTTGTAAACAAAGTTGATGCACTAAAACCGGACAAATTTTACGATCTGCCGTGGTGAGTCAAATAGTAACTTTGTTCAAAAAATTTTTAAATTATTTAAAAAAATGGTGTAACCGCCCGATTTGGATTCCCTGAATGGCTGCAGGGAAACCGTGCGAAAAATGCGATCGGGTATCATGAAGAGTTCACGAAACAAAAATATATTAGTAGAAAAAACATTGGAATCGAGAGGATGAATATAACCTCAAAAGTGCTTTGGCTTCCCGGCATAAATCGATATTGGAGATAGTTCACAAGTGTCCCGTCAGAGGTCGCAGCGTGCTCGAAATTTTTTCAATTTTTCCTTAATAATATTTTATTTATTTATCGTTCATTTAATTTTTTTTTATTTTTTAATATCGAACGACTTCCGGTTACGCTGCTGCCATTCTTTATCAGACAATTATAAAGAAAAAATGACAAAAATGACTCTGAACGAGGTGTGAAATTGTTATCTCAGTCTCGAAGCGTTTGACGAGATGACGTAATGAGGTAGAGAGAATTTAAAGATGAAAACGAGGCGGAAAACTCGAGAAAGGACGTGGAATGAAAAGAAACAAAAAAATCAGTTAAATAATTTATTCAACGAGTAATTCTCGGGTAGAAAAATTCTTAGAAGCAATACAAAAGTGGCGTATATATGTATATATATAAACACATATATACCATAATTAATTCATATATATATATATATAACCGTAACACGACTTAATTAGAAAAAGTTCTACGTCAAAGTTGCATGAAATCGTCGTCAAAATAAATGGTTAGAAATAACAAAAAAATAAATATATAATCATCTAATTATTGAAATATCGTAAATTTGCTGTCGCGTATTTATCCACAAAAATATATATAAATTATTCGTCACTGTGCTAGAAAGAATGGTTAAAAAAAAAAAAAAAAAAAAACGTAACCTTAAAATTGATCAAAGTTGATCCTAAGCTACTCGATCTCACGTACATTAATCGCGATAACCTCGAAATATAAGAGAACTTTCTATCGCACTTGCTGTGGGAGCTAATAATTTCGCGTCTATGTAACCTCTAAATATTCGTAAATCATTTAATTAAAAAAAAAAAAAAGTAGCAATAGTCTCGTACTTCATACTGACGTATAAAAATTCTTTAACCTAGAATATTTCGTATATAAGCGAAGGTCATTAAAACAAATTCCTCCTAAGAGGAAGTTTTTCGTCTATTCTATTGAAAAGTAAATTTAAAAAAATTAAATGTATCAGCAAGAGTTCCAAAAAAAAACAGAAAATACAAAAAAAAAAGATATTTGGTGATAAACGAAACACGTGAGATCGTGGATAAGAATTATCGCGATTCCGTGATGAGAAACGTTTCTCGCGACCGTTTACGTCGAATGTTCGATATTTCTCGTGGGACTCGAACTGGTCGCGAACGGTCGTGAGGACTTTTTTTCGGCGATTGGTAAAAAAAAAACAGATTTCCGCCTCGAGTTCAATGTTTCCACAAGGTCGCGTTGATATGCGCCTACTCCTGATACGAAACGCGAGTCAATTTTTAAACGACGTCTCGCCAAACGCCTCTCGACATACCAAATACGATTTAAAGAAAAAAAAAAAACAAAAAAGTCCGTGCAGAAACGATGAAGAACGAGAGAAATGAACGAAAAAAAAATGGTTAAAAATTCAGAGCTTGAAACTCTAGTTTTCGTCGTGTGTGAAGAATGGCATTACTGAAAAAAAGCGTATCTATATACCTCATCGATATTATATATGATTCTGTAAATATAATAGTGAGTGCTTGAAATTATGAACGAAAAAAGACGCTGCTGACTATTCAAAAATAGAAAAAAAATCCCCAAACTTGAAAAATTTATCGGTCAATTTTCAATTAATTTTTAATGAACTCTTAATTATTAATGAACTAAATTTTTATTAGCTCACTTATCATTTTTTAAAAACAATTTGCTAATTTTTTCATCAATTATTAAATCATTTTCAGATATAGTAAATCCAATTTTACAGCGTCTCGAGTGCATGAGATAAAGAAAAGCTTAACAAGCTACTGTAGTGATAACAAAAAAAAAAAAAAACGAATCGGCGTGCTAGACCGAGGCTTATTCGAATTGCCGATGCAATCAAGAGTGGTTATTAAGATTTTGCGAGATAAACGGGTCGACCAAGACTCGGGACATATCGATATTTATTACGATATACAACGAATAATTCATTCATTATTTTTAGTGTAATTTGTGCAAATGTGTTTTTATTTTGTTTTTTTTTTTAATGAAAAATTGTTTTTTTCCAGAAATGAACCGCGACTAATCTCTCTTATGTACCACGAGTACGATATAGACGACAGAAATAATTTAATCAAAAAAATGAAAAAGGCACCATTTAATATATTGTATGTCATATATCCATCATTGGGAAATAATTTTTGATGGAAAAAAAGGATATATTATTATGGTCATACACTCCAAAATCCGCGACCCAATCGAACCTAAACTGATAAAATAATCTTTTAATGCGACGATAAAAGAAAAAATCTCACGATATAAATAATCTCAATATTCAAACTCGCCCGTTTGTGTCTCGATGCAACGGCGTTTTTTCGAAAATTAATTATTCACGCGTGTATCCCAAACTCTGCGAGAGTATATTTGTCATAATAAAGAAAAAAAAAATCCAGGCAGCCGAAACGTGAAAAAAATTCGCGTTGAAATAAAAAAAAAAAAAATCGGCGTAACAAAATTAAAGGGATTGTATAATGACACGTCGTGGGGCTGCTATTGTGAACAGACAATAAGCAATGAAAGGCGCTCAACTCCCCGAAAGTAAAAAAAAATCGTACGGAGTGAGTAAATCGTTTATAAAATTATTCATGAATCTTTTTTTTAATTAATATAAAAAATCGCTGAAAAATATTTAATTAAAAATCAGACAAAAGAATGATAAAAAAAAATGCCAATTGATTATTCACAGTATGAAACACTCAAAGTTTAATAATCTGCTCCTCGCATCGATATGAAATAATATAAAAATCATTAAACATGAGAGAGCGAGAGAGCAAAAAATAAATAAACTTAAAAAAAAAATGAAAATAACAATTTGTATCGTAATAAATTAATCAGCTGGTGTATGGGTCCGACTTATGTCTGCGTAGTGAGAAAGATGCAAGATTCATCGAACCATCGTACTCATCCTTACTTTTGTAGTATAAAAAAAAAAATAGATATATCGAAAAATACATGAAAAAAAAAAGTCGAAATGAGAAAAAAAAAATCGACGTACGAGAATATCGTCAGCTGCGCGAATAAATGTGAAACAAATGCGAATTTGTCAAGAGAAAATAATCGTGCCCGAGAGCCTATAAATCCGATTAAAAAATGCAATTTTGTTTATTTTACATTTTAATTTTTTTCCATTATTTTTTATTGCAAGCAACTTGCGTGGACGATCGAAGGGAATTTACGATAATCGATAAGCTTGGAAATAACAAAAATGGAAAATTTAGTGCCGTATAAAAAAACAATCGTAGCGTTCGATGTTTGTAAAATCGCATCTCTGTGTACTATATGGAAAAATATGCTGTAAACGATCGAATAAATTGTAATCAACGTTGAAATGATTTTTTACAAAATTTTTATTCCATCTTTTGTGATTCTTTTGAAAAATAAGAATTTTCATGAATTCGTAATTTTTGTAGTCATGTGATCGGATAATTTTTTAGGCAAATCATTCATCCCCATTTCGTTGTTGCAAATTTTTTTCACGTACCCCAGCATTTCTTTTGTTGTATTTATCGTTTTTGTGAGTGCCACTGAAACGAAAAAATTAATCGGACCAATTTAATCGTTAATATAAATTGCACAGGAAATTATTTTTAATGCCAGTTTCTTTTCTAAAAAAAAAATAAGGCCAGGAGCATGTAAATGACTAAGATTATTATTTTTAGTATTACTAAAATTAAATTATGAATTTTGTTTTTTTTTTCCTCAAGAAATTAGAATGATACATTTTTTTCCGCCCTAAGAAATTATTATTATTATTATTCGAGAAAATTTTACTTATTCCAGGGCAGGAGTCGTTCAGGACAGATTCAGTGTCAGTCACATCGTCACATGGGGCTTTCGTGTCCTCCGACAGATCCTCATCTGTAATTCCAAAAGTTGGTTACTGGGCAATTTAAATAACTTTTCTTTAGACACTACTTTTCTCACCGTAATTTAATTCCCTAGACGCAATCATTTGATTACGCTCGACCAAAAAATTTATTTCCTTGACTCGTTCGTTTGTACGTTCGAGCAATGATTTATTTAATCGAACTCGCCGCGTGAGAGCCGCGAGCTGCAACTATGAATAATTGTGATTTCGTTTTTTTTTTTTTCTTAAAGAATTCAGGAGGTTTTATTTCAAATTTTTTTTTTATTGAATTTTTCTCCCAATTTCCTTACGTCGATTTCAGTCGGTTTAGTTCTCTCCAAGGGAACATGATGATCGGACGTTTTCTCGTTCAGAATATTGGTCAAAAATGAGAATGGTTGAATTGTCCCATTTTCTCTAAGACGAATCAACGATTCGTGCATTTGCTTCGAGGAAAGTTCTTCAACATTTCTCACCGTTGGAAAATCAACGAGACTCGATTTTTTTTCCAGTGATAATTTTCCTACACTCGATGATTTCGATCTCGTTATTTCTAAGTTTTGGGAACTTTTTGTTTTTCTATTTAGAACTGTCGACAAAACATTTGGATATTTTTGCTGATCAACGATTTTTTGCTGAACTTTCAACGCTTTCTCGCTCGTCGAAATGCCTGCTGATTTTGACATATTTTTCCTGTCAAACCAATTAATTTAATTTACAAAAAAAAAGTATGTCAACATTTATCGAATAATGAAAATTTTATTTACCCTTTTTTCATCCTTTGACGAATTATCGAAAATTAACAGACACGACGAATGGAGAAAATATTTGGTGAATAATATCGAGAATGAGGCAAGAAATTAGTTTGGGTTACTATAGCAGTAAGTGAAATAGGCAGCGAATTTATTAAATCGATAAATTATCGGAGCAACGATAAGCCCACTCAAAGATAAGAAAATTAGAAAATAATTTTCCAACGCAATAATTATGCAATGATAATTATTTCAAGTTATTCTATTAACTAATTAAATTCATATAAAATGATTGAAATGTTATTCGATTTATTAAGAAATTATTTCAAATTAATTACAAAGTAATGCATTAAGGAGTGATTGTTGACAAAGTGTACCTAGTCTACTAAATCGAAGAAAAAAAATACAATGAAAAAGGGAAAAAAATGGACAGACGTGATATAAATATAAAATATATATAAATAAAACAAGAAAAAAACAAACAAATATTTCAAATTAATTAATTGATTGTATCATAACTACCTTGCAGAACTTTTTTTTTCAGTGCTACAGACGAACAATAATTCTCACGTGTCGTGAGAAGGATAAAAAAAGAGTTCAATGATTAAAAATATTAAAAAATAATTTTTTCATAACATTTATTATTTATTATTTTTTTTTAGCACACATTTGCTGGTATATAAAACATTTTGCTATCGCATCTAAATAGCGTAATAAAACCGCTTTATTCACAGTGACTGTTTTTTCGATTAATTTTTACTCACAATGGAAAAAAAAAAACAAAAAATCCAACGACTTTTTGACGTTTCGTATCTACCACCTAATAAATAGTAATCCATTTTTGTTTTTCACTACGATATTTTAATCGCCAGTCTACGAACTATATAAAATTCCCGCTAGCTACATTTTTAATTAATCCATTACGTTCTATCGAAGGACAATAATCATTCTTATATCTACCCTTAATATGATAAAATTATTGAATATTAATTTTTTAACGATTCAATACAATTTTCTCGTATTTTCCAAGTTTGAAAAATTCACAAAAAACAAAGATCATCTCCAATTAAACATTTTTTTGTTCTCAGTTAGATGAAAAATTACGAATTTATGAACCATAAAAGCGAGATAAACAAAGTTATTCTATTGAAATTCTGTATGAATTCAGCAAACAAAAATTTCATTCAAATTTGGGATTCTTAATTTCCATTTTAATTGAAATTGCATTGAATTCAGTTGATAATTATTGAGATAAAATTCATTTTTCATGAATAAAAGAAATATCAGACTTGAATTATTTCTACATGATAAAAGCAATTGGCGATCAGAACGAAAACGAACGAAATCATTCTCAGAATATGGAGGATGCGAAAGAAAAAAAACGGGCGAATGAATTTTTTCTTCGGACGATTAATTATCACAAAACAGTCACTCTAAAAATAAATGAGTCTCGCATCTTCGGGATTCTGCTCGACCGGACAGTACGGACACTTGAGTCTGTAAAAAAATAAATTTCTATGAAAAAAAGCGATATAAAAATCGATCAATGATCAAATTACTATATTCGAACGACGTACTTGTTGGCACTCGTTAATTTGTTGAGAGCATCGCGAGAAATTACGTGTCCGCAGACCAATTTCATTGGTGGATTATTTTCCGTGCTCTGTTGTCGTAAAATTGGACAAGCAAAGACTGAGTGATAACGACTTTGTTTGCCCAAATCAATCTCGATCTCGAAAAATACATAAATTTTTATCAAAATACAATTTTTCAATTTTTATTATAATTTTTTCTATGTAGAGAAATTTAAAAAACTTACCGGAAGTTCGTCCTTTCCGTTCCATATTCCCGTGACCTGTCTCTGTTGCATTATGTGCTTTATATTGAGAAGTGCTGGCAATGCTGTGCATCCGGCATTTACACTTTTTTGTTTTAAACGAAAAAAAATATTATTTTCATTTTATTTTGTAAACTTAAAGATTCTTATTTTTCTAACAATTATTTAAAAAAAAAAAAAGGAATAAATTTCATGGCAGTTCATTTTTCTTCGATAACGCGAAAAAAATAGCAAAATTATCCAGAGTAAAAAAATATCCGTTTGTTGTCTTATGGGGCCAATGAAAAAATTCTTTCAAATTATTGAATTACTTCGATTATTGAGAATGTTAAAAAAACAAAACAAAAATGTCATGTACCGGCTACATTTCTTACCAAACTGAGAGTGGGCTGTCGACGCTTAATCCCAAAAGTGTGCAAGCTTCTTTGGTAAAAACATCGTGAATGTCGAGCCAAAGTGTCGGATCCAAAAGATGACTGTACGGTGATGATTGAATGCCATTTGGGAGATAGAGAAGTGTTCCCATTAATGAGCGAACTTCCTTCTCGTTGCGTCTCACGTATTGTCGAAGATGCTTACGAGCGTACATAACAGCCTCGGCCTGACGACTCGGACCTTGCTGAACTAACCTTATGAAATGCAGCCTGTGCAATTTGAATTCCAACGAAGAATTCTACGAAAATTTTCGGATTAATGAAATTGAGTTTTTTTTTTCCGGTTCGCGTGATGTTCTAACATTTTTTTTTATTTTCCTTTCATTGGTCATTGGTTTTTGGAAAATTGTCAAATATTTAATTATTCAATTATATTATTTTTAGTCCTGAAAATAATTTTTTCATCATACTCTCTCTTCAAGAGCAGGTCTGTGCTTAATTGCCCATTCCAGTGCAGGCTCCAAATTTCTCTGTTTGAGACAATCCAGTATGTAATTCAATTCTGTAAAAGGCTCTTTTCTCGTCTCGTCAGTCTTAATTCCCACTTCCTGAAAATAATTTAAATCAGCAAATGTTAGATAAAAAAAAATTACAAGAACAATAATCCATATAATTGATAAAGAGATTGAATTTAAAAAAAAAAAGCAAAGAAAAAATCAGGAGCAAAAATAAGCAATGAATAATTTTCTGACCGATGCAAGCTCGTCGGCAATGTCGAGCATTCCTTGTCTGTAAAAATGTTGAAAGATGACTTGATTGAGCAGCTGAGATTTTTCGGGTCCTGAAAAAACATCTTCGCGACTTGTGCTCGCAAAATCGGAAATGAAATTTCGGTCAATCGCTTTGCCAACTTTTGAGACTGTACTGTGAGACTCTCGATGATCCGTCGCCAATCTCTGAACTGTGTCACGAACTTTTGACATTGCGTGCTTCAATACTTGTACCTGAGCTGCTGTGAGCTCATGATCGGGTGGAGCTGTAAAAAATATATATATATATATATATACATAAAATGACATTCTGAAAATAACAATATTTCAGGATTTTTTTATCAACTCAGAAGAGTCATGGAATTAAACAATTAATTCTAAGAAATACAATTTACAATTAATAACAATAATAATTAATTAATTAGTAATGAATTTTATCTTAGAAATTTCCATGCAAAGTTTATCCTGAATTTGTTTTTGAATACTTTTTTCTCTTTTTAATATTTGAAATATTTTGAGCATGAATATTATTTTTTTTATCTGAGAAAAATTAATACTATGGTAATTTAACAGGACAAAGTTCTAACCAACAGAATTTCATTATTTTTTGTACAATGCTCAAAAAAAAAAACACCACTAAAAAAAAAAAATCGAATCCAGCCCGAAATTTATATCGAAAATTAACGAGGGGAGGTTGAAAATTGACTCCAAATGAGTTCACGGTCGTAAATTTAACGGGTCAAAATTTCAAATGAGCAGAACTCTTTTATCCCCAAGGGAAGAATTTACTTCGCGAAATTTCTATCGAAATTTAACAAGGTGAAAGTTGAGTATCTGTTTTGTAAATACGCCAAGTCTTTGTTCGATTTTTTTTTTTTTTCAATTAAAATAAAATGAGACTGAATGACATGTCATTTTTACCTTCCTCAAGCTCTTTTTTGAGCGTCTCGATGTGATTTATGAGATCGGTGAGAACAGCACCAGCTTGATCATTTATATCCGAGAATTTTAATAAAACTTTTGCGAGCTCGCGCTCGACGGTATTGCACGCCTCCATTGTTGTTTTTTTCTCACTTCTCACTGAGATGTAATGTAATGCTCCGTTATGTTTTTTTTCTCTCCTACGCGTCACAAAATATCACAAATTTACCCAACGTCTGCTTATCGGACATGCAGCGCCATCTGCCTCTACTAATATCTGCCTCTACTCTATATTGTCACATTTTATCGAAAGATGGCGCTAATGAGAAATTCAATAATTTTTAACTTTATGAATGTTAGTCCTTTGTTAAAATTGTTCGGATTACTTCGTGTGTAAATTTATTAAAAATTAAGACCGTTTCTTAATGAATCTTATATAAAATAAAGTACCCATGGATAATTATAGGAGGTGACTCTCCATTTAATTTGAAATAGAATAATTTCGAATCAAAATTACAAAATACCCCCACCAGTAATCGAAGGCATCATCCGTGTTAAAATTACTATATAGATACACTTCGCGTGCAAGTGTTCATTTATTGACACCCGTTCATTCACTGGCAACGAATTCCGCTGAATTAGTTGTCACTGATAAAGTTATCCTAATATCATCTCTTAAAATTTTCAAATTCCAATGAAACATGCAAATAATAACGAAATGTGCCATAAATTATGCGATAAGTAAATCTCTATGGTCATCTTTATTTCACTTCAGAGCCAAGTGTAAATTTTGTTAGTCAATAAATAAGAAAACTGTTCTCATTGTAGAATGTGTAAACTAATTTTCAATTCCAAATAAAAATGTCACCAAAGCATATCTTACACACGTTCCAGACAAAAATCTGACGTCAAAAAAATGGTTGGCATCAAATTTTATCAAACATGATTTAAATATCCTTAATTAACGGTCGTCAGTAATTATATAAATTTTTATGAACGGTAAAGATAATTCTCTTGACACTATTTCCATTTTCTTTTTATTTTTTTCATGATATCCGCAATGGATTATTATATACAATACACGTATTCAATAGCACGAAAATATACGTGTGATAAAAACTGAAAATACAGCATTTTTCTGTTCATTCAACTAATAACTTAATTATAGTACACATACATATATATATATATATTTTTTTTTTCAAAATTTGAATACTCGATGCTTTACACATGCTGATCCGGAATTCATTTTTGTTGTGCTTAATCGTGTGTTTACAATGAGTAACTTATTTACAGGAAATTTTTGAAGAAATGCAAACTTTTCTTGCTCCACTTACATCTCGATGGTTACTCCGTCCTGAAAATATTCGATAAATGGATTAAAATTTTTTTTTATTGAGATAAATTAAAGTAACTTGAAATGATATCTCAAAAAAATTATAAAATTATAATATTGTTCTTCAACTAAATAAATTTGCTAAACAGTCAAATAATTGAGAAAATTTGATTCTGATAATAATAATAATATTTCATAACCTAGAACGCATGACCGGGATGGATTTCCACCCCAGGTGACCTTCGAACAACATTTATAAGTTAGCGGGTCATGCGTTCTAGAGTTAAAACATATTTATCCAAAATTCAATGCAAACTTCAAAAAATTATCTAAATATTTAGAAATGAAGCACAGCTTAAATTTTGGCTTTTCTCACCCATTCTCGGGACATTATCAACAGAGTTGTATTAGATAATTTGGGTCCAATCAGTGGATTCATTTGTGCCATGTAACAGCACAACCAGCTGAAAATAATTTTTTATTTTCTGTTCAGTTATTTGTATCTCCAACAATATTTCTCTCAATGTTTTTTGCGGCTGACCAATACTCACAACAACCAACAAGTAGACGCTGTTAATATTAGAATAGCCTGGAGAATTCTGAAAAAATAATAATTATTATTATAACGACTTTAGCAACTTGGGCCAAAATTGAGATAAATTAGAAAAATTTGTGAAAAAAATTGTCATTTTTTGGGACGAATAAATATTTGTATAAAATTTCAGATTTTTCCAAGAACAAATCAATAATTTACAATCGATTTTTCTCGTGAAATTTAGGAGTTTAAAGGACAAAAAAATGGTGCGATGATGAAAAATTTATAAAATTTTCATTTGAGTGATGAAATAAATGGGATACTAAAAAATCGTAATTTTTAGAGCAAGTAAGTATTGATAAAATTTCACAGGTTTTGCCAAATTGGGATCAATAATTTCCAATTGATTTTTAACCCAGAATTTTCGAGGTTTTAAGAGAAAAAAATTGTGGAAAGGTGAAAATTTATAAAATTTGTTTTTGGGTGATTAAAATATGGGATACTAAAAATGAAACGTCAATTTAATGGGATGGGCATTTTTTTGGGTCTGCAATTAGGAAAAAACTTACCCCCGATTTGGTCCTTTGGGCAGAAGAAATGGCAAAACTACACCAACGACACCCCAAAGAAGAGTGATTATAACGACGGGAATCGCTGCAGCACCCATTTTCACTATTTTTTTTCCTCAATTTATAATAAATATTTTCCCGTTGAACGTGAAACGAGACTGCGATATCTCGAGGAAGGAACGAACTCGTAGAAGTCACATGAGTGCGCGAGACAGCAGCACAATTTACGGTGGGGCAATGAAATGAACGGCGACGTTCGATCATGGGACAGCGAGAGCAGCGCCACCAGCGCGGGAAAATTTGAAATCCGTCACTGAATCCGTAACCAAGGTCTTACGTGTCCGTAACTCTATTTTATCTTTTCGTTTATTGATTTTAGCGTAAATATGCTTACTCCTCTACCGGGTAAGATCTTTTATCTAGATTAAGACCTTGTGAGTAGGAGCAACGAATTCAGACGCCTCAATTCAAGCGTCTGAATTCGTTGGTAGGAGGGAGAAAGCTGCCCAAAATTTTCCTAAACGGTTAATTTTTTCGAAGTAAATATAATAATGGCGAATTGCAACATCGTTATGTGCAGATCGTTGACTCTCTTCGTTGTTATGAAAAATCAACCGTTTCGGAGAATAATGAAACACAGTGTTTGTTAGTGAATTACTACTTTACTTACTTTACATCATTTTAAATAAATAAAATATATATTTCAAAATGATTTACGACATGTTCGATTATTGAATGATTTTGCATAAAAATATGACGAATATTTAGATTGTGAAAAGCCCTTTGTATTGCAAATATTAAAGAGGAAAAAAAAATTGAGCAGCTTCAACTAAACTTTATTAATTTAAAAGTACAAAATTGTAATTTTTCAACTCATTATAGCATGCTTATTAAATAATTTAGCATAAAAATGTAACGAATATTTATGTGATAATTCCATTATCGTAATAATTTTAATCCAGTTTTGCGGATGAAATTTCACACCGTTAACAATTTTCAGGATCTCCAGATCGAAGATTAATCTTACAAATAGGTATTCTTTTAAGTCGGTGTGCAAAAAACTTGAATTTTTCAGCGAGCTCTTTGATGTTTTCATCAATCAACACTTAATTAAGTCGCAAAAAAAATAATTAAATCAACGATAAACTTCTTGCATATTAAGAAGAAGAAGAAACATATTTAGGAAGAAAAAGATAACTTTTGAACATTAAATAATTATTATAGGCACTCGTAAAAATTGTAATATCTCCTTATTGCGAATTTTTTCGCATTAATTGGACGGAAAGTGCGTTTAAAAATTCATTGGATTTATCGCCCAGTTGAAAATAAAATTTCAATCAATAACCAAACATTTATACTTTCTCTGAAGAATTTGAATTTTTTTGTCGATTCTCTGAATATCCTCAACTCGTTCGGGTGTCGCTACGGTCGAGGGTGCATCGCCACCTCCAATCACAGAGAATTCTTCGCTCTTTCTCAACCCGATCGAGTCGTTCAATTGACTCAAACAAATGCTCGAAACGACAGAAATATTTTCGTTCGAATCTCGCGAATTTCTCGATTTTGGTGAATTCGAGTCAGGGGTCTCTGAAATCCCAGAGGCCACCGTTGAGCTGAGAGTGTCCGAGAGACACGTAATTTTGTCGAGAATGGCTGGAAAATAATTGCAATATTTGTCAGAGGCATCAAAAAAAAAAATTAAGATAAAATAAAAAATTTCGAATATTTTTTTTTTTTTCTTATTAGATTGAACATAAAATTAATTTTACCAGTAAGATCGAGACTCTCGTTGGTCAGGTCAATTTCGCTTTGTGAGACGAAACTGTCCCTGCTAAATAAATGCTGTCTGACACAAGAGAGATTTCGCATTTTTATCTCATTTTTGTTTATCGTGAAATTACGAATTTCACTGTTTCTCGGAGTTTTGTACATTATTGAACGATCTGTTCGCATTGTACGACCCCGTTTTATGTAGGGAATGAGCGAAGACAAGTCTGTTGGTGTTCGAGGCGCACTATTGGCTGTTTGTATGGACAATGGTGGCTTGTAATTTTTCACTAAAATTGAAATATAAATTGAAATAAAAATAAAAATCAATTAATCGATTCGAGACCAAAAGTACAGGAATAATTCAAAAATCTCTACGTGATCTTAAAATTCACCTGTGTAAGGAGTTCTGATGTAGGTGAGAAATTTTTCGTCACGCGAGAGACCGGAAATTGAGGATGGAAAATGAATACTCGAAGCTGTGATTGAGAATCGCGAAAGAAATTTGAGGGAAAAAAAAAAGAATGGATTAATTAAAACTGAAGATTCAATAAAATTTGAGGGATCAATGGAATAATAATAAAAAAATCGAGGAATAAAAAATTGGATAAAAATGTTGAGCTACCGTAAAGAGAATCGCCCTGACCCATTCCGGGTTTGCCGTAACCACTGCTGGTCGTTATTGAATTGTTCATGATCGTCACAAGTGCCGGTTGCAATCTTTTAACGACGTTTAATATTAATTCACAGCGTTTTATGACCCTCAATTGTTGAGAATCCGTGGCATTTTCGACAAGAAGATTTTTCGATGCTGCGTCAGCCTCGTAAATTGCTGCAAGTACAAAAAATAGTTAAAGGATTTTTTAATTTTTAAACAATACTTTTTTCTCTAATATCTCTAATATTTTTCTCACCAGTTTTTAATTCGCGAATCATCATCGTGGTTTGTCGATCAATTTTTTCACGTCCTATGTCATCAACAGTCGCGCTAACTTGCGTAGCAAGAGCGATAGCTCGTTGAACGACTCCTTGAACGTGAATACGCGTAACCCCCTCGCGATTATCGAGACAATTTGACATTATTGTTATGCGATCTTGAAGATCGTCGAGAATTACCTGAATTGCATAATTAGAGTGAAAATTTCTCGATTACCGATGAAAATATCATAATGTAAAAAATATCATAAATTATATATTAAAAATTCAATAGAGTAATTGGCGATGTGTGAAAAAAAAAGACTATAATCTTCACAGTGCATTTTTTTTCATCAAACAGACATATTTTAATTCTGAATTAATTTAACTCCATTTCTGAGTTATATTTTAGAGACGTTAAATTTTAGGTTCTTTTTGGTGATTTAAATTTTCCGGAATTTCCTTCAAATTTAACATAGATTTTTTTAAAAATAATATTCATAATTCACAAATTTTCATCGAATATTTAATTTAGAACGAAATTTTAATATCCCTGTCTAAAAAAAATGTCTTCACTCTGATTGTGAACGAATATAATGGTATTTTTTTCCTGTCTCGAAGCAGTTTTTAACGTCCTTCTGATTCCTTCTGAACAATGTTTAAATCGGATGGAATTATTTTATTTAACGAAAAAATACCTGACAATAAGCTGCCGAATCTATAATGAGATCCACGACATTGTGCAATTTGTTCATTTCCAATTGCCACTTGGTGGTCAAAATTTTGAGGCAAGCTCGCATCTCCTTGTTATCCGGATGAAGATAAAATGCTACAGTGGCAGGAACGAGCTCAGATTCCAAAGACTCAAGACTTGCCATAGAGTGACGAATTTTTGTGACTCCTGAAAAAATATTATATTTTAATTAAAAAACCATGCAATTTCGAAATTTATCTATTGCTTCCTCGCGATTTTCTTCCACCAACAGATTCTGCTCAATGAGTAATAACTTTCGCAATTCTGGCTTCCTCATAAAACACAGCTTCCTCCATGAGGAAGCAAAATTAACGATGGTCGAATTTTCCCGATTGTAAAATCTAAATTCAAGCATAAAATCTCAAATCTAATTTCAACTCTAACATTTGAGCCAAATATAAAAATCTAAATTCAAATATTAAATTCAATTCAAAATTTTAATATCGGAACCAAAATTCGAATATCATTTCTAAATGGGTAAATAATTTTTTTTAAATTTAATCACTCACTGTCAACGTCATTGCAACATGCGATTGCAAACATTCCAATCTGCATCGCTTTGTCCGTAACTTGATCGAAATCCTCGATACTCTTGCCAAGATCGCTTCTTGATCGTTTTTTCGCAGTCAAAGGATTACCGCAAGCTTTCACGAGCTTTCTCAATGCACTGAAAGAATCACTAAACACCTCCATGACGAGGGTCAGCACGGAAACGTTGACTTTGCGCTCGAGACGATACAAGGCGTCGTTTAGAGTATTCATAAAAAGATTGTTGAGCGTTGGATCGGGTTTTTCCGACATTAACTGAAGTTTTAGATTCTCATACTCGGACATGATCGACTGACTCGCGCCGGTTATAGCTTTAAAATTATAAGGCTGACAAACTTGGGCGATCGCCATTGCGTGAGAAAAAACATCCTCAATTCCTGACCAAAGTTTCGTGCATATTTCCAACTGTTGTTCGTTTGATTTTCCTGGCATACTCGAAATTGTGTCCAGCACGAGATCCATTCTAAAATTTGTAAATCAAGAATCATGCTGAGAATTTTTTTCGTTACGACTTTGGATTTTGATTCGATTGTTAAAATACCTGAAGACAAAATGATTCTCTTTCTCGAAATTTTCCTCCTCGTCGATTGGATTCGAAGCTTCCAAAAGTTGGATTATCATGTTGAAACACCAGCAAAGTCGATCGCAAATGTACTTTTTGGCACTCTGATTTTTTAAAAATAGTTTTTTTTTTAGCTTTGTATTTTTGTAGAGCGATCTTTGTTTTGTTTTTTTTTTCAAATTCTTACATAAATGGGTGCGTGCAATTGATGCTGTTCGTGAATGACTTCAACGAGCATTCCAAACGTTGCGCATAATTGGCAAGTATAGAGAGCCATTTTTTCACCAAGTAAAGGAGATAGCAGATTTTTTCTGTAACGTTGAAGGGGCTCGAAAATCTCTATTATGAAAGTACCCAATTCCTGAGAAACATTTTTTTTTTTAAATGAAAAATATTTCGCTGTTTGAAATTTTGTCTAATTTTGTAAAAAAATTACTTTAATGTTTTGAAAATCCTCAATTTCTTCAACAGCCCCCATTTCTTTAACATAATTCCAAGAATCTTGAAGCTGCTGCTTTAAGGGAATGAACTCAAGGTTTTCCAGCATTTCGAAGGAAAGTACAAGCTTGTCGAGTACAACGTCTATGACGTCTTTGTTGCCCTCGCTTTTGGCAATCTTGGCCTAAAACAAAAATTGCAGTGGTTTTTGTCAAATAATCAAAGTAAAGAAAAAAAAAAGGTGCAAATTGAAACTTGATATTTCTTAATATTTTCTAACAAATTGATGTTAGAAAATATTATCACCATCCGGAAAATAGTCAATTTCGTTTGAGAAACCCACCAATTCCTTGATATTCTTCATGATACAAAATTCCTCGATGAGGCTTGTAATTTTTAACTTCATCTCCTGATAATCGTTCGCGTCCTCCTTGGAGAGCTTGGAAAATTTTTCAGCAAGGCCATTGAGCTGTTCAAAAACAATCGACTGAACCTGCGCAACATCCGCAGCTTTGACATGATCATTTTCCGACAATACTCTGAGCCTGTTCATCTAAACGAGATCCATAAACAGAAAATGAGAATTCCCCAACGTAATCAAGAAAAACTCGAAGTAAAGTGAGCAAATCTGCTCTTAAAAATAAAAATAAATCTCATATTACTTGCGCATTTATGGGCTCAAATATTTCTCTCATTCTTTTCGTCTTCAGACCCATGATCGAGCGTTTTTTTTTGTTCAACCCTAATTTTCCCTGGATAATTCACTTTTTTTCGGGCACGTCGCCTTTTTAAAACGACCGTTTGTAAACAAAGCACCGGGTTACGAGATAAACGTCCGAGGATACGAGATGAAAGTTGAAGGCTTATTGTATTTTCAGATAATTCTTAAGAAAAAAACAGAAGTACCAACTTAAATTGACCTATTCAAAGAAATCAAGAAGATTGTCCTCGGCACATTGTAAAACGATAAAACGTTCATTATTTCATAAAAAATTGTGATAAAAGCCCTCATGAAAATCCCTCTCATTCATTAATAATTCTAAAATCCATATTTAACAGTATTTTTTTCCAATAACGCTTATAATTAATCAATTTTTTCAGTAAAATTAGCATCTGCAGGGTTGCCTGTCCGACTAGATAACATTCAAGATGGCCGCTCGCCAAGTTTTCTGGAAGACGCGATGACTCTCTCTGCACTTTGAGACGTGCTTTGCACTTTATTTACGTGTTGGAAAATATGCCCTTGAGGTTAATATTCATCATCAAAAATTTAACAAACTAAGCCGGTGAGACAAATTTTTTGAATTTTTAACGGCGTTCGGTGAGGTTAGAATTTTTGTCCTCTCTCGTGCTCTTCGACCACACATCGCTTCGGGCTTCGGGCAGGCGAGTGAGATTTTCAATCCTTAGGTGCTCGCAATTCTCGTGTACGTAAAGTACGATATGTTACCATTAACGTTTTTTTTTTTACATATTTACCATTTTATCAATAACACATAGCTTAAAGATTGTTAATTTTTAACGAAGCTTGTATTATTTTTTTAAGGACTTAAACGAAATTTTACCATTCATCATAATGTGGGTTATGTAATTAAAAAAAAAAATGATACCGAGAAATCGAGACGCTTTAATAATTTGCCAATAAACGTTATTGTAATTTACCATATAAATTTATTTGGGGGAATTAATTTGTAAAATTCTTTGTTATTGTCAAAGAATGTTTTTTTCTTTTTTTAATTATATGGGGCAACGATCGAGGCTTTTTGTAACAATCATGCTCATTTATCATAATTATAGTATTTTGTATTTATCGACAAAGCGACTCGTGTTATTTTTCGTCTTTATAAAATTCTTTTTTAGCCCTTTGAATTATTATTATTTAGTACTCGATCTATTGTTTGTATCCGGTCGTGTTGTAATTATAATTTTGAAATAAAAATCAAAATCATTGAATGCTTTTTTTTCATTGAAAATCTCCTTTTCCCTGTACTAAATCTCCCTGTAAGAATCAAATTTTTCATCGTTGACCTTTGTGACTAAGGCTGAATTAAAAAAGAGGTATCATTGCACAATATCGGGCACACCTCATTTCAATCTGACCTTCGTGATTCTATTAGTTTTGGGGCCAGCTAATGTCGAAACTTTACGTAGTTATTTCACAACAATTTTCGTAATCAAAATTATTTTTTTTTTTTTTGAGGATTTTCTGTGGATTAAAGAAAAAATGATTTACCGTGCATTTCACTTTGTAATTTTTGTTACGTGATCTTTGTCACGTCGCATTAGTCACGATTTGGAGTGACTGTAGATTTTATCGGCCAACGAATTCAGTATCGGCTTAGCCGCCATGTGCGCGTATTACGAGACTTTATGATGAAGCCCTGGCATTTTTTTGACCGGACTTTTTATTTTTTTATCTTTTCAGATTAAAAAAAAAATCGGGTAGCTGGATTTCGAAAGTTCGACACTTCGATGTCTCGAAAAATTATTTTTGGGTCCGACAGGCAGTAAAATTGCAATATGGTAAAGTATTATGAAAACAGCACGGTATTTCAATTTAATTGGAATCAAGTCGCTCAGGGATTTTGGCAGAGATATCCAAATCCGCACAGGTACGATAGTAAAGATTTAAAAAAAAAAAAATGAAAAAAATTAAATAATTGCGACACGTGTGTGCATTTGTAATTTTTAAGTGATTCTATTAATTTTGTTTAGTTCTCACGTTTTATCAGAGGACACGATATCGCGGCAGGTTAAGGATGGTAAATTGTACTCCAGGAGACTCCTGACAAAAACCAACAGGGTACCAAAATGGGGTGAAAGATTTATAAGCAAAAATGTTGTCAAGATTGTCGAGGAAACTGTGGTCGATCCCAAAGCCAAAACTTTGACTTCGTACACGAGAAATCTTGGATATACGAAAGTTATGGTAATTAAAATTGTATTATTCAGGTTTGAAGTTTTTTTTTTTCGTTACTTTTACAGTTAATTATTCAATTATTTAAGGGAAACAGATGGTAGATTTTGTCTTATTGCATTTTTGAGATCGCTAATTTCAAGCGCAGTCCAATATTTTTATTTCAAACAAGGCAAAGTCAATATATCGCTGATCAATAAATATAAACCCACATGATTTCGGTTTGAAACTTGACACTATAGGGTTTTAGATATCACCAACGAAGATATAGATCTCTATCTTCGTTGATATCACTGATTTCAAATTTACCGCGTAAATTTTGAAAATTCATAATGTCCGAACGTAAAAACACAAAAATAATACCATTTCAATAAATATAAAGTGTCAAAATTGGATTCGAAATTTAAAGGGTCGAATTAATAGAGATGCAAAAATTGATTAGATCGGATGAAAAATTGACAAAATAATAAAGGATAATTTCTTTTTATCACAGAGCGTCATTGAGAAAGTCGTTTACCGAGTATCCGAGGAAAATTCAGAATGGACAGTGGCGCAACGATCGGCATGGATCGACAGCTCAGTTTTTGGTTTCAGCCGAGCGATTCAGGCCTTTGGTCTGGACAGGTTTAAAAAAAATTGTTCAAAAATGACCGGTGGCTTTAACTACGTGCTCGCTCACATGTTCCCCTCAACCGCGGCTTACATGAATCCGACACTCTCCCAAATGGGCTACTTTAACACAGTAAGTTTTCGTCGATAAGAAACAAAAAAGTAATCAACTTCGTCAAAGATATTTTGATAAATTTCCGACAATTAAATAGAATCTTGCATTTATCTCGTCAGCAGGAACCATCGATGGTTAAATTAACTCACGCTGCGGAAGATTTACAGCATTCGTTCCACGACAAGGCCGAAAAAATGAAGGACGCGGCAAAAAAAGCGACAGACTTGGCAAAGAAAAAGGCTGGACCTATGTACGCTGCTTGTCAACCCAATCAATCTTAAGAAGGAAAAAATTCGTTATTCTTCGAGTATTCGAATGATTCCAATTGCAAGGAAATTTTTGAAAAATAAAAAAATGTGAAATTCGAGATTGTTAAGAGCGAGATTGAAATATCGAAATTTCAAAGTGCCCAGAGACTTTAGATTGCCATTGAGCATCGCGTGAATAAAAGGCGTGGAGACAACATTGAAAAAAGAGAAATTCGTCAAAGTTTTGTCGGTCGAAATTCGTTACATCGAAGATCGATATAAATCGATGTTCGATATATCGAAGATCGATATATATATATAGACGTAATGATGCATACATTTTCCGTTCTATCGTTGAACAATAGATTGCCTCTACAAAAATAGCATTCCTTCGAACTGCCAGACAGAATTATGCCATGTAGACGAAGCACGCACGGTTCGAAAATTTGGACGAACGTCGTGATTGTGTCGTTCTAGTTTTAGTTTTCTTTTTCTTTTTTTGTAGATAGAAATCCTATTATTCTCGACAGGGTCTCATAATCCGAGATAATTGCATTTTTTCTCTCGTGTATTCGGGCTTATCGTGCAATTGAAATTGACGTTGATCATAGATTATAATCGATGAGTAAAATTCGCTATGTAAAAAAAAAATTCTGGCTTTTGTCTCTGGCACTTAGTGCACTCAAATAGACGATGGAATTGTCGCTGAGTAGAAACGAGAAAGAGAGTCTTGGATGTTGTAATTAGTGGTAAACAAGAGTAAAACAGACAATTTATCAATGTGCAAATCTAATAAATTACGATTAAGATCGAAATTTTTGATTTTTTTTTTCCTCCCCTAATTTTCTTGCCATTTTTCCAACATATAAACATCCTTCTCATAGAAAAAATGTCCAGTACTCACTACTTTCTAGGTGTTCTTCTTCCAAATACAAGAGAAAAAAGTAATCCACAAATTTACAATGGGCTCAAAATTTTCATTCACTTGTAATAAAATCAATCTTCGAACAGATATTGCAGATCACTCCTTTGAATTATCATCACAATCTCAATGAAAAATAAAAATTGCAAAGACACAGGAAAAAATTAAAAAATTGATTAACTTTGTTATTGCTAATATACGCACGTTTTATAGTTTATAGCACCGATCGAAATGAACAAATATTTATGGAATAATTATATGAAAATATTGACGAGAACAATTTATTAGCTTATGTTTCATTTATTTTTCGATCATTTCATTTCTTTTCACAATTTTTTCCGTTCATTTAGGAATTCTTGCCATCGTCTATGGAATCATCGAAATATAAATATAACCACGTGTGTGGTTCTCCATAGGTTCTTCAAGCTCCATCTGATGGCCTTTCATGTCATGACGCGAGAATTTAAGGTTATGTTCATTGGTTCGTAATCTCGGATTAACGACTGCTCGTTTTATCAATGTTTAATGCCTTTAAAAAGTGATTTACCATCCGTATCGTTTCAAAAATATCTCCGATGACTGATAAACGAATTACTCGTACGAAAATTCAAAAATTCGGTCATGAACGCGGAAAAACATTTTTATTCAAAATTTTAATAGTGAATGTAAAAACAACTTCTGGAAAATGCTGATATCATCAAATGTTGAGGGTTTCACCCCCTCAAATTTCGAGATTTTCGATTTTTACGACGAAGAAATGTGTTTTGCATGGTCGGAAACGAATCTCGTCGTATTTCCAAACGTAAAATCATCCACAACCTCAAAACTTTCAACTATCGTTGCTCCCCGTAAAATTCGAAGCTTGCGCTGTTTCGTCAGCCGAGTTTTTGTCATATGCGAGCCCGTTGGAATTTACAAACTTCTGAGAACTCACAAATTATCGCCATTGAGCTCGACCGGCATTGCGAATGGACCAACATTTTACGAAGTTTTTACACCGGAGAATAATTGGCTTCTGTCCCAAAATAAATCGACAAAAGCGAACAGACAATTGTTTCAACTGGAGACATCACAAAATGACATTGAAAATTTGCGCGACTTCACACTGAGTGCAAATAATTCAGAATTTGGTCTTCGCCGAGCAATTCACACGTCAGGAATTGATGAGGACATTTGTCTTGTCTCGAGCTCGAAAAGACTCTTTAAAATAACCCAAAATGACGTTCAACTGATTTATCGAAGCGATCATGAAATTTCCGATATCGTGCCGATACTTTGCGGCGAAAAAATAATCAATGGGGTCGTTCTCGTGACTGGAACCACCGCAATTTTGGTTCATACGACTGGTCAAAAGTTGAATTTCGACAAAGTTTATCTCGATGGTGAAATTCGCGGTATTGCTGCCGGAAGTGACGAGTCCAAGACGATAATTTGGCTCGCCCATATTGATGGAACGAGAATTCACTATTGGCAGCAATGTCTGACACAAAATACATTTCGAAAAACTGGAATGGAGTACAAAAGATTTATTGATATAAAAAATTACAAGAACAAACTTTTAGTTTGTCTCACCGATACGAGTCAAATCCTCGAGATGGAAATTAATGTTTTGGGACTTGGAAGGAATGAAGGTGCTGAATTTTTTGGGATTAAACCGGCAATGCTCAGAGGGACCGACAAAATCGTTGATGAAATTTGCGAGCGGACGAAGGAATTGCAAAGTTGGAACGATAAACTTTTGGAGGAACAGGAAAAATTAAAAAGAATCCATTTGTTCTCGCACAAGATGAAAATTGTTTGGAAACCAAATGTGAGGGTCGAAAAAATTGCCGGTAAATTATTTGTGAGAGTAAAATTTGTGGATGTTTTGCCAATTAATTGTCGGATTTCCATTGCTATTGAGACCGATCGACGAATATTTTACTGCATTAAAAAAATTGACAAAACGGAAATTAGGCTCGATGTGGAATTGCCTAATGCGACAATCGTTGCTTCAACGAGATTGAGGGTTGATCTTATAACTCTTGCTGAAGAATCAAAGGCTTGGTGTATCATCAGAGACGCAACGATACATCCAAAAATTGAGACACACACGCAACATTATATTGAGAGAAGCAAATTTATCAATGCCAAGCTTGCCCTACTTCGGAAGATGGTGAATGACGGAACCATTGATATGAGCAAATTGGTGGCCATGAAAAAAAGCATCAGAAGAGAACTCAAAGATCTCTGAAAATTGGCATTTTTTCCTGCCAAGATATTTTTTGTTTTTTAAATTGTTTCTCTGTTGATTTATTCAATAATTGATTTCTCAAAAAAAAAAAGGAAACTATTCATCTTAAAGGACTTTTTGTATTTTTTTTTTTCCAACGCCATAAAAAAAGTATTCATAGAAAGGAGTAAAAAGTTTCTATAAATTTGTTTTGTTGATCCAATGACAATAAAAATCGTCCTTGAGTTTATAGGCTAATTATAAACATTTACACAGGACGAGATAAGAATCGAAGTTAAATTCTATCTATTATCGTTATAAAAATATCGTTTATATCGTACATAGTCAATAAATATATTCGATTTAATTTTTTTTATTTTTTTTTTACAGTCAACGACTGATTAGGATGATCGAATACTTCCAAAAATATGAATTAAAATACACACATACATAAATTAAAATAAAATATTTATAATTTTGTATAAAATAAAACATTTATGGGAATTTTTTTTTTTTTACGATTCCCTAGAAATTAGGAACATTTTCAAGCAAAAGAGAAATTATAATTTTATATAATTAATCATTTCATTGCTCAGTTTCACGTTACGTGGACGAAAACGAGCTCGTAGTTTCGTGCACTAAATGCATATAATAGAATAGAAGGTTGAATTGCGTAATTTGTAAGCGTATGCAAAACACAATGCGTCTAATTTTGGATTCCGTTCTCGTAAATGCGATTCACCAATGAAAATGAAAAAAAAAAACAATATCGATCGAAAAACAAAATATTGAAATTTTACGATAAATTATTTTTTTCCTAGAAAATACATTTATTTGTATCGTATTGCGAATTTACAAAATTGTACATTTTTTGAGGATTATTATTATTATTATATTTATCGAGTATACAGATCAGAATACGTTCAATTTCTCTTTGACATACTCGGCATCGAGACGCTTTCGATCATCTTGATATTCATATGTGGGTTTAAAATTTTGACCATTGGCCTCATCAGCCAAATTCTTGTTGATTATTCGAGGATATATTGCTACACGAAGACTCGTCTAAAAACGATCTTCATAAAATGCAATTAATTCGGAAGTATATTACAAGTGTTTTTTTTCCTTCCCAAGATGAAGACTCACTTTTGTTGTCTATAGCACTTTTGTTGTCTATAACACTTTTGAGACCACCTCGGGACAAAAGTTCGAGTCTCGAAATTATTATGTACGATATTGTTCCCTAATTAATTTTTACTTTAGAGGAAAAATCATTGAAAATATTTTTCAAAGGTATTTCTACCATTTATGAAAAATATAGATATATACATACATTTTTTTAATACCTGCAATTGTGCATCAAAAATGATCTTGAATATTTTTCAATAATTCTCTATCATTTTTTTCACAAAATCATTGCTAGTTCGAAGAAAAATATTTGTCTCAATTATCTCAATACGATTCAAGATAATCTAGAATGGGCATTAAAATTGCTACGAATTGCTGATAATTATTCGAAAAGTATCCTAAAATCGTGCTCTTCAAATGATAATTATTAACAATACATGTATAGATAAAAAATAATTTTGTCAGGAATTGAGATGAATTTACAACAATTTACGATAAATATACATATATACATTCTTTCATACTGAGAATTTTGGTGCAATCGTGGATCGTAAAAAATTAATATACTTTCCGATTATTTATAATTATTTTGTCAGAAAGTAAATTATTATTAAAAGAAAAACTTTTGTCTCAAAAACAACTCGAAATAATCGTGCTTGTACTATTATAATTATTAAATATATATATATATATATTTAAATTGACCATTAATTTCGTCAGCAATTCATTAAATAATTTTTGATCCCTGGACTATAATACACATTAGCTGAACTTCGTTTAGATTCACTCAAGTTCTGCACTTGCATTTTATCGTCTTTGGTATTAAAGAAAAAAAAAAAATGTTGACCAAATTTTCGATAACACTAAACTTCATCGATGTCTCAAAGTTTTTCTGAGCCGGGCACTTCGATGATACTGCCAATACTGCAGCTCGAGTTTTTTTTTGCGGGTCTGGGTGGATTTTTAACATTTCCGCCAGATCTCGAGCTTCCCAATCTGTCCTGAAGAGCTTCGAGCGATCTCGCGCCTTTTCTCGTGTTAGCGCCAGCAGCGCCGCCACATCCACTGCCACGCTCGCCACTGCCGGCAGTTCCACTCGCGACACCGCGTCCCCACAATTTTGCAAAGCATGCACGAAAATTTTCCGAAAAAACACCATAAAGCAAAGGATTTATAACTGTATTTAATTGTGCAATGACGAGTGCCCAGACAAAGTGATGAGATTTTAGAAAAAAATCCGTATCCTCGTTTGGTCTTCGTCCATCGAGATAAATCAGCAGCATTACAATTGTTATTGGTAACCACATGACGAGAACTGCGACGACATTGAGGAGCAATATTCTAACGACACGTAGATGTTTGTGGAGACGAACTTCCTCGTGTTGGGATAAACTTCCGGCTCGACCTTGGCGTCCGGTGACCGAAGCCGATGATAATTTTCTTCCTGCCCACGGGACGAGTGTACCCACAATCGAGAGTTCAGAATCTCTGCGTCCACCTGACCCAGAATCTTGACCCTGTTGAGAAATTTTACATTTTTTTTTTAATTTTCCGTCTCCATACATGAAGACAATTGTCCCAATTTATTGATCGTGTCCCAAATTAGTAATAGTGTCCCACTAAGTGACCATGACCAAAAATAGTTACCTTGCTAGAAATTATTAATCATGCAAAGCATTATATAGTGGTCGTGTCACAAATTAGTTATCATGTCCCAAATTATTTGCTACATCCGAGATGAGTTATCAGATTTCAAATTAGTTGATTCTGCATAAATTAGTTCTTCCGTCCCAAATTAGTTAGCATGTCCCAAATTATTTGCTATTTTTTTTATTTTCCGTCTCCATACATTAAGACAATTGTCCCAATTTACTGATCGTGTCCCAAATTAGTAATAGTGTCTCACTAAGTGACCATGACCAAAAATAGTTACCTTGCTAGAAATCATTAATCATGCAAAGCATTATATAGTGGTCGTGTCACAAATTAGTTAGCATGTCCCAAATTATTTGCTACATCCGAGATGAGTTATCAGATTTCAAATTAGTTGATTCTGCCTTAGTTAGTTATTCTGCCCCAACTTAATAAGCATGCTAACCCAAATTATGTGCGATATCCGAAATGAGTTTCCAAATTAGTTGATTCTGCATAAATTAGTTCATCCGTCCCAAATTAATTAGCATGTCCCAAATTATTTGCTATATCCAAAATGAGTTATCACATTCGAAATTAATTGTTTCGGCTTAAATTATAGTTGTGACGTCTTAAATTAGTTAGCATGTTCCAAATTATTTATTCTGTCCCAAAGCAGTCGAAGCGTCCCAAATTAGTAATCATATCCGAATTTTCAGTTTTTTTTTATCTCCTTCATTTTCTATGTTGTGTTCTACGTATTCGTAAAAAAATACAAATTCCTGTCAAGAGCTAGAGCAGTTGGGTTGAGTTTGGACGAATTATTCTCACCTGTGTAACGCAAGAAACAGCCCATCGACTTCTCGTGTCTAGAATCCTTTGAAAAATCCTTTGATAATGATAAACGAGGAGACACATCGGCAATAAACATGCGATTGCTATTATCGGAATCGTGAAACATAGCGATATATTTACAACATCATTTCGCGGAAAAACAAGCGTGCAAATTGTCACGTCACCCGCAACTTCCTGCGAACAAAAAAGTAGTAAAAATTCAATTAAGGAATGAAAAATGTTGAGAAAGTGAAATTTTTCATCCGCCCAGCCTCTTGTGAAGAACAAAGATTCTGTTTACACAGAACCTCAATCTCATTTGTTCCTTTCATTCTCTTACATCTTTCCACTTTTTCTTCATCCCTCTTTTGTCTCGAATTCACTTTTCTTTGATCCTTCACTCTTTGATCCTCCCATATCCGTTCTATATATCTATACTATAAATATAGTATAGATATATACTATATTTATAGATAGAATATATCTATACTATATATACTATATTTATAGATAGTATAGATATATACTATATTTATAGATAGTATAGATATATACACAAGTGAAATATGGTAAATACCATATTTCACTTGTGTCTTCTCTTCCTCTTTTTTTTCTTGTCTTCCTCAGCTTTCATTACATATTTTAATACACTCCCCTTCATTACCAGACATTTTCAATTTATCTCACCTCGTATTATCTTCTCCTCGTTTCTACATAAAATTTTTTCAATCAAGCGCAATACTTAAGATTTAATTAACACCGAAATTATTTAGTACAATAAAAATGTATTAACTGGAAATAATTTGCTTAAGACAAAAATTTATATCAAACTAAATTTATTCATCAGAAATACCATGGGAATTTTACATAAAAATATTCGTTTGAATTATTCAAAATTAGCCACAAAAAATACGATGAAAATTTAATCTTATTCGAAGGAGAGATTTTTTTTTTTTTTTTTCATAACGAGTAAAATTGATGATTTTTTTTCGCGCAATGTAAAAGTTATCGATTAATATTGCTTACCTTGGGCCTGAACCAAAAAACAGCTGGTAAAAATATCGATGAGCCGATTATCCAAGTGAGAAGACTCGCTGTCAGTACTCGTGGTCCTGTCAGTGCACTTCTGTAGGGTGCAACAGCAAGACAACGATGCCTGTCCATTGAAATAAGCGTTAGTGTCCAGAGTAGCACGAATCCACACACAAACTGCGGAAAGATCGAAAGAAAACAAATTTTTTACTCACGCCAAAGTATCAATTTAACTCACTCCCTCTCTCGCTCACCCACCCGCCCCCTTTGCCAATTCATATGACGTGTTTTGCCATTACTTTACACGAAAAAGGAATTTCGGGAGAAACCGTCAAAAAATCGATCGGTCCGTTTTCTTTCTCTATTGAATTATTTTTTTATTTTTTTGTTTATCAATCCACTTGACCTTTTTTTTTGCTTTTTCATAATCTACGAGACGAGGCCTAATGGTACGTCCTAGAAAAATATATAGGCCATTCCATGTCGATTAAAAAAATGTCTTAAAAATTTTGTCTTTATCAATTGAAATATTTTATACAATAATCAATTTGATGGATTGGTAGAATTTTTTTTTAGACGATAGACTTTGCGAATAGGCATGGAATTACGAAGATGGAAGAAATGACAATGAATTTATTCGATAACGAATGACTGTCGTAAAGCGAACGCTTAACATGTACAAAATTACTATCGCAGAAGAAACGATCGACAATATTATTTCAAAAGTCATTCCAGTTGGATGCTAACGTTTTTTTTTCCTCCACCAATCGGAGACGGCAATATATAGATATTACCGCTTGTATAAGAGATAAGAAGTAGTCAAATTTAGGAGAAAAAAAATACAAGCCACCTTAACCTGACCTTGACGGCTGTCCTCGCGAGGAACCCGATACGGTCATGTTCTTTCCCCTTCTGAACTCTAAACTTTTTGTATAAAACCTTTTTTTTTTTGCATTTCGGTTAATTTCGAGATATTGGCCTGGGGTCATTAAAATGGGCCACCCTGTATACATGCAAATTTATGTACTAGGGGAGCTACTTTTATATTATTATTATTATTATTATTATTATTATTATTATTATTATTATTATTATTATCTGGTTTTCGTAAAAGCGAAAAAGCTTTGTACCGGGCTGGGGAGGATTTTTTTTTCTCGGAATTATTCGTGCTTCACTCATCCACAAAGCAGAGCCAAAAGCATATCGTGTGCTCGTCACGGTCTCTCTCTCTCTCTCTCTGTTTTTTGCTCTCGCCAGTTTGGCGATTTGTGCCGATCATCATTTCTCTCGTATTTTGACTGACATCAAAAAAGCCCCGTTAAAGAAGGGATGAAGTTGCCCAGAAACGTTATCCGATCTGGGTGATGGAACGTTTTTGAGATCGCAATCAAGACCAGGAAACGAAGAGAGTTAAAGAAAGAGTGATGGAAAATCTGTCCAGTTGTGCCAAGAATAATAATGCCAATCTGCTATTCACGGTGAAGGCAAAAACTATAACAATATATTATTCACGCGAGACTCCCCCAATCGTATAAAGTTAATTTATTGTAAAATCGAAAATAATTTACGAGCTTCGCTTTTGTATATACTAAATAAGATATACAGGCTCAGCTATAAAAAGCAAATGTATGTGTATGGGTGGATATAAAATGGAGGTTTTCGTGAGCCGAAAGCTAGTCGAAAGTTAATTGATTCTCGTAATTCAAAGTCAAAGTGAAATTGAAGGCTCGACTAGAGAGAGAGGGGGGGGGGAGGGGCATCCACATTTTTGATCTCGTAATATATGTAGGTGATGTGTGATCTATAATACACAGAGAGAAAGAGAGAGCTTGGTGAATATTACGAGGGTGTGTGAATCAAATTATCAAAGTTTTTATCACGAACCTTTTTCTTATTATTAATTATTCTCGTCGTGGGCGAGGTTTTCCATTAATACCTTTATTGGTAACGAGAGTGTAAATTTTATGGGAGAAAATCGAATCCTCAGAATTTTATTACTTAAATTATTTATTTATTATTTAATTTTATGAGATTAAATTGGGCCAGCTACAATTTTGGTTTTATTAAAAAAATCGTTTTCCATATTTAAAAAATAGTATCAGGGTTGATATGTCAAAAGTGGTGCCATCTGTGATGTTATAAATACTGCCCTTAATTATCCCTCGCGATGCCATAAAACTTTTGTATGAAACTTTTATTCGTATCTCTTGTCGTTTCCGAGATATTTGACTGATACGTTTAAAATGGGACACCCCGTATATAAATAAATACTGATGAAACGAATTACTCTCGATAAAATGCAAAATACGTATTATATTATTTCAATTTTGGTTTTATTAAAAAAATCGTGTTCCATATTTAAAAAATAGTATCAGGGTTGATATGTCAAAAGTGGTGCCATCTATGATGTTATAAATACTGCCCTTAATTATCCCTCTCGATGCCATAAAACTTTTGTATGAAACTTTTATTCGTATCTCTTATCGTTTCCGAGATATTTTACTGATACGTTTAAAATGGGACACCCCGTATATAAATAAATACTGATGAAACGAATTACTCTCGATAAAATGCAAAATACGTATTACATTATTTCAATTTTGGTTTTATTAAAAAAATCGTTTTCCATATTTAAAAAATAGTATCAGGGTTGATATGTTAAAAGTGGTGCCATCTATGATGTTATAAATACTGCCCTTAATTATCCCTCTCGATGCCATAAAACTTTTGTATGAAACTTTTATTCGTATCTCTTATCGTTTCCGAGATATTTTACTGATACGTTTAAAATGGGACACCCCGTATATAAATAAATACTGATGAAACGAATTACTCTCGATAAAATGCAAAATACGTATTATATTATTTCAATTTTGGTTTTATTAAAAAAATCGTTTTCCATATTTAAAAAATAGTATCAGGGTTGATATGTCAAAAGTGGTGCCATCTGTGATGTTATAAATACTGCCCTTAATTATCCCTCTCGATGCCATAAAACTTTTGTATGAAACTTTTATTCGTATCTCTTGTCGTTTCCGAGATATTTGACTGATACGTTTAAAATGGGACACCCCGTATATAAATAAATACTGATGAAACGAATTACTCTCGATAAAATGCAAAATACGTATTACATTATTTCAATTTTGGTTTTATTAAAAAAATCGTTTTCCATATTTAAAAAATAGTATCAGGGTTGATATGTTAAAAGTGGTGCCATCTATGATGTTATAAATACTGCCCTTAATTATCCCTCTCGATGCCATAAAACTTTTGTATGAAACTTTTATTCGTATCTCTTATCGTTTCCGAGATATTTAACTGATACGTTTAAAATGGGACACCCCTTATATAAATAAATACTGATGAAACGAATTGCTCTCGATAAAATGCAAAATACCTATTATATTATTTCACTCAACTTTTTTTTTTAAATCATTTTTCTCCAGCTCGTCAATGAATTTTATACGGGAAAAAAACCAAACCCACAAGAAATTTTTCGCACCAGTGGAATTTTGCATTCCAAAAGAATATTTAAGAGAATAACTTTTTTTTTAATACATAAAGTGTCCTGGAACTTTAATACGATTTTTTCTTTTTTATCTCGTTTGTTTTGCTAACCTTTTGAACCTTTCACCAAGTTTCGAAAAATTTGTCGACGAGAAGTTCATCCTTGGCAGACACAGTGCCTGTGTGTTTAAAATTTTCCACTCAAAGTAAAAGCGGAGAAAATGGTGATAACAGGTGCAGTTTATGAGAAAGAGAAAGAGACAGAAAAAAGGCAACAAAATTGTATAGAAAAGTGGCGATGGAGGAAAGAAAAAGGGGTGGGGGCAGGGTCTCGATATAAAGCCAACGTGTCCCAGGGCTTCCTTGATACATAATAATGGAAAATAAAAATAAATCCACAACCCGAAAAGTACGGTTGGAAGATTTGAGGGTATGTATGGGCGCCAGGTGCGACGGATCGAACTCGAATTTTCGTTTACTCAATTTCCTTTTTTTTATATAAAAATTCGAAGAAACCGCGGAAAAGTCGTTTTCTTCGCATAAAAATGAGGGGATCGAATGACGAGATGAAAGATTCATCGATGTGTGATGGTTTTTTTTTTCCGATTTAAATATCTTTTATTTGAAAATTGCAAGAAAATTCTTATTCAACAGAGGTACTTTGCTGGCAGTATTTTTTTTTCTTCAAAGATTTCAAATGAAAAAATACTCGAAAAATATGATGTTTTTGTGGCAGTGCTTGAATCATTTTATTAGGGAATTCCAATCAATTTTTAAGCGAAAAAAACACTCGAGAAATATATTTTTGTAGCAATCATTTAATTAATTTTATTAGGGATGTTTGAGGTGTTTTTTCAACGCTAAATGTGAATGGCTTATGAGCCTATCAAAGTTTCGTTTTTTTTTCTTTTTTTCTCTCTGATCGAAAAAAAGAAAAATTTACCAGAAGCTATCTGGGCCATCTGCGACCACAATAGCGCAGAGAATTCGAGGCTTGCCAAATAAATTGGAAAGATCTGTCAAAAAATACAAAAAAAAAAAGATCGCACTAAAACGTGGCGAATAAAAGCTAAGAGAGAGTTTTTGACCTCAAAATCGGGGAATATTATTTTTAAGTTGAAATTTGATCCTTATTGATATTCGTTGTTGATAAAAAAAAAAAAAAAAAGTGCTTAAAAACGAATGTCAAATATTCGCCATTCAAGAATTTTTCTCGTCACTGAATCGAGTCATGATTGCATAGAGTGATGGCTAGACTTATAGCTCGGGGATTTTATATTTTAATGCCAACGGTTTCCCGATATCCGCGGGAAACGAGGGATAAAATATATATTTTTAGTCGAGTAGGTTGAGCGAAAAAAGAGTTAGAGAAAGTGAGACAGACAGAGAGAGAGAATCAATTTACCAAGTATAGTCTCGAGGTTAGTTCTCCGGGGACCACGAGACTAGGTCGTGAAGATTCGCTCAATCGATTCGCGAATTCGAAGCACTCTCATGAAAATTTATATACAAATATAGATATACACACCTATACATATATACGAAAATATTTTCATAAAAGACTTTTTAAGGAGCTTTTCTCATATAGTGAAAATCTCAGGAATATTTGACGACCAAAAATAGGGCTATTTTACAAAAAATCCCTATATAGATGTGCGCTATTCAAATAGACTTAACATCAAGCCTAAAATGATTTTTTTAATCAAAACTGCGTGACCCCAAATTCCTATACGGGATTAACATTTTTTTTCACAGGGGGAAAATTGCAAGTCTCTACATCGAGAAAGAATGTTTAGTTAAATAAATTAAATTAGATTTAAATCTTGGGCAACTCAACTTTTTTACGTTGATTCTAAATACATTGTTTGTTTAATTAAACTAAATCTTTTTAAAAAAATCGAATGCAAGATTTAGTTAAGTTAATTTAACTAAATCTTTTTAAAAAAATCGAATGAAAGATTTAGTCAAGTTAATTTAACTAAATCTTTTTAAAAAAATCGAATGAAAGATTTAGTCAAGTTAATTTAACTAAATCTTTTTTAAAAAATCGAATGAAAGATTTAGTTACGTTAATTTAACTAAATCTTTTTTAAAAAATCGAATGAAACATTTAGTTAAGTTAATTTAACTAAATCTTTTAAAAAAAATCGAATGAAAGATTTAGTTAAGTTAATTTAAATAAATCGTTTTAAAAAATTCGAATGAAAGATTTAGTCAAGTTAATTTAACTAAATCTTTTTTAAAAAATCGAATGAAAGATTTAGTCAAGTTAATTTAACTAAATCTTTTTAAAAAAATCGAATGAAAGATTTAATTAAGTTAATTTAACTAAATCTTTTTAAGAAAAATTGAATGAAAGATTTAGTTAAATCGTTCAAATAAGTTCAATATAAATAAAAATGTAATTGATTCAATCAAAAGAATGGAGAGACGGTGGAGCGTGGCGATGCCATAATTTTCCCATTCATTTATTTAAAATAATTTAATAGTGGCTAAATTTTCCATTATCACTAACTACTTCGTGCATAGAAAATGCTCAATTAATGTCCGAATTTCTTACATACCATTAAAATCCTTTATAAAATATATTACTTTGGCCAAAAAGTCATTGGGTTTTTTTTTGTGTAAATGTAAGGCGAATTTAACAATTATTAGGGAAATCGTGCACTTAATTTTTCTGTAAAACAATCTAAATCTGTCAGCTGTCAAATTATATAATGAATTGACGGTTTGAAATGAAGTTATATTTCAAGACATGTCCATCTATTAGAGAAAAAAAAAACACCAAATGATTATTTGGCCAACCGAATAATATCGATGACAAAATGGGCTAAAAAGGCGTAGAATTTTTTTTTCTTCATAATATCAATGGCCTATGGTGATATTATGAAAAAAAAAAAAAATTGTAAAAAAATATATATAACCTGTGAGTACGGCAACAATCGGCATACGATATCACCGAGACGCCAGGACTGCGTGAGCCTCGTGTAAGCGACCGCTGGTACACCAAGGGCAAAGAGCAAATCTGCTGCAGCCAAATTCACGAGGCAAAAATTCGTGGGCGTTCTCATTTCCTTGTAGCGCAGTACGCAAGCCGCGATACCAAGATTTGCCCCGACCGCGACCACGAACGTCACGGCTAGTACGACGACCTGAAATTTCGTCGAAAATGAAAAATGATTATTATTTTTTTTTTTTTCGTTAATTGTAGATGCAAAAAAGCTCTTTTTATCGACTATCTTGTCAGGATTTTTTTTACTGAGTTATCAGACAATAATATTATTATTGAAAAAAAAAATCCTTCATTTTTATTCATGATATTTATTTATTTATTTTTTTTCATAAAAGTATATGGACTGGTCGTAGAATTAAAAGCTCTAACTTTTACCCATAAGAGTGTCAGCTTTGCAATAGCAACGAGTCTTTTTGTTTTGATTTTTTTTCGTCGAAATTTCGTCGAAAATGAAAAATGATTATTATTTTTTTTTTTTTCGTTAATTGTAGATGCAAAAAAGCTCTTTTTATCGACTATCTTGTCAGGATTTTTTTTACTGAGTTATCAGACAATAATATTATTATTGAAAAAAAAAATCCTTCATTTTTATTCATGATATTTATTTATTTAATTTTTTTCATAAAAGTATATGGACTGGTCGTAGAATTAAAAGCTCTAACTTTTACCCATAAGAGTGTCAGCTTTGCAATAGCAACGAGTCTTTTTGTTTTGATTTTTTTTCGTCGAAATTTCGTCGAAAATGAAAAATGATTATTATTATTATTTTTTTCGTTAATTGTACATGCAAAAAAGCTCTTTTTATCGACTATCTTGTCAGGATTTTTTTACTGAGTTATCAGACAATAATATTATTATTGAAAAAAAAAATCCTTCATTTTTATTCATGATATTTATTTATTTAATTTTTCGCATAAAAGTATATGAACTGGTCGTAGAATTAAAAGCTCTAACTTTTACCCATAAGAGTGTCAGCTTTGCAATAGCAACGAGTCTTTTTGTTTTGATTTTTTTTCGTCGAAATTTCGTCAAAAATGAAAAATGATTATTATTATTTTTTTTTTCGTTAATTGTACATGCAAAAAAGCTCTTTTTATCGACTATCTTGTCAGGATTTTTTTACTGAGTTATCAGACAATAATATTATTATTGAAAAAAAAAATCGTTCTTTTTTATTCGTGATATTTATTTATTTAATTTTTCTCATAAAAGTATATGAACTGGTCGTAGAATTAAAAGCTCTAACTTTTACCCATAAGAGTGTCAGCTTTGCAATAGCAACGAGTCTTTTTGTTTTGATTTTTTTTCGTCGAAATTTCGTCGAAAATGAAAAATGATTATTATTTTTTTTTTTTTCGTTAATTGTAGATGCAAAAAAGCTCTTTTTATCGACTATCTTGTCAGGATTTTTTTTACTGAGTTATCAGACAATAATATTATTATTGAAAAAAAAAATCCTTCATTTTTATTCATGATATTTATTTATTTAATTTTTTTCATAAAAGTATATGGACTGGTCGTAGAATTAAAAGCTCTAACTTTTACCCATAAGAGTGTCAGCTTTGCAATAGCAACGAGTCTTTTTGTTTTGATTTTTTTTCGTCGAAATTTCGTCGAAAATGAAAAATGATTATTATTATTATTTTTTTCGTTAATTGTACATGCAAAAAAGCTCTTTTTATCGACTATCTTGTCAGGATTTTTTTACTGAGTTATCAGACAATAATATTATCATTGAAAAAAAAATCGTTCTTTTTTATTCATGATATTTATTTATTTAATTTTTCGCATAAAAGTATATGAACTGGTCGTAGAATTAAAAGCTCTAACTTTTACCCATAAGAGTGTCAGCTTTGCAATAGCAACGAGTCTTTTTGTTTTGATTTTTTTTAATTTTTTTATAGCAATGTATTTTTTTTCTGCAGAGTCACTCGTTTGTTCTCCCTCCATATGTATACAAAGATGTACACACACTCTCGTTACACCCGACCTTAATGTACCCTTTCTGACATATACCCGAGAGTGCGTTAATTATCGACGATATTTTTCCATAAATAAAACTTTTTGCGATATTTATAATAAAAAGCCAGCGATGTTATTAACGTTCTAGTCTTCCAGGCTTTTAATTAACAACAAGCTGAACGTGTTCAGCTGAATAACCAGAAATAACATTTACCCTGAATCATTATTTCGACGCTTCATATATTTATAACACCGAGATTAATTTATCAACCATCCGGAGGATATAATTAGTATGCAAATCGAAGAGCAAAATTGCTTCGAAATATTTCAACTAAAAAATTTATGAATATTCATTGAAATCGTGATATAAATTTTTTATTTTACATATTTCAGCTTAAATTCGTTTTTTTTTAATGGATTATTGAAAATGTTATTACAATATTTTATAGATCGAGAAGAATTGACATTTATTTAATTAAGATAAATTTTGTATCTCCAGAAAATTCAAGCTTTCAAGTTATTCTAAAATAGAGGAATTAAATTTGGTAAATATTTTAATTTTTATAAATTAATATTGCCAATCAAACAAATATTTATTTCGATTTTCAATTAAATTTTATTTTTTCTTGGTCATTGATATTTCAATTTTTTCTCCATGAATTTTATTCCTCGTTCCTCGAAGTTTATTTCTCGTCCTTGTGCCTTGTAAAATTTAATCAATCATATATATATATACATATATATATATATATATATATATGCTCTGGGCTTTCCCACTCCTGATGGGTTGGCTTATCATTCTGTCGAACAGGTGCTGGCTAGTATATCGACATAGTCTTCTACAAATAGATATCGACTCGGTATAAATAGAATTTCTGGCTGTCGTCATTAGTTCTCGTCGATGTTACGCCTCCTTTCCTATCATCAATAAACTCGTTGGATTGTCCTGGCACGTCTCGCAGTTCAATTAAATAACGAGATAGATAGATAGAGAGAGAGAGAGAGAGAGAAAGAGAGAGAGAGAGAGAGAGAGTGTCAAAGTTTCGCATCTTTTTCTTTCTATATATTCCCCTCTCGTATTTATATCGTGTTTTATCATCTCTCACGAGACCCTTCAACACACATTTTGTTCTCCATGGTGTTGAGAATGTTCAAATACATAGACGAAAATTTTTTTACGACCACGAGATTTTCTCATGATAAATATACCACTCGAGTTATCGATATTTAAAAATAAAATTATCGACAAATTATTAATACAAAATTTTGCTAAACAATTTCAGGGATAAAAGTAATATTTTCATAAAAAAATAGTGCAATTATAAAATACTGCGTTGGTTAAGAAAAGAGAAGAAAATCGTTTACTGAAAAACATATATGTAAGGCAGGAGTGACATTTCATTCAGATCCAGCACGTACATTTGTGGAGAAAATATGTTGGAAAATAAAATAATAAAATTTCCACTCCCATCAAGATATTCTCGTCGTAAATATGCCACTCGATGTATTAACATTTTCATGTAAAATAGTCGATAAGCTATTAACCCAGCACAGCTTTCATTATTAATAAAATGGTTTATTAATAAAAATATTATTTTCATTAAAAAAATAATAAATTTATGAAAATATGGACCGATTGCGACAAAAGACAAGAAAATTCAAAGGAACTAAATCATGCAGAAATAAAATTTGTTTATTTCAAATGCGAAGGTTGATAGAAATTAAACAATATTATAAATTGTAAACAAAATTTATTTTATTAAAATAATTTTTTTCGTAAGACAAATAATATATATTACGTTAAAAAAAATATATACTTTTTTAAAATTTCCCATTGTAGCTCTAAAAGGGTCTTTAATGCTCCCTTTCTACTTTTTATTCTCTTTTTTCAATGTTCTGAAATCGGAGATGGAATATGACGGGGTAAAGTTTGCCGTTTCTCTTGCTGGTCCCCTTTATCGTACTTTGTTACGGATGTCTCGTGTCTCTCTATATAGTATATAGTTATATAGTTCTATATGGTATATAGTTATAGTATATACAGTACTCTATATAGTATATAGTTACAGTATATACAGTACTCTATATAGTATATAGTTATAGTATATACAGTACTCTATATAGTATATAGTTATAGTATTCTCTATATAGTATTATAGTATATAGTTTTCCGTTGTTTCATACAATTCTCTCTTTCCGGTTGGGCTGTCCTTGTCAGATGTATCGGTCACATTTCTATGGACAATGAAACACAGAAAGAGAGACGAGCCTCGTCTATCTCTCCGAGGATTCGCCAAGTCAAAAGGCGAGTCACGTACAAAAGCGACATTTCGTTTGTCAAATAAAAAATAAAAAGGGGAAAAATAATTTCCAATCAAATTATTATTAATTATTATTCTGAAAAATTTTATCCTCGAATATTTGCCAATTAATATATTTGGTAAAAAATAATGAAACGTAAGTTCGATGCTAAAATCAAATGTAATTTAAATAAATTTGACTTCCAGTTGGAAAGTTCGAGTTCTGTATTTTTTTTTTTGCTAAATTCAAATTTCGATCATTCCTGGATGACAAGCTGGATGGAAAAATCGTGGGAGAGAAAAGTCACGTCGCAATGTTGATTTACGACAGAAAAGAGTCCATGACGCTCCCTATCATTTTCACGTTTACAGTAGTATCGAATATCGTCGAAAACTTTTTCGCCATTTTTTCCCTTTTTTCTTGTCCTGCCTTTTTGTTTTCACCGTTGCTGACGAAACATTAATCCAAGCCCTTCCTCTTGTCCTCTCGTTCGGTTCAATAAAAAAGAACAACGAAAGCTCTCATCGTGGCTTTTCGTAGATATTTTTTCACAAAGGGACGATGTTTCGGACAGGATCAACTCTGAACATCACACAACAACATTCGTCCCTTTTGACCCCCGATGGTCAATTGTCTCTTACAGATATCCTCTCAAGATAAATTATGTCTTGACGACAGCTGACGGGGTCAAAAAGTCAATAGTTCTCACGAGAACGAAACAAAAATTCTATTCAGACTTTTAAATTAATAATCGAGCTTTCGATAAAAAATATAATTCATTGTTTCGAATATTTTTTTATTCTAAAATAAAAAATATATAATTTATAAATATATTTTTATGACAAAAAAAATAAATGAGATGATTGGTCACTGATTGAAATATTCACCTCATGAATTATATATTAAAAATTGAGCTTTTCAAAAATTTTTTTCTCAAGTTCCATTTAAGACTTGAGTTTAAGTTTAAAAAGTTGGGGCTTGGGTTATTTTCGATTCGTTTTCATTTATATATATATTCGTCGAGATAAGTATCTAGATGACAGAACGAGGTCATTAAGTCGAAATTTCATATGAAATAAAAATCATTCGCAATATTTTAGCCCACATTATCTCAATAATTTCTACGATCGCTCTATAAATCCTGATTTTTAATTCACCTATTTTGAATGACTTAAATTAATTGAAGACAAAAAAATTATCCAATTCAGTAACTTTCAATTAACCAAAAATCGAGATTGAAGTCATTTGAAAAATTACCTTTTGAAGTAAACAAATTTATTATTTTTTTAATTTGATGTTTAATCGTCTAAATCCCATAAAAAACCTTTCTTTTCCTTCATAGTCGGTAAATCTTTCAGGGACTGGCATAGAAACTGGCATAGAAGGATCAACCGCTTTATTTGTCTAATGTATATATAGAACTACATGAAATTCTCTTCGAGAGACTGAGAGATTTGACCTGGGGGAAAATGTTCTCCAGAAGTGTCATGGCAACTCGTTAATATAACCTATGGACAAAGAGAGAGAGGGAGAGAGAGAGAGAGAGAGAGACAGAGAGAGAGAGAGAGAGAGAGAGAGAGAGAGAGAGAGTAAAAAAACTCGTTGAGGATCAGACAGTTCTCCTTTGAGACCAAATGAAAACGAAAAGAGATCGTAATAATTTTTATGTCTCGAGGATTAAGCTAAAAATTTTACAAATCCCTCTAACCGCTTCAACCCCCCCTCCCCCCTTCGGTGAATTACAAACCAAGAAAGTCGATTAATCGCAGCAACTTCTCAACTCTTTGGCTCGATGTTGCAGTGAAGAGGAGGGTAAAGTTCAAGTGGTGCGTTGAAGGGCAACAGAGATAAATTTTTCCTGCCTGAGAAAGATTGAGATAGGGTGAGCGAGAGAGGGGAGGGGGGGGGGGGGGGGGTTCGACGCAATCGATTAATTGCCTGTTGTGTATCCTTAAGAATGAAGTGGGTGGAAAAGTTATTTTCTCTTCGCCGTTTTTTTTTGTGCATCCCCCTCGCGTGTCTATACGCTGTACTCGAAATACCAGTCAGCGCCCTCTACTATCCCTCTCAATTCTCCATTATAGAATTTTCCAAGTTTCCATGTATAGAATTCCCTCTGGGAGGGCTTTGAGTAGCCTCTCTCTCTCTCTCTCTCTCTCTCTCTCACCCCCCCCCCCCCTGCCCCCCCCTCTCTCTCTCTCTCTCTCTCTCTCTCTCTCTCTCTCTCTCTCTCTCTCTCTCTCTCTCTCTCTCTCTCTCTCTCTCTCTCTCTCTCTCTCTCTCTCTCTCTCTCTCTCTCTCTCTCTCTCTCTCTCCCTCTCCCCCCTCTCTCTCTCCCCCCTCCCCCCTCCCCTCTCTCTCTCTCTCTACCCCCCCCCCCTCTCTCTCTCTCTCTCTCTCTCTCTCTCCCTCTCTCTGTCTTCCGCAGCATCCGTACGGGACGATGAATCGGAGAATGTCCGAGACGTATCTAATGTAATGTAACGATTCTGCTATCCTACACTACGGGACGTTCAGCACCGTGAAACGAGAGGAAAAAAGGAGGGAAAAAATTGCAGAGAAAGAGGATGAAAAAGGACATAATGTGATGATGTTACAGTTGAGGTCCCGGAAAATAGAACGTTTTCTTTCTTAAGAAAACAAAAACATTTCTGGGACGTATAGAGATAATATTTCCATCATTTCTTACCATTTGTATTAATCATTTTTTGCTATTTTTTTTGCTCGGCTAGAATATCTTCGTTAATAATTGTTATCTCGTAATTTGGGAGTCGACAAGAAAAATTTAGGAACGAGCTTAAGATTAATAAATTAGGAGTTACAAGTGTCGAGGTCAATCCACCTTGACACAAAGGAGAAATGAATTATTCGAATTTATATGAATTCAATTGTTTTTGATGATTTGAATGAGCCAAGAGCTAATTCACCCTCTCGTTTAGCCAAAGTTATAAATTTTATTTTTTTCCATACCGTTTTGACCCTACTTTTATGAATTCCCAACGGGGTCAAAGTTTCCTTAACTTTGTTTCCCATTCGGGCATTTTCTTATTTTTCGTTTAAGGGGAGAGAAACAAAATACGTCTCAATTACATATCATCAATCATGGGAATATACAAGCTCATCGATCTATAATAATATCGTCAGAAGCCAGAAAATAGACCGGAAAATACTCTCAATAATTTTTTTTTTGTGGGCATTGATGGAGGACGTTTCACCCAATTCATTTATAATTTATTCAAGATTCTCATCTGTTCCGATTATTCGTACGCTTAACGGTCTTCATCCCCATCTCGGAACTCGAGATTTGGGTAAAAATGGTTTCAGCGGGAGTTTTGATTGCAGACTATCCCTTTTCATTTCCTTTAGATCAAACACGTACATTTGTAGAGAAAATATGTTGGAAAATAAAATAATAAAATTTCCACTCCCATCAAGATATTCTCGTCGTAAATATGCCACTCGATGTATCAACATTTTCATGTAAAATAGTCGATAAGCTATTAACACAGCACAGCTTTCATTAGTAATAAAATGGTTTATTAATAAAAATATTATTTTCATTAAAAAAATAATAAATTTATAAAAATATGCACCGATTGTGACAAAAGACAAGAAAATTCAAAGGAATTCATGCAGAAATAAAATTTATTTATTTCAAAAGAATCCTAAAATCATCATCAAATATGGGCTGGCCAAAAAGCTACAGTAGAAGCTCCATCTCTCTCGTCAGTGTTGTGACCAATTATTTTTTTTAATTTGGCCACTGAAATCCAAAGGCTCGCGTATTTGTTGATTGGACAGAATGCCCGAAATACAACTGATATATATATATATATGACATGGCAATAACGTGAAAGTTTTCAATGAGGAGGCTTGTGAGCTCTCTCTCTCTCCTCTTTACCGCGTCGCCATACACATTCCACCATCATCGAGTAGCAGCAAAATGCCTCTCAGAGACGTTCCGTTCACAATTTTCGTCTTATATACTTCATCCTACATATATGTATGATATATAAAGACCTCCATTCGCGTTATTACATTTTTGTACCCTCCCCCCTCCCTCCTCACCCCTTCTCACCCCTCCTCACCCTCTTCACCACCTCGTTCAATGTGCGTGGTCGAATTTAATGATGAAAAAGAAAATGGCGTTGTAGAAAATTCGAGGGGTGTAAAAAAAAGCTTACCTCTACTCCGCTTGCTCCTTTTCGATCACCAAACTGACTGTAGTAAGTGAAGTAATAACGAGGTCCCCATTCTTCGTCCTCGCCAAGAAGATAAGACGAATTCATATTGGACGAAATTATTCCTGACCACTTTTCTCTCTCTCTCTCTCTCCCACTTCTGTTTGTAGGCCGTTATCGGTTTTCTCTCTCTCTCGCTCTTGAGATTTGGTGATTTTGGAATTTTTGTTTATCTCTATTCTCGTCCTTGCTGTTCTCAATGCAGAGGTCAAGTAGTCTCGCGAGATAGCAAAATTATTATCATGATTGTCATTCGAAATTTGCCAGATTGGGGGTAAAATATTTGTCAACGTTGCCACGAATTATAAGAATTTTTCTCCTCGTTCTCAAAGACTTGATCAATGTTCTCGTTTCTCGTTTGTTAAGCGACAACTTTTTGAAAAAAAAAAAAAAAAAAAAAAAAAACAAACTCGTTATAAATCTAATTAACGAGAAATTAAAGTGGTGAGAGGCAGAAAATTAACAGAGAACGGATGAGCAGCAAGATGAAAAAAAAATAATAATAATGAGAAATTGGATGATGGACTTATTCTTTTTCTGACCCACGAAAGACACAAAAGTTTGTGTTCTGTGGTGACTTTTCTTTGGTGAGAAACCGAAAAAGATTTTTATCGTTTTCTTGGATTAAGTTTTCAACCACGTCCACTGAGGGTTATCCACGTTAAAGTTTCTGAGAGAAAAAAAAAAAAAGAAGAAAAAGGAGCGGTGATGTTGAACGACGTTGATGAGAGCTCGTCAGCTGACGAGCTGAGGACCACCCAATGATGTTGTACACGGTCAGAACATCCTCTGGAGACGCAGAAATTTCTGAAACAAGCACAAATAAACACAATTACAGATGACTGCTTTTGTAAACTTTGCAACATAAAATTAATAAGTAAGAGAGAGAGAGAGAGAAAGTGTGGAAAATTGAAATTTTTATTTTGCTTCATAATAAATTTTCTCCCCTCCGGAAAGAAATTTTAATATCAGCTTTTTTAAGAAAATATTGAGCATGGAAGAATATTATGAGGAAAAAATTGAGTTTGAATGTTAGTAATATTTTTCAACTAATAAAAAATTCGATAAAATTTGGGTTTGGTATGCATGAAAGTATTTTATTATTCGTAAATTAAAAGCTCGTTTTCAAGAGTATTACACGAAATTTGATTAATTGTACAATTAGCGATTGTGATAAATTTGATATTTTCCCAGGACGAAAATATTCCGTATTCTACCTCGTTGAATATATTTACGCAGTATCTCGTTATCTCATGTATTACGCCCACGCTTTGGCAATTTTTTTTGTCATCAATCTCGAGCCAACTATGCTGATTATACCAGTTTTGGGGAGATTGAGTGGCTCAAGTTGTCGTTGGCAACCCTCTCTGTCTTTCAACGCACCAGATGAGGGTGTGACAAATTTATATTTACATTTATAGGCGCAAACTAAAATTTTTACTACATAAGGAATTTTACAGAAAATTGTATTTTGTGGTGCAAAACGAAAAGATATTAGTATTTACTGCTAGATCGTTATCATAAAGTGAATTATAACGATCTAGTAAATACTAATATCTTTTACGTAAGGTTGGTCTAAAATTATCCTTGAATTCCTTACGTATGATAAAAATTTATATTATTCTAAAATTCATTGTGATATTTCCTGAATTGAGATCTTATTGGAATCTCTTATGTAATGTACATATATTTAAGTATATGCACAGAAAATGTCATGTAAATCCGTTACAAATATTCTCGAAGTTACAAAAGTTGAAAAAAAAAAATTGTTCTGTGTGTAAAGTGCTTTTGAAACCTGCTTTTGCTTTTACTTTTTTGCTTTTGAAACGGGTAAACCTATCAGTCTCAAAATTTTACACAAGCTTTATAAATATATTTTTTAGTAATTGATCGAAGGATCGAGTGGATTATACACGAAAATTATCCTTGAATTCCTTACACATGATAAAAATTTATATTATTCTAAAATTCATTGTGACATTTCCTGAATTTAGATCTTATTGGAATCTCTTATGTAATGTACATATATTTAAGTGTATGCACAGAAAATTTCATGTAAATCCATTACAAATATTCTCGAAGTTACAAAAGTTGAAAAAAAAAAAAATTGTACTGTGTGTAAAGTGCTTTTGAAACTTTGAACGCGTTTTTCTCGAAACTGTGTGCTTTATAAATATATATTTTAGTAATTGATCGAAGGATCGAGTGGATTATACACGAAAATTATCCTTGAATTCCTTACATATGATAAAAATTTATATCATTCTAAAATTCATAGTGACATTTCCTGAATTGAGATCGTATTGGAATCTCTTATGTAATGTACATATATTTAAGTGTATGCACAGAAAATTTCATGTAAATCAGTTACAAATATTCTGGAAGTTACAAAAGTTAAAAAAAAAAAAAAATTGTGTGTAAAAATGTTGTGTTTGAGGGAATGAAAAATTAATTGTGATAATGGATTAATGAATAATTATGATCTCAATTAAATTATCATAATTTATGAGAAATTCATAAAAATCATTTAATCATTCATTATTATCTATTGGATGGAAAATATTTAATGATATACGACCTGAGATGGTTTTTCGTTGTCATCAATTCAACCCAAGATCGTAGATGAATTTTTTTCGATATGCCAGAAAAATGTTATGCAACGAAAGCTCGGCCCCTTAAAGTTCCACTATCATTTGGGTCAAGGTCTGATGGTTGTAAGACATTTATAATATATATTGCTTGGAGGTTTGGAGAGTTGGCTGTCGTCTGTCCCATTATCGAAAGCTCGACATGCCTCAATCAGCACTTTTTTTTTCGCCAACAATCAAAGAGCACCAATTAGTGAACGAAGGCCCCAGCGTTTGTTCGCGGCTCTGAATACATGCAAAGTATGTGTGTGTGTAATAAAAATATTCCTTTGTCGCTGATTTGTATAAAAATTGGTAATCCATATACCGAGTGTCCTATTATAACCAAACTCAAACCATCGTGCAACCAAAAGGCTGTAATAATGTATCGAGTGGCCGATTTTAACAGTACACGGAGAAAAGGAAGGAGGTAAAAAGGGTCTAGGAAGTGTGTAGTAAACGGGACTACCATCGCAGTAAGATAATAGATTTTAGCGTTTCATTAAGTTAAAAGGGTGCAAATTGAAACTTAAACAATTCTTCTTATAATTTTCGAGCATTTATAAATTCTCGTTTACGAGAACGCAGTGTGTCTTAATTTTCGTTTCTCAAAGCTTATTTGAGTTCGTTAATTTCGTAAAATTGAATAATATACCGGGTGTACTATTTTAACCAAACTCAAACCATCGTGCAGCCAAAATAATGTACCGAGTGCCCGATTTTAACAGTACACGGAGAAAAGGAAGGAGGTAAAAAGGGTCTAGGCAGTGTGTAGTAAACGGGCCCACCATCGCAGTAAGATAATAGATTTTACCGTTTTATTTAGTTAAAAGGGTGCAAATTGAAACTTAAACAATGCTTCTTATAATTTTCGAGCATTTATAAATTCTCGTTTACGAGAACGCAGTGTGTCTTAATTTTCGTTTCTCAAAGCTTATTTGAGTTCGTTAATTTCGTAAAATTGAATAATATACCGGGTGTCCTATTTTAACCGCTGTCATGTAAAAAATAGGCTTCAATAATTAATTCAGTCACTATCCTATATGTAATAATATACCAAACGTTACATTTCAACGATTGTCATTTATTGCGATCGAAAGTTGAACAATATACCGGGTGCAAAATTTAAACTGACGTTTTATAAAATTACGAAATGGTCAAGTCAACGAAATGAAAATTCGCCACACACTAATAGACAAAAAGGAAGGAATTGAGCTTTTCTTTATATGGTAACGAGCTCAAAAGAGATGTCGACGAATAAGCGAGTCTATTTTTTTTTCTTTAATGGATGTTTGCGAAGAAAAAAGAAAACAAAATGTGACGAAAAGTGACATTGCGACGAGAGACAAAATTTTTCTTTCTCTCGCGGGTTTCTTTTGACTAAATATACCAACGCTCTCGATAAATTCGCCCGAAAAATACGCCCCGATATTTCACCCTGTAATTACCCAATTAAAGTAACTCTGACAGGATCCATAAGATTTTCATTTTATCTTACGCGAGACGGAAAAAAAAATTCCATCCTATTACGAGGTCGATCCTTTGTATACTGAAACAATTTTTTTTTTTTATATACTTTTTTTAGGCTATTTAATTTTATTTTTATTCTATTGATTTTTTTTTTATTAATTTTGCTATTGTTACAATAATCGCATTGAAAAAAAATCAAATATTTAATGTAAATGAATTTTTGGCCTCGGCTTTCACGCCTATAATGAGGTGCAAATTTTTCGTTCTCTAAATTTCTATTTCAATCTCGACAATTTAAGGGTGAAGAACATCATGAGGATAAAAAAAAAACGTCCTTTTCGATTCGATTTTCCATTGACTCGATCGCGTTTACAAAGCAACTCGAATTACTTTCTTGCTAAATGGGGTTTGTTCGATCCTTAAATATCGATCTGGCTGATTACACAGGGGTTGAGGGTGGTTAACTTTATACTCGTTTAAATTTTTATGAGCCTCAAAATACTATATCCGTATATATGGGATATTTCAAGCCAAACCGACACTCGTAATCCTGGCAATTTTTTATATTACCAATTATTCAATTTGATGAAAAAATTATGTGAAAAGAATTACCGTAATTTATTTCTGTAAAATTTCAAACAAATCATTTTCCATTTTTTTCGTTCATTTTCAAATGTTTTTCTCATTTTATGTCTAAAAAAATGGTTCTAGTTAAAAAATGAGTACGGTTCAATTGAAAAAGCACCTCGAATGATAACAAAATAATTATTAATAATCACTTCTTAGGCTTAAAATCAAAATTCACTAAAAAAATTTTTTTTTTCGTTCAATATATCCAGCCCAACTTTGGGAAGGCCTCAAATTTTCTTTTTCCATTTTCAAAATTGGCGTAGAGTCTTTTTCCGATTACACTACAAAGTACTGAACGGGAAAAACAATTTAAAAATTGCGAGAGATACAAAACCGTCCCGATTTGACATGGAACGCCCTATATATAAATATATATAGGCAAGTTTCGTTTTACAGTATTTTCTCGTCTCGCGGGTATTTTCCATTTGTTGGAGCGATCCCTGGTCGCTTCAGCGGTTGTAAGATGGTCCTTGCCAACGTGGCAATATCCCTCGTGAAAATTACTCTGAGAGATCCCAACATCACACACACACACACGAGACTCAATATCTCTCGTTGTCCCTCGAGTAAGCTTCGAGGGATAACACCAGATATCGTCTCTCCTCACAACGAGGGTTCACATACATATATATATATATATTCTTCGAGCGACTGTGAAAAAAAAAAAGAAAAATTTAAATAGATTTACACAGAAGAAAAATACACCTGGATTAAATATATATTAGATCGTATTCCGTCAGAGTTTCCCTCTTCAGACTTTGGGGTGGCTCTATTTATTTATTTATTTCTGATCAGAAATAAATAAATAAATTCACTCATTGATTTCATTTTCATAAAATATATTCTTCGAGCGAGTGTGAAAAAAAAAAAAACAAAAATTTAAATAGATTTACACAGAAGAAAAATACACCTGGATTAAATATATATTAGATCGTATTCCGTGAGAGTTTCCCTCTTCAGACTTTGGGGTGGCTCTATTTATTTCATTTTCATAAAATATATTCTTCGAGCGAGTGTGAAAAAAAAACAAAAAAATTTAAATAGATTTACACAGAAGAAAAATACACCTGCATCAAATATATATTAGATCGTATTCCGTGAGAGTTTCCCTCTTCAGACTTTGGGGTGGCTCTATTTATTTATTTACTTCTGATCAGAAATAAATAAATAAATTCATTCATTCATATCATTTTCATAAAATATAATCTTCGAGCGAGTGTGAAAAAAAAAACAAAAATTTAAATAGATTTACACAGAAGAAAAATACACCTGCATCAAATATATATTAGATCGTATTCCGTGAGAGTGTCCCTCTTCGGACTTTGGGGTGGCTCTATTTTTCGTGTCAGCACGGAAAAACTATATTTTTTTTTGCGTTAAATTAAATATACATAGCCGTAAAAAAATGAGGATTTTCTTTTACAAGGCCTAATGTCTTTTTCACATGGTCTATTTTTATTCAACAAAGATTTATTGCTGCTCGAAGAAATTTTATTTCTGATCAGAAATAAATAAATAAATTCATTCATTGATTTCATTTTCATAAAATATATTCTTCGGGCGAGTGTGAAAAAAAAACAAAAAAATTTAAATAGATTTACACAGAAGAAAAATACACCTGGATTAAATATATATTAGATCGTATTCCGTGAGAGTTTCCCTCTTCAGACTTTGGGGTGGCTCTATTTTTCTATTTTTGGCTATATTTTTTTTCGCGTTAAACTAAATATACATAGCCGTAAAAAAATAAGGATTTTCTTTTACAAGGCCTAATGTCTTTTTCACATGGTCTATTTTTATTCAACAAAGATTTATTGCTGCTCGAAGAAATTTTATTTCTGATCAGAAATAAATAAATAAATTCATTCATTGATTTCATTTTCATAAAATATATATGAGACAGTTTTTTTTCAAGTATTTATTCACACATAAACATTTCATTTTGAATTCTGCATTGGATGATAAATTTACATCATGGAAATTATTCGGTATGTCATGAGTGCATGTAAATGTTCCAAAAGCTCCAGGATTATATTCTCTACAATATTTAATCAGTCTGAGCACATTTCCATGACCCCTTTGATGCTCGCTCTACCATAAATTTAGTATGCATATATATACATATTAGTACAGATGTAAGTAAATATGTAGGTGGGGATAAATGCGAGTAAAACAATGCACGCGAGGTTCAAAAGCGAAAGTCATGAGAATGATAATTGCTATTGCCCTATGCAGATAGAGAGCCAGACAGACAGTAATATAGGAGGAGTCAAAGTTCTCACATTTCTTCGAAGCTCGTAGCTCCCTCTGTTGTAAATAGAGCCCGAGGGTCAAAGTGAGAGGGTGCGTCGACGATTACGAGAAATCACCGGTTCACTCTCTCTCTCTGTTAGAACCTCGGTTACTTCATTTGAATTAATTGAAAATTTAATAAGTTTTTTTAAAATAATTCTATATCAGAATTTTTACCTAATCATTTAATAGAAAGAAAAAAATCTACCAAAAAATGATGCAATTAAAAAAATTCTAAATTTTAACTTTACACTATGAATTTCCAGCTCTCACTTAACAGTCGATTTAATTAGAAAATATTACTGTTAAATAATTTTAACTGTTAAATAGTTCATACTTGGTATCACTACAAATTTATAGTTTATGGAGAAATATTTTTTTAACTGTAAGATATTTTAATAAATTACTAATTTAGTAGTTGCAACTTTACATTAACAGCTATAGGACTAAAATGTTCTCTATGTGTGGTAAAATCTCAAAGATATTTTTATCGTGATCGATAATGAGCCGATGGGTCACCAATTGGGACACACACCGTGAATTTCAACGGAATATCAAACTGATTTTTTAAATCTAAAAATGCCCCATAAGGACATAATATTATATAAGGGGATTGGAGAACCTCTACCAGGCTTATATTTTGTTTTGTTTTTATTAATAGCAGCAGACATGTGACGTCTGTTCTTAAGGGTAATAATTCTCGAGGCTTCTGTTCCATGCCTTATAGGGGATGATATATCGAGGGGATGAATACACAGCCCGGAGAATTCTTGCAGCTAGGCCGATGCTTTTTATTTTCGTATGGTATCGCGAGGTCACGACCCCGCATCAACTTATTCACCCTTCGAAAGGGTCTCTTTCAAGCCTTAACGAGACGACTTCGGGCTCGTGAGCGTTCGCAATATGAAAAAAAAAGATCACGACGAAAGTGGATTTTCTCCCACACAAGTTGGGGCTACGACCGACACCATTTTCATTTCTACCACGTCGATATTTTAATATTAAAAACATGAAAAAAATAGAGAATTTGAACAATTTAAAAAATCAAATAGCAAACTAAAATTCTTCCAGCATCAATGCAACGGTACAGTAAATTTAGCTGGACTGGCTCCAGCTTGCGGCTAAGCTATATTTTTATGAATAACTGTATGATTTTTCGAGGAGCAACCAAATAAAAAAAAAAAAAACAAACGCGTTTTCTCAAAGCATCCAGAGTTATTTTATGTTCCACAATTTGATTCACAAAATAATGGAAAAATGAGAGACGAAGAAAATACGAAAACAAAATACGAAAACAAACAGAGAGCGAGATGTTTGTGATGGAAAAAAAATTGTATACTCTTCGGGCAAATGGCGTTAACGGTTATACTCGACCGAGATAAAGAATGAGCATAACAAATATACAGGGCATTTCATGCCAACTCTCTCCTCTCACATGCATTATTTTACAAATCATTAATAAATCTTTAAAAATTAAATCACTAAAATTAAATCCCAAAGCTTTTTTCTATCACAATTCAAAAATAACAGCTATTTTAAACATCACTTTACTGCCAGAACAGCTGCTGTAAGACAATAATTTTTTTTTTAATTTTATGGCACAATGTGAATAGTGAATTTTTCTATTGTTTTTCTTAAATATTAATTATTTTGCTGTTTAGTGACCATGATAATTTTTATTTGATTTCATTAGTCGAGAATTGAATTAAAAAAATTATTTAAAAAAATAGAGATTTTTTGATCGACCTGCTTGGAATTCCCCATGTACGTATACGTACTATTATTTCTACGTATATACGAGAAATACGTGCCTGGGGACAGATCATCATTTTGCACAGTATGCGAGATTCCAGTTGCGTTTATAATGCATGCATATATATATATATATATATATATATATATATCATGCAGTTCTTTCTCATTTTCCTCAGTGTTTTCCACATTAATGTTTACCTTTCTCTCCCACAACATATGGAAAGGAATAGCTATTGTCGTACGTACGTTAAGCACGTATAATTTTCCAGCGAAATTTCCGAAAGACTCTCATATGAGCATGCTAGATTACTCTTCAGTGCGTTTTGTAAATAATTTAACAAGCTCGGTGTATTTCTCCCATTATTTATAATAATAATACGTGTCTTAAAACGACCGTGCCATTTCACTGGCAAAGAAGCTTTTGAAGCTCCTCGCATGAATTACACACTAAAATAAGTAATGCTTTCATTCTTCTATTCTTTTTAATTTTTTTTTTCTCAATGTCCCTCGTCCGTTTAATTGCTTAGTGGGAAGGATAAAATTTTAATAAAAAATACAGAGTCACATTTAATATATTTTGAGAAATTGTTTTATTTGAAAATAATATAAATTTTTTTTGTATTGAAATATTTTTTTTGTTTGCTAATAAAAATTGATGAAAAAATTTAGGAAAATAAAAACTAATTTAAACAATTTTAGTTAAATTCATTTATTGATTTTTTCCTTCGGAAATATTTTTTCATGTCTCAACTGATACTCGTACGATCCTAGGCAATACCGGCAACACAAATTGACTTGGTAACAGATAGAAAATTGCTGATGGAGACGTGACGGGATCGCGCGCGCGATTTTCCTAACAGGCTAGTTATGTTTAGTTGGCGGATCTCTGCCACAACGTGCGCCTCACGACCGCACTTATACGATCGTCATAAAATTTCATACCGCCATAAGTCTCGATCAACCACCCAGGAAATTGGATATATAAAGTCTGCTGTGTTTTAGATGGTCTGTCATCAACCACGATGCTGTCGGTGATGATGATTAGTGTTGATCTACAATTTTATTTGGCGATCATATACATATTGGCATATGTAGCCCTGAACATTGATATATACGTACATAGAAGCCTAAATATTATACACATAGTAAATATATGTATATATACAGAAATCTGAGAATTAATACATAATCGGTTATTTTAGGTCACAATATATATATATATATCCATCTATATATATATATATATATATATATATATATATATATATATATATATATATATATCATTATACACCTGAGATCTCATATATACATACTATATATACAGAAATCTGAGAATTAATACATAATCGGTTATTTTAGGTCACAATATATATATATATATATATCATTATACACCTGAGATCTCAGAGTAGATGGTCTGTCATCAACCATGATACTGTCGGTGATGATTAGTGTTGATCTAGAATTTTATTTGGCGATCATATACATATTGGCATATGTAGCCCTGAACATTGATATATACGTACATAAAAGCATAAATATTATACACATAGTAAATATATATATATATACAGAAATCTGAGAATTAATACATATTCGGGTATTTTAGGTCACAATATATATATATATATATATATATATATATATATATATATATATATATATATATATATCATTATACACATAGTAAATATATGTATATATACAGAAATCTGAGAGTTAATACATATTCGGGTATTTTAGGTCACAATATATATATATATATATCATTATACACCTGAGATCTCAGAGTAGCTGAAGCTTTATTTGGAAGCACTAATTCCATGTCTAGTCAGACAGAGTGACGTGCGATAATTAAAATTCAATATTCCATTATATTAGCCAGAATGATCAAACTCACACAATCGCTGAATAGAAGGAAATTTCTAACTTTAATTTAGAACAAAAGGATTTCAAACTAATCCCAACAAAACGTTATGATAAATTTTCAGCAATAATAAAAAAAAACAATTATTACGTTATTTTTATTCGTGGTCTATCTAGAATGAATTTCGAAACTGCATTTAGATATTATTATTATTATTTTCCATGAGAAAATTACTTCTAATAACTGAACTTTATTAGTGATAAAAAATTACATGAAAATATTTCATTCTGATACCTCAAAGAGTTGAAAATTAACAAACTTTTATCCAAACGTTTCGTGTGAATCAACAAAATAAAAAAAAATTGCGTTACTTTTACATAATGGTAAATGAATTATATTTGATTTTCATTCCTAAGGAATTTTCAAATTTGAGTGTAATATTATTTTGACATTTTATCACGGATAAAATTTCGTTTTTATTGATTATTTTCAGATTTAAAAAAATGAGAATTTTGAGAATTTATGAGAAAAATTTATGTCCAAATTAGACCGTATTTAGAAACACGATGAGATGAAAAAAAATCCGTTTGGTTAGCTCTCGATAAATCTTGGTTGATCGTCGGTTAAAATTATTCAGTAGTCGGGAGTGATAGAGGTGCGTTCAATTTCAACGGCCACGTAATGCCCTTTTGGGTCGTCAATCTAGATGATTACTTAACCAGTTGATTCGAGGGGAGAAAAAAGGCAGATGCGAAAAAGGAAAAAGGGCAAAAAAATCATTTGTCGTCGCCCACGCAATGGACGAATATTTCATTATCTTTTTTTATTCTTCGTCCATCGTGATCATCGACTGAATTAAATGAGGGGCTTTTTCTGTCTTTTCGATGCTCTGTCGTTGAATTTCTTCTGAATTCGCAAGGATGCAAATTGTATCCCGAAACGCTGGAAATATAACCGGTCAGAAAACGGAAACTTCGCCATAAGTTGCAAAATTACGGATTTCATAGAGAACATTATTAACTTTGGACATAATATTATAATTACAAAAGTGAATTTTCAAAGGAAGATAAAAAATGACACAAAAATCATTTTTCAACTAAATCAATATAGTGCATTTAAAATTGTGATAGGAATATTTTAAAGAAAATAAGGTCACGATGCGATCAATTTAACGTCATTTGCTGGTGACACAAAAACATGGTCATTTTGCATCACTAGACCGAAACCTATGAGACTTTTCATTTGAACGACCGAGAGAGAGAGAGAGAGAGGGAGAGAGAGAAGCCTTTCAAAGCTTATCGTTTGCAGGAGTTTATCAACTGTGTTTATCATAAACTCGTCACATGTTTCCCGTGTGTTTGCTATATTTTTGCATCCGTCTGTCTTCTCTCCAGTCTACTGAAGAGATTGAATATCACAAAGGCGTTACCAATAGTTATTTGCTTCGCCTGACTAAAATAAAATAAAACGAAATAAAACTTTTCGATCGCCATTCCCATTAATGAGAATCACATTTAATTGTGCAAAATTATCTTTGCAGCACTTAAAAAAACCCATAAATTTTAATTAATTTTCTTCATTGAAATAATATTCTGCTTCTGTCAAACTTTATCCAGTGAAATAATTTTTTCTATTGAAAATTCAGTAACTATTAACAATAAAAATAATGTTTAAATCAGTTTGCTAGAATGATTTTTTTGTTTTTCATATTGTTGTTAGCAGCAGGGTCGAAAAATATTATTTAAAAAAAATTTCGATGTTGATGAAAAAAATTTAATTTAATTTTTGATTAACCAACTTGTCTTTTTTTTTTCTCTCATTCGGAAGGGCAAAAGTCCACGATGACCTTTCTCTCTCTTCCTCGTCGACAATCTGTTACACCATTAGACTTTCTGCATGATTTTTTTTTTTCACACCGTGCTCTTATCGAGTGACGTCTTTGAATTTATTTGAAGAGGTCTTTGAATTTCTGGAACACAAGGAACACGCCCGGTGCAATGCTGATAACATTGCCGAGTAGTCGAGACCTTGTGGGGAATATATATTTATTATCCCTCTTCGGTCCATTCAATAAAGCTCAACTCATCTGTAAGCTTTAACGAGCCGTGCATATTCGCCTTAAAAAAAGAAATAATTAAAAAAAAAAGAAAATATATATATATATATAATAAACCGATAAAAAACACAAAAAAGGCGTTCGAATTAAAAGTTGGAAACTCAAAATAATTTAGAATTGCAAAAAATAATGACAATGTGAACAATTATAAAGATAATTTTTATGCTTTCATTTAAATGTTACGAAATAATTGAACAATTATAGGAGATAATTTAAAAGGGAAAAATATATTTTATAATTATTTTTAGAAAAATTTTACTGAAAAAATATATTTCTCGGTAATGAGAGCTCAACTCATCTGTAAGCTTTAACGAGCCGTGCATATTCGCCTTAAAAAATGAAATAATTAAAAAAAAAAAGAAAAAAAATATATATATATATAATAAAACGATAAAAAACACACAAAAAAGGGGTGCGAATTAAAAGTTGGAAACTCAAAATAATTTAGAATTGCAAAAAATAATGACAATAAAAACAATTATCAAGATAATTTTTATGCTTTCATTTAAATGTTACGAAATAATTGAACAATTATAGGAGATAATTTAAAAGGGAAAAATATATTTTATAATTATTTTTAGAAAAATTTTACTGAAAAAATATATTTCTCGGTAATGAGAGGAGAATGCAAGCCAGCAAGAGATAACGATGCGTAGGTCTCTCTCCGAGAGTATTTCTCAAACGCACCAGTCGAGCAATTAATCACTCGACGAACGACCTACGAAGAACCTTCGTCGTAGTCTTATTTCGCTGACTAATTTTCATTTTCATTTCGCTCACGGTCGGCTGTTAACAACGCTGTTTATATCGCAATTATGTCACGTTTGTTCAATGAAAGAAATAAATTATGGCAATTTTTTATCGAGTGTCTCACCCAGCCCAAGAATTTTTAATTACAAATAATTGATAAAAATTCTTGGCAATAATTATTTAAAATATAATCGAAAAAAAAATGAAATGATAAAATTAAAAAATTATACGAAATAATTTTTATATTTTTTCACGAGTACTGATAAATAAAATTGACGACAGGAAATATTTTTTGTTATTGTTGTTGTGGCTCGGGAATATATACGACGGCGATACTTCAAGCGTCCTTTTTCTCATCCTTTTCCGCGGTTTCTTTTTTTTTTTTTTTTTTTTTTTTTTCGTGGCCTTTCACGGTCGCGCTGAATCTGCTCGTCTTTCGCGAGGGTAATACTGAATTTCTCATAAGATCGTGAGGGCAATATAAAACGAACCGACGAACGACACGCACTTTATACCGATATGACGACGCAAACTCGCCCGAGGCTGAAAGTGAGATCCACCTCGAGATTACCAAAAAAAAAAAAAAAAAAAAAAAACTCCATTATTATATCCTCGCGGGTGAGGTTAAGGGATGTTTTATCGTTAACCGCGAAAACTAGGATGAACCGTTGAAAAGAAATAAGCAAAAAAATAAATAAACGTAATATTCACGCCCAAGATTTTGACTGTAGAATTTTTTTTCATAGAGATTTTTTTATCATTATTAAATCATTTCGGTGATAAATCGTATTTCTTATATTCTCGTTCGTATTATTATTTTTTCATCTGAATGAGATTTTTTTTGGTAACATAATAATTTTTAAATAAAATTATTTTTCACCCGAGTGTTTGCCAATTTGTTCAATTTGGCAACACGTTCATATTTTTGTCCGGTGATTTCGGAAAACGAAGATACATGACAGGCAGAATCAATTTATATAGCGACTCAAAATTGTCGAGTTAAAATTGGACGAACAAAAAAATAAACAAAAAATCTCATTTGAATTAATATTCAGACCTGGAGGTTGTCAATATAGACCTGCGGTCGTATCTATTGTATATATATATACACGAAAATAAAATAATTCAATACTAATAAATATTGGAACCTGAAGAGTTTTTGAGGTCAGTATTTTCGAATGTAATGTGAAAATTTCCAAATGTAAAATGGTGGACTCAATTATTACATTACATTCATTTTGTATATATATATATATATACAAAATGAATGTATTGGTGTACAAAAAATATATATATATATATATATAGCTTGGAGACTATTTTTATTCACCCAACCCCCCACCCCCAAATATAATGTAATTTGCTGTATAGCCACGCAGAGCCATTACAGCTGTGTGAGTGTTTCTGTCAATGCCTTTTCTGTCTGTGTGAAGGTGCAAATTCAAATAATTCGATCTGTGTAAAACTCTGTGTGAATCTCTCTCCGAATATCTCCTCCCAATTTTTGTACACCAATACAAACATTTTGTATATATATATATAGTCTCCATAAATAGTCTCCAAGCTATATATATATATATATATATGTATATACAGCTTGGAGACAGACGGAGCTTTTTTATATAGCAGACACCTGTTGAGTCTAACTGTGCAAGCCCCAACGAGTCACTTAAGTAAATGAAACAAAAAAAGGGATTGAAAGAAGAAATGGCCATATAATGAAAATATAAAGAATAAAGAAGAAGGAACACGCCTATGTCGACGATATAGGTAAGGTCAGAGATATTTAATTGGATAGAGTCAACATTTGTGTCATCGAGTCTTGATCATGCTATGTACATATATTTTCAGGGTGTATCGTATATACCCATAGGGTTATCCAGACTTACCTTGGAGTCTCGATATATATATATATATATATATATATATATATATATATATATATATATATATGCACACAATCACTATAGATGAGAAATCAGGCCTCGTAATTGAATTTTCGTCTTTGGTACATACATATATGTATACAGATATACCTACAGGTATATTTCTTCGATGTTTGGCCAAAGGGACTGTGGACTAGAAACATCGAGCACTGGCACCCCTACACACGCCATGAACGCAGTTCGAATTTTGGCCACTAAATTTTTTGAGCATTAAAATAATTTTGCAAATGTTATTTCTACCTTCGATCCTGTTTTTTTTATTCACCCAAGATGATCAATTGTTTTAATTATTATTTACAGGATAGCCACGAACAATTTATAATTCTTTGTCACTCGTGGGCGATTTTTTTATTTTTCAAATTTTATTGAACTTAAAATTTGTACTATTAATCTTTTGAATTATTCTTCTCGTTAGCAATGAATGCAGATTAAAATTTCTCTGTGGTGAAACTATGGGAGATCATCGATATTAATTTTCTTGCAGCATTTGCAGACTTGCTCGTCTCGTCACAGATCTCATTAAAGTGTCATTAACGGATCAGTAAAATAATTTTGCAAATGTTATTTCTACCTTCGATCCTGTTTTTTTTATTCACCCAAGATGATCAATTGTTTTAATTATTATTTACAGGATAGCCACGAACAATTTATAATTCTTTGTCACTCGTGGGCGATTTTTTTATTGTTTAAATTTTATTGAACTTAAAATTTGTACTATTAATCTTTTGAATTATTCTTCTCGTTAAAATTGAATGCAGATTAAAATTTCTCTGTGGTGAAACTATGGGAGATCATCGATATTAATTTTCTTGCAGCATTTGCAGACTTGCTCGTCTCGTCACAGATTTCATTAAAGTGTCATTAACAGGTTTTGCTGTTTTATTATCTCGTGATATTTTTCATTCACTTGATAAATTGATAAATTTCTATACATATTAGAATTTAACGCTCGTTTAATACCATCTCGATTTGGTTATCTCTTTCTCACTCGCGTACACGTCGTTAATAGATTTTTTATTGTATCTCAGGAATAAATTCGAGCTCGATTTGGAATCGAGGAGACGAGATTGACCATCTCGCAATGTCTCATCGTACTCTCTCAATATTTTCTCACGATCCATTTATGCTTTTTGACAAACAAGAGTCAATTTTAATGAGCAACACAATGATGAATCTCTTATCATACAATATTTATTTTATCCCTTGATAAAAGGTCACAACTTGACAAAATTATATTTATTATTTAAAAAATTATTTCAATACTTTTCGATATTGAATTTTTTCAATTTTTTTTTAACTTCACTGTAAAATATTTTCTGCTCGATGTTTTTTTTTCATAATTCGAAGTTTATTTCAATCCTTTTTCACAATTGGTTCACTCGAAAATTTTTTTAGGTCAATAAATTCGAATTTACAATCTCAAAAGTCGTCACGATATTTTTTTTTTTAACACTAAAGAATTATTTTTATTATTTTAATGCTTTTCACGATATTTCTATTACTCGATACATTAGAATTTTTAGTCGCTAATTAATGTTTGTTTTTCTTTGTATTAGCTGAAAAATTTTATTTTTACGTTTGTTAATTTTTTCATGGCGAATGAACTAAACAATGATACTTGTATTTTGATCTCGACTATTTGATCACGATATTTTTTTTTTAACACTAAAGAATTATCTTTATTATTTTAATGCTTTTCACGATATTTTTATTACTCGATACATTAGAATTTTTAGTCGCTAATTAATGTTTGTTTTTTTTTTTGTATTAGCTGAAAAGTTTTATTTTTACGTTTGTTAATTTTTTCATGGCGAATGAACTAAGCTGTGATACTTGTATTTTGATCTCGACCGGCGTTACAACGTTTTTGTACGCAGCTCGGAGAGGGAAAGAGCGCGTGAAACGTGGTAAGAACAGCTGCGAGCTCGAAACAGAGACTCGTCTTGCTTGAGCGCTTACAGCCGACTGATGCACTCTTGGCGTCCATCAAACCGTTGGACCACCCTCTGGAGATGTGGCAGCCGCTTCTACCCCCGGCTCCTTCTCGATCCGCGATCCTATAACATAACACACGAATTTATATGGGCCATTCAACGCGCAGTGAAATTTTTGTTTTGTTTTGTTTTTTAAACAATTATTAAACAATTAATCGCATGAAAATAAATTTAGGGTAACATTTTATCCAGCCTTTTACCTTGAACTATTTTTACAAAAAATTTAAACCCTTCAGCTACGATTGAAAAAAATTTAATAAAAACAAATTTCTATTTTTTTTCACTTTTGAGTCATTAGATTTTTTTCGAAAAATCTTATTCTTGTATATTCGAAAGGAGGACTTTTTTTTTTATTATGAAAATTAACTTGTGACAAAAGTTGATTTCATCAATTAATTTACAAGCTTCAAGGGATGAAAGATGTGGTAAGTTATGCTTTACAAAATTTAAGGGATGAAAGATGTGGTAAGTTATGGCTTACAAAATTTAAGGGATGAAAGATGTGGTAAGTTATGGCTTACAAAATTTAAGGGATGAAAGATGTGGTAAGTTATGGCTTACAAAATTTAAGGGATGAAAGATGTGGTAAGTTATGGCTTACAAAATTTAAGGGATGAAAGATGTCGTAAGTTATGGCTTACAAAATTTAAGGGATGACATATGTGGTAAATTATGATTTACAAAATTTTTAGGAAAATACTTCCCGGTATTTTCTACCCAAATGACAGTAGAGCATCGATTATTGGAAATAATTGGGACCGGGCTCCGTTTGTATCATCAAAACTCGATGAACTCGATATTCCTTGGGGGGAAAAATGTTCAGAAGCTATGAACAGGTAGCGTGCACTGGGGGGGGGGAGGGTTGTGCTGGTTTGACATTACAGTCGACTCTCTGTAAAATCGCACCCACGTGACTTTGACCGATATTAGGGATTACGCAATATTACCCAGTGCCAGGCTACGAGGCGCATGAGAGTGGGAATAGCCTTCTCCTCTCTATGCGAGATTTTAGAGAGAGAATTCAGGGAAAACGTGATCGTAGAGAGAGTCGACTGTATTGAAAATGTCAGGGCAACAATACAATCCGAACGTTCGGATAATCAACCCGATTCGGATCCTACCAAAGGTTAACGGTTCTACTATGTATGTATATATATATACATAGCCCCCTAATATATATATATAGCCCCCTAATGTATATATATATATATATATATATATTAGGTGGCTTCGCCCCCCGACGCATTTCGCGCACCAGCCCCCCTGCCAGCCGTCTGCCCCTCTCACGTCTGTCCCCCATGAGACTTAACGTATGCGGGGTTCGCTTTTTATGGGGTCAGGGGCCCTGGACTTAACTTATGAAGGGTTGCTCGATTCTTGTATACGGCGGCAACGATGTATTTTTGTACATATATATATATACATATACATATATATATGTATATATATATATATATATATATATATATATATATACACATATATATATATGTATATGTATATATATATGTACAAAATATATATATATATATATATATGATAAAAAGCAAAATTATTTTACACGACCGTCGAAGTTGTTGACCTCGGGGTCAAAAATCCGACCATTATCTCCCACACCCCATATGAATATTAAATAAAAAAATGTTTGTATAACAATGCGTTTTATATGCACCCTCTTGCCTATCTCAACTTTTTACGTCCCCACCCCATTACGTGATTTGCTTCTCTTCTTTCTTTTTCATTTTCTTCTTTTTCTTCTTCTTCTTCTTCTTCTTCTTCCCTTGGGGTACAACGCGTGGGTGGATGCTAAAAAAAGATACAAGAAGTTCCAGCATATCCAAATCCTTCGTGGCAAGAAAAAACATTTTTTTATTTTTATTTTTTTCTTGCCACGAAGGATTTGGATATGCTGGAATTTCTTGTATCTGCACGAATTTGCACGATTTTTTTTATTATTTAACATTATGGCAAAAAAATGAGTTTAATAATATGCCTGGAACTTAACTTCTTGATGGAATTGCGACTCCATTTTATATATTTTTTTTCATTCGTCATAATTTAAGTTTTGAAATGCCAGCTGATACATCAGGCTATGATTTTTTTTGTTTTAAAATATTTCACATATTTAAAAATTATTGTCCTGATTTAGTCTTATTTTTCAAATTTTTGAATTTTTCAAAGTGGCACTTAAAATATTTAAATATATCGATAGAAAATTAATGATTTTTTGAGTTCTTTGGCTTTTTACAAAACACTTTGTAAATTAAAAAATATTCATGAAAATATATACAAATTTTTTTGTCGTTTGTATTTTATTACGACTCTTTATGAATGAACAGAAAATTGACGAGGTAATTTTTATCTTTCTTATTAAAAATATTCATGAAAATATATACAAATTTTTTTGTCGTTTGTATTTTATTACGATTTTTTATGAATGAACAGAAAATTGTCGAGGTAATTTTTATCTTTCTTCTCGTGTAATAAACCGTAATTTGAATTATTTCAATGAATATTTAATTTTTACCACGTGTCTAAAAATAAAAACTGACATTTATCTGTAGAAAATCAAATGCTGCTTTTTTTTCATAAAAAAATAATTGTCGATGCTGAATGTCTATTTGTTTGATGTGAAGAAAAAAAGAAATAAAAAAAGGGCAATAAACCACAGGGAAAGATTAATGACACGAAATGCATCAGCAGTAACAAGAGGCACATAAGAGAGATGAGGATTTTAGGGTGACTGGATAAAAAGCTTCTTTCAATTTGTGATGCCACACGAAATTAATTTGTTTGGTGACGCAAAGATATTATGTTTGGGTCACAGTCTTACATGTAAAATCGTGGTTGGGATCCCCTTGTGACTTGTAATATATCTGTGGGCTATCTCCGTCAAATATGTACATCGACCTATGCTGTTACGTCTGGAATTAATTTCTCATGACTAATGATTACGTATGTGGGCTTACCAGTCAGATAAAGCGTTCCATTAGCAATGCAGCCCTGGTAGAAAACAAATTATACTCGAATATACATATGAGTAATTCCACGTCCCAAACCAGAGAAAATAAATGAAAAAATTGACCTCGATGTTTCCGATTTATATATTATTAATATTTATTTTATTTTATTTTATTTTATTAATATTTTTCATATAGAAATATTTCTTAATTACAATCTGTATATATTTTATATAAATATATGTGTCAAATGTAAAAAAAAGCATTTTTCAGTTTCTACGTGAGTCAGCTAACTCAAACATATACGAATTTTCATTAATTAACATATATATTTAATATTATATTTTATATATAATGGAAATCTTTTTGTTTTTTTATTATGATATAATTTATATCGAATTTTGAAAAAAAATCCGATAGGCCATAATTTTATATTGATGAAGCGCTCGTAGTGCCAAAGTGGTGGCCAACAAATATTTGCATTTATGAGAAAAAAAATATTCACGAATAATTCATGAATTATTTTTTAAAAAATTACACACACTAATTCAAGCTGATTGTATCGCTTGAACACGTGTCGAGTAAATTGGAAGCTTTATTACATATGGGTTTCGGCAACGAATTCAGATGCCTATCGGAATTCGTTGTTTTTTGACATGTGTCAAGACGACTACCGGAAGCTCTTAAATATTACTCGGTGTCGAAGTAAAGACTGCGAGAGAGGGATAGATTTCGTTCAAGGGGTGGAGGGGGGGGGGGGGGCATCGTCCGATCCATAACGTAACGACCTCTCGAAGGGCTCACCCTTTTTCGATGGGGTTCGTCAACCCGTCAAAGCTCAAACAACCCCAACAAAATTCTACGAAAACGTCCTAACGTTTTTTCTCTCTCCGGCATGGGACAGACAAAAATTCGTGGGTCGATTCGTAACTGTTTGCTTTTTTTTCCCCTCAAAGGGGATCATTTATTTTTCGCTGTACCATTCGCTATGGCATTTTTTTACAAACTTTCACGTAATTTGGAAAAAAACTTTCTTTAGATACAAATAAATAAATTGAGGAAATGAAAAAAATGCAAAAGCGTTGGGCAATGATTTATGTCGCATTTTTTATGCTGCAAGATCAGTTTTTCAATTCTACTTTTATCATGTTTTGGAGGATTTATTATTTTTTAAACACCAATGTTGCCTTTTTTTCAACAAAAGTATATTTTGTGCATTTTTTTTTGGGAACTTTTCAATTCACCAAGGAAAGTAATTGAATATCCATTTTAACTTATGTATTGAGAATTTTATTTTGTAAATACATTTTTTCGTTTCGTTTATTTTTTTTAATTATCGTCCATTCCCTTTTATTACGATACGTAGGATTTTTTTGTACACGTCACGATACGACGTATCTAAACAAATGCAAATTTGACTTAGAGGTTTTTGTTGTTTTTCTCTCACAGAAAACGTAATAAGTAGCGCACCTTGGAGTTTTTTTTTTAACTTCGCACATTTGACAATTTTTATCCAAAAGCCCCTCACCGGGAAATGTTTTTTTTTGTTTTTTTTTTAAAGGAAATTTAACAATTCCTTGACGATCTTATTTCTACTTGGCGGTTGTGGAGATTGTATAACATGACATACAAAATTATAGTAAATGTTGGGAAAAAAAAAAAAAATAGAAAAAAAAAACGAGAAAGGAATCATCGTAGATGTACAATCGATGAATAAATATATACAGCTGTATATATACGGATAGTAAAAACGTATTTCTGGTTTGTTTAATACATAATGGGATTTAAAAAAATAATAATAAATTTATTCGAGTTCGAGCGGCGGCTTCAATTTTCCCCACTTCGATCTTTCGATCCCGCGCAATTTTTTTGTTTTTTTTTTTCATCTCTTAATGACCCATTCGAAGCCCAAAAATTGTCTGCTTAGAAAATAAATACAAACACACAGTTCTTACACATGACGATGACTATTACGTGATACTTTTTTTTCTTCATTTGTATACCATAATTGCGATACCAAATATGGGTGAATAATTTTACGACCTACACAATCTCGGGTTGCTTATTATATTTTTATTTTTTTAACTTTTTTTTCTCAACAGATTTCTCAACGTTTCACAATGTTATTAATAAATTAATAACGATAAAAATTTCAAACGATAACGACTTTAGAGTGTACTCAAAAAATATGGCAGTAAACTTTGTAACGCCTCAATTTATTATTATCGATATAATAAATTACGATAAAATATGAATTTCTCGATACGAGTCATGGAAATGATTTGTGTGAAATATCTCTAGAAATATCCCTAGCGATGATGATTTAACACGCGATCTTTCGAAATTCCAATTTTTCGATCAGTGCAAGCTTTTCGAGTCGTAATTTTCTTATTAAAAAAAAAAAAAAAGAAATCGACGAAATTTTTATAAAGTTTCATTTTTTTTTTTTAAACCACTTGCGTGTGGCTAAATTGAGAAATTCTCCCGAAAATTGATTCGTATAATTCGAATGCGAGAGGAACAAGAATTTTTTCCAATCTCAAAGCCGTTATTTTCGAAATATTTTGGGCAAAAAAAAAATTCATAATTTTTACGAACCACTCACATATTTTTTCCGCGAAACTTTCGTATAAAAAAAATTAAGTATCAACGTTTAAGGCATTAAGTAAAAGGCATCCGACTATCGTCTAAATTCGTACGCAAAAACCCGATTGGTTTTCCATTAAAACTTCACACATTACATAAATAACGAAGAATAAGAAGAGAAACAAAAACAAAAATGAGATAAATACACGAGACAATATTTTTTCAAAGACATGCAACAAATTTTGTTCCTTTTTTTCTTTTTTTAACAGAAATTTTTTAAACCAAAAATGTATGAGACTTTCAGCATTCACTCGTTCATTACAAACTAATTTTTGTTCTTCTTCTATATCTCGTTCGTTAATTACCCAAAAAGGCGTACCCGTAACTTTGCACGTTTTTTTTTGTAACTCTTATTTGTAGAGATTTTCTTGTTCTTTTTTTTTTCATCTTGTAGGTAGTATAAAAAAATTACTATCGATGATTTATTTACTGTGAGAGGTCAGGGCGAGTTCGAATATTTCACTCCGACACGTAAATGTTTTTTTTTTTTACCGTTACGAGCTCGTCAGGCAAATGCTATTGAAAAGAAAAGCATCGGATTTGCATTCTCGTGAGACGCGTAATGGTGAATATGCAAGAAAGAAAGAGAAAGAGAGGAAGAAAAAGAGAGATAAATTGGAATGGTATTTACAGATGACGAATTACTTTTACAGTGACCGAAAACGGGTGAGAAAATTACACAACTGATGATATTATTCAGTTTTGTTCCAGTAACAAAAACAAAAACTATCGACACGATTCCAATTTTTGTTGCAAGTCTTAAAATGTCTCGGAGAAAAAAATTACGAAATATTATTAAAAAAGAATAATTTTTGTTTCGCACAATTACGAGTAAATGGTAAAAATTATATTTGAAATTATAATAATTATTAGGGTAAACTCACCCATAAATGAACTCTTAAGGATAAGCCCCAGTCAATGAACACTCGCCTTAAAATCACTATATATACATATATATATAGATATACTTCATGTGCTAGTGTTCATTTACCGGGCCCCGTTTATTCACTTGTAAGGTATCCTAGATTTTTTTCTCGTAACTATTTTCCAATGGAATTGTGTCAATTTTTTTTTTGCTTCACGCAGGTGTATTCACATTTTTTTTATTTTTCTATTGTTCGTTTTTTTTTTTTCAAGTCTCCCTAAAGGTCCGTCATCGATTTACGTAAATTTGGCATTCATTCCCTGAGCGAAATCAACAACGTGTCAATGTTCTCTAAGATCGGGTACAGCCTTAGGGCTGATTATTCATATATTATATATATATATATATATATATATATATATATATATATATATATATATACATATCTCTTTTTTTTTCTTTTTATATCTTTACACAATATATGTATATATATATATTTAATTCGTAAACGCGTTTTCTTTCTATATCTGGATAATTTTGTGTTTTTTTTTGTTCTGTCATGTGACTTGATGTATTTCGTTTAAGTACCCAAAGTGCTAAAACGTTGCAGTTTTTGTCACGCGTTCACGTCACGTGGCTCACTGTGGTATTCCTTCTTCGTTGTTATCACCGCCGTTGTCGAGTTTACCGACTTACGGCCATTCTCCAAGCGTTAAGAACGTTCCGGTTTCGGTAATAAATTCGTCATTTCCCCGATCTCCTGTGGATGCTTGTTCGATCCCAATAAATGTGAGGCTTCTGTCTGTCGAGCGAGAATTTCACCATCCACATCGAGATCAACACTTTTCTCGGGCGGACTTGATATTTTTTCGTCCTGGTGGAAAAGAAAAATAATCATTTTTTGTTGAGAAAAACAAAATGGCTCGATATGTTATTTTAATGTTTTCTGACCGATCAGGAAATAATTGAAGAGGGAAACTGGATTCAAAATTGAGCAAATTGTAGAATATTTTTAGGGGAAACTTCTTTATCCTCGGAGCAATTTTTCATGTAAAAGTTAAACGGACTCGGTCGATAAAAAAAAATGGTTCATAATCATTTCAAAATAAGGTGAAATCATCTTGGTCGCATCGCACAAAAGCTGTGAATGATTTTTTTTTTACTTTCAAAGTAATCCAGATGGACCGTAAAAAAATATTCACAGTTTTTGTATTACAAGTTAGCAGGCTTATCTCGGACTCTTCAAAATTTTACCTCGGTCTCTCGTTAAATAAATTAATAGCGCACATTTACCGGTGATGTTTTCAATTTTCCATTGTGTCCAGTTCGCGTCGATATGAATTTTGCATTTGTGAGAGGACTCGCGCTAACTGGTATTGGTGACGTTGGCGCTGTGGCACTTTTTATCGGTGAATGCTGCACATCTGAATCCTTTTCCTTCTCTTTTCTCGATAAAACTGGAGATTCGAGCACGCTACGATCATCCTCGTCCAGAGAATGAAGCAGCTGAAAAATAATCATGAAAAAAATCGTAATACAGGCTAACAAAATAATAATAAAAATAATAGTAAATTTTTAATGGAATCGTAACAAAGTTTTGTAAAAAATGAAACATATTTTTTCCAAATTCATGATGGAGGATAAAATGTTTTGTTTTACTATCGTTACCTTTTCAACTTCGTCGTCAAACTGATGATCTTGACTAGGATCCTTTTGGCTCTTGTCCAAAAGTGTGGCTCGCTTTGCTGCCAGATACAAAGATCTCTTGATTTTAACGTAGAAGACTTCTTGGATCGCTCGTACAGTATAATCGGGCACGAATGTGTGACGCAACATGGCATCCAAGTTTATCGATTGAACACTTCCGAGCGTTTGTGGATTCACGTTCGTCGGAGATTCTGCTGTAAGAGTTTATGAGGGATAAAAAAGAGAAAGACGAAAAAAATAATCTAATTAGCGAACAAGTAAAAACTGTGAAATCCAATGTAATTAATTCTCGAAAAATAATGAGGTTTTATTTGATTAAGCATCGATTAAAAATTACATATTTAAAACAAAAAAAAATTAGTACGATTTTTCTATGGTTGCAACATTGCAAATTTCAAGATTTAAGGAAACTTTCTCTAATCATCCCAAGTTATTCGCTGGACGGTTATTGGCTGAGGAATAATCAATTCGAGGTTTTTGAAATTTTAGACAAATTCTCAGTTGAGTAAAAATTGAAATTTCACCGTTAAAAAGAATAAAATAAAATGGAGAAAAAAAAAAGATTGTAATTTTTTGGTTTACCTATTACTACATTGGTACTCAGTGCCTGTTGTCCAAAATATGTGAAAGGACCACTCTCGAACATGAGATTTTCCTTGCCAACTGTAACTTCGACACGTCCCTCGAGTATCAGAACGAAGAAATCGACTGGTTTGCCTTGTTGATATATCACAGCTGCTGGATCATTTCTCGCCTTTTCTCGCGATTTTACTTTGATATGATAAATGATGTCTTGCTTCAACAAACGACGTAGTATCGTTTCCGATATTGTGTCAGGTTTGAATGGATCAACTGCCGAGAATTAATCGTAAAGTCTTTAATTTGGGGTCAATTTAAGGTCATCTATTTTTCTTTGTTATGTACGAACGCGTTCGTGGATGAAATTAATTTTGTCTCCGCACTTACTCGTCGACAAGTATTGGAACATCGCCAGTGTTAATTGCGGTGATATGTGAATACGTTGATTTTCCTTCTTCTCCGCGAAAACGGTAAAGTCCTGATTTGGCCTTGGACGGGCCAATCTCTTGCGTTTACTTCTATTGTCAGCTTTAAAAAAAAAAAATTCAATACAAATAAATTCACGTATTTTTTTCAGATGGTATACAGAATTTTTAAGCATCAATGTTCATTCGATCTTATTTTAAATATTTTGATGATTGATGAATGTACCGATGATTGAAAACGCGCGTCGACATTGTGGGTCTTTCAAGGTACAGTCGATATATTATTTTTAAATTTCGCCGAGACAGCTTATGGGCGGATTTCAGCTTACGTCCCGAATTTTTTAAAAATAATATTGGCAACGAAGATAAATGTCCATGGTGGCTTTTAGTATTTTATTATCTTTAATAATTCGATGATTTTTAATAATTAGAATATTTTGATGGTTTTGTGTATCTTAGTCGAGATAAAAAGGGTTTCAACTCACTGAACACATCGGTCTCGTCCATGATTTCAGCCTGAATTAATTCTTCGATGACATCCTCGAGGGTAACCAAACCGGTAACTTCGTAAAACGGATCACCCTCGCCCTCGTTGTTAACGCGTTGTACAAACGCCATGTGTCCTTTGTGGCCTGACAGAAAAAAAAACATCGTTATTCGACTTATCTCGTGTGAGTTGGTTAATTTTTTTTTGCTCTTTAATCGTATTTCCAAGTTTTCCAAGGCGAATTGAAACGAGTAGAGTTGAGGACAAATTGTCACAAACCGGAAGTAAGGTTTGAGGGATTTGCCCTCAACACAATAAAATATCGATGATTAAAAAGTGCAAAAAGATGAAACTTTGTTACATTTTTCAAAAGAATTTCTGGATTTGCAAACAATTATTGAAATATTTTTTGTTTTATAAGCAGCTTTTTAATTTTCAAAAAAAAAAAGAAAATCAAGTTACCTTCTTTGAACTGTTTGAACATAATGTCGAGCGTGACATCTTCAAACACGAAATTGCATGGATTTTGGTAAAATTGGCAGAGCGTTCTTAAGGGTGTATTGTCATCAGAATCAACGAAAGCAAGATCCTTGATGTAGAGCATCGTTATTATGTTGGTACGGGGGCCCTCGTAAACGGGTATACGAGAATATCCTGTAAAAGTGGAACATCGTGATCTGTTGATGAGTTTTCTGTCGATGGCCTTAATCGCTCGATCGCTCGATAAGACGTATTTTCTCGTCATTGAAAATGATCTTGGTCAATGATAATACGACAGAAACTATTACGTGCGCCAAATCGATAAAATCAAGGATATCTTATCTGATTTGCGTATACATGGCAATAATATCGAATCAAATTCAAATCAATAATTATTTTTACAAACAACATTTTCAACCACGTTTATCGTTTCTTTTTTCTCCACAATTTTCTGTCCAAGTAATTTATCAAAAGTCGATAATAAATCAATTTTTGTAATTGAAATAATGAGAGAAAAATTATTTTATAACGCACCTGATTTCATAATTTCTGATACGGTCTCAAAATCTAAAACTGCATTGTAATCAAGCATGTAAACGTCTTCGATACGTGTCATGACGTCAGCGACAGTTTTCTTCCGTAATTCGAGAGCTCCGGCAATAATATTAACCTCGTCTTTCTCAAGATCGTTGTATCCAGTTGTTACCTGTTAAAGTACCAGGAGGTTAAAAAACAAAAACAAAGAAAAACAACGAAATTATTATTTTAGACATTCTACCCAATTTATCTCATGCGGATATCCCGTGATTTACAGCACGTGATATCTCTCGAGTACATTAATTATCGTATAAAAAAATCTTTCGAAGATAGTTGACGTCATAGTAACGTTCAATTCCGATTCTACGATCGATCTGCTCAATGACACTTATCTGGAGTGATAACGTTGCCAAAAATTCGTTTCGAAACTAAATCCGTTTCTATCCCACAATAAAAAATAAAAAAATTTATAAAAAATAATACGAGACTAAATTATTTCAAATTGTTTGATTTGGGTTTTTTTTTCATTATAATGAAAAATATATTCACAAAATAGTAATGTATTTTTGTCCGTTATTTTGTGGCCTTTTTTTTTTAATCGTCATAGAGAAGAGTTTAATGATTCCTTTTTCTCATCTCGTATCAAGTGTGCGCCAGACGCGGGTGCGATTTAAAACGAGGCTTACCAGAGTCCAATTACCCGAGGAGGGTTATTTGAACCGATTTTTCCACAAGGCACGTCTGTTCGTACATGACAATATTAATTATCATTTAAAGAGCAATTTGAGAGTCACTGCTATCCCAATGATAAGCAGCAAGTCGCGCGCGCGAGAGAGAGAAAGAGAGAGAGAGAGAGAGAGAGAGAGAGAGGGAAGGGGACACTCGTAATAATAACTCTCTACTACAAATACGCGAATTATAGTCCACGAGACTATCCCGATAATCCCAGATGGCACATGTGAAATAAATTTTACAAAATACACTCTCGTGATCTTGACGTCGGGGTTTTTACTATATTAAAGCGACTCGATGCGAAAGCAGTTAAATCGAATATAATTGTCCCGTCCTCAAAACGTTTCATACTTTCTCTCATTTCAATAATTTCATACCAGCTCATATTACATTTTACTTTCCAACTCTGAATAAACATGAAGAATTGAAATAATGAAAAATCATGCATATGATAATTAAAATAAATATTTCCATCGAATAATTCAAGATAATTTGATTTGTTTTTTTTACAAATATTATTTATTATTTTTAATTATTCTTACCCTGACAAGTTCCTTCAAACGTTCGCGATTATAAACATTTCCAATCTCCTCGCCAAGCATCAAATTCAATAATTTACTTATTGGATAACTCAGTGGAAAAGTCACGAGCATTGTAAATTTCGTCACCCAGATTGTCTTTGCTCCTACGCATAGTCCGTGTCGACTGCAAAACGCCTGTGAAAAACAAACAAAAGACACGTGGAGTTTATATTGTTTTTGGAAATTTTTTTAAAATTATTTTCAAGGCTCCACTTACCTGAGGTGAAATTTCACCAAATATTACGATTGCTAGCGTGGAGCAGATGACAGCGACTAGGCCAGAAGTAAGGTCATCCAGAAGTATCGTGAAGAGTGAATTTACAAGAACGTTTGAGAATAATATTGAACATAGTAAATAATTGCCATGATTTCGTACAGGCTGTATCATCCTCGCGTATTCTTTTTCCTGCGATTCAATCATCATGATTTTTAGCATTGAGTTAATTTTTAAAATATTTTTAATTTTTACTATCCTTTCAATTGAACAAAAAAATTATACCAATTATTGGCATAATCGTAATTTTTCCGATAATTTTAATAGTAATTATTACAATTGACAAAGTTTTTTTTTTTCAATTGAATTTTCTACATTTCATTGTTATAAATATAGAAGTCATTGAGAAAAGTTTCGAACCTTTTCGGTACCAGTGTTGCATAAAATTTTCAATTCCGTTCTGTCCATCGCCATTAGGCCCAAATTAAGTCCAGAGAAGAGGGCAGAGAAGCCGAGACATGTTAAAATGATAACGATACTCAGCCAGAGTGGTAGGGTCTTCTCATAGGTACGAATCTGAAAAACAGCACGAGAGGCTCATTTTTTATCGACCAATACAACTGGTTCGAGCAGCAACGAACTGGTATTTTTTTTTTCTTTTCTTTTTTTCTTGATAACATTTTTTTTTTCCCTCCATTCCGTTATAACACGTGTTGCCAAGAAGTACCAAGATTAAACACACAATCGCAAATACGCACACACACACATATATATAAATATACTTACAGTGCTGTAAGTTTCGATTCCCTGATGCTTAAAAAGTTCATCGCTGCTTTTTGGTTCGTTTTTACTGCCATAAATTGGCTGCTGGACACATATGAAAAAGGGCGAACCGAGTGGCAAATTTACATCAATAAGAGCCGTATATTTTTCAACTGATCTCACCTATTAAAATTTAATTAAAATTTAAAAATTATTCATTAGAAATTTATTTGAAAAAAAAAAAAACAAAAAAACAAAATACTCACAGGAAATTCTTTTGTTTTAATTTTGTCACATATGGTGCCTCTCTCTTGTGGTATATCTGTAAATGTGATAACGGTATCTTCTGTGATACCCGTGCCAAATAATCTCAATGTGGCGCTCGACGCAGTCAAAATTTCTGGTATTCCCTCCTCTGTGTAACTCGGATCTTTTTTCGCATATTCAACTCGAAGACCTTCTATACGGACTAATTCATGAAATTCGGTGGCCGTTTTATCGTTCATGACCCCGTCAATTCCATTATCACGCTGGCGACGCACATGTTTCCTGAAAATGAATTGAAGTAAAAAAAAAAAAAAAAAAATTGAACATACCTCACGACATATGTGTGACGCTGTCTGTGTCTGTAATTTTTATTCTAGTAACATGCAAATGTGTCTTCCAAATTTGCAAATATTTAATCGCATCGTTTAATAATCCTCAAGATATATTATTCTAATCTTTCATCAAGATGGCGATATAATTATTATTTTTATTCCATCCACAAAGATAATATTAAAGTCACGAAGAAAATGAAATATTTTTCGTTTTTGAAGCAATAAACAATTTTCTTCATTATTTTCCCTCGCAATTTTTTTTTCTTTTATTTTCGTTATAATTTGACAAAACAAAAATTGTCACTCGACAAAATAATTTGCACATTGAGATTGCCCATAAAACGTGGCGAAACACAATTTTCTTCTTAAATAACAAAAAAATTTATACATTTCGAAGGATAGGGGGGTCGAGTTAACTAGAAATGCCCCATAAATAAATTCTGTACAAGCAATCGGATGATCAATGTTGATGAGACAGCATTCTCAGCCTAGCAGATTGAATTGCAAGCGAGCCTCACGTTTCTATCATGTGCATTGTAAGAATCAAATCTCAAAAAAACTCTGTAAATATATATATATGTATGTATGTATGTATATATATATATATATATATATATATATGTATATATATATATATATATGTATGAATGCGTACTCGAAAGCACCAGCCACATGGATACCAGTAGGTCAAGGTCAGGGTTTCGGTCTATCTATCTTTCTCTTTCTCTCTCTCCCCTTCTGTCGAGAATTCTCCCTAGGGAGCGTGCAGATGCGTTAAAACTCGTGCTATTGATCAGACCCGGAGAGAGCACTCAAACAAATTTTCAGCACAAAGTCTCTCCACGTTCATATTTGTGACGAAAATGAAAGATCAAAGAATGCGAGAATAAAATGTGAGATTGTGATTTTAAATTAAAAAAAAAATACTTGCTGAAAAGTCCATGAAAATATGGAGGGGAGGGGGAGGGGGAAATATAGGTCCGTCCGTGTTTATTCTGCTCTTGGCTCTTGGATTAGTTTATTGATTGCTCCTGCCAGCCCTTTTTTCGCGACGAAACTTCGTGATACTGGGAATTTACAAGCGTGGCTAACGGAGAAAATAAACATTTTCGGTGTCCATGGGATACTCGACTGAGGAGTATATATATATATATACGCGAAAAAATGTGTTCGAGGTATAAAATATTTCTCATATAAAATGTTTATATCAAATTTGATTATTTTATCGATGGATTTATTTGACGAAAATAATATAATGACAAAAAATAATAATAGGATATATATATATAAAATGGAAGCAATATTATAAAATTGATTCAATTTTCATCCATCGTATGGTTCTAATTTTTTTTTCTATGGAATAATTTTATGAAAAAAAATATAGTTATAAGATAGATATATATATATATAATAGGCACATGAATCTGTTTTTTGACGATTGAAAAATACACAAAAAATATATTGGTAATAAAAAAAAAAGTTTTCTCATTGACACATGTCATGTATTCGGTATATTATTTAGCGTGTTTATCATTTTCATTTGGGGTAATTGAATTGAGCCAATAAATTCATGGATGTTTATAAAATTAACGTTAGATCTATATCTATATGTGTAAAAAATGCTGGTTAACGCCACTTTAAATACGAGAATGATATTGCTCGTTGGCTAGACAGTGGTGTGAGTCACACATCAGAGTCGCAGGGCAAATACAAGAGAGAGATAAAGAGAAACGTATCAGTACGCGAAAACAGTTTGGCCGGAAATGGATTCTCAATGATTTTGCTCATAAGACAGGGGCATTTTGTAATTAAATTCCGTCAGACGAAAATAATAGAATAAATATTTCCTTGCAAAGCCTCAAAAGACATTTTGGTAAATTTGATTTGATTCTCTCTCTCTTTCACTCGCCGTTTCCGAAAAATAAATCTAAATTGACAAGTGGCGCGATCCACTTGACCTCAAGGACCTCTTTCGTAGATTGAAGCGAGCCGGTTGAGGTCAATTAAACAATTGGAACAATTTACGAGAGAGCTTTAATACAATTAATATTTACGAGGTCGTGTTCTCTGAACTCTCCAGTCACGAGTTCAACATTCCACGGATTTCTTGGTAAATGAAAATTAGAGTTTATTCTATAATGGGAGGAAAATTTTCTTACCGCTATGAAAAATATTCTGCTGCAAGACGAATGATATCTTTACGATTTATGTCTATGAGCGCGTTATGTATTATGGAAATTTGTGAAGAAACGTATTGGGATGAAGAGAGCAAGATATTTAGGCCGCATAATCTATTTTTACACCACGGACGTGGACCATGTCGGACGTAATGTAACTTCTGCCGAATATTTAACACGCGCAGAGAGATGGTCAAAACATACCCGGATGGAATTTCGTATATGGTACCAAAGAAATTTAAGAAACGCTACAAATTTTATAATTAATGTTCTATTTATATTTATCGTTATGTACGCGAGACAGAAATATGTCAAGCCCGTTATATTGAAGAGCAAACAGTTTGATCACGAAAATTGATAGAACTGAGCTTTCTAACGGATTTGCTACTCCGTCTTGTGCTCATTTTACTCGCAATCGCGCAAGCTTTAAAACGCTGGCTGGTCAGTAACTTGTGAATTTTTTCGCAATTTTTACAGAAGTTTGAGGTGGAATCCATTTTTGTACCTTTCGGATAAATTTTAGTGAATTTCAAAGGGCTCTGCCGGCTACAATGGTAGAATGGTATCTAATAGTGTACCAGGTACTCTTTTTCTAAATCTACTTGCGGGCTTTTCAAAACACTGCAAATAAAACTGAGCACAATTGAATGTATCTGATTGTGTACCAGGCACCATTTTCTAAGTCTACTTGCAGGCTTTCCAAATACTGAAAATAAACCTAAATACGATTAAAGTATCTGAATGTCTACCAGGTATTATTTTCACACTACAAATAAACCTAAACACGTTAAAAGTATCTGATTGTGTACCAGGCACCATTTTCTAAGTCTACTTGCGGGCTTTTCAAAACACTGCAGATAAAACTGAGCACAATGGAAGTATCTGATTGTGTACCAGGCACCATTTTCTAAGTCTACTTGCGGGTTTTCCAAATACTGCAAATAAAACTGAGCACAATGGAAGTATCTGATTGTGTACCAGGTACTCTTTTTCTAAATCTACTTTAGGGCTTTTAAAAACACTGCAAATAAAACTGAGCACAATTGAATGTATCTGATTGTGTACCAGGCACCATTTTCTAAGTCTACCTGCGGGCTTTTCAAAATAGTGCAAATAAAACTGAGCACAATGGAAGTATCTGATTGTGTACCAGGCACCATTTTCTAAGTCTACCTGCGGACTTTTCAAAATACTACAAATAAAACTGAGCACAATGGAAGTATCTGATTGTGTACCAGGCACCATTTTCTAAGTCTACCTGCGGGCTTTTCAAAACACTGCAAATAAAACTGAGCACAATTGAATGTATCTGATTGTGTACCAGGCACCATTTTCTAATTCTACTTTAGGGCTTTCCAAATACTGCAAATAAACCTAAATACGATTAAAGTATCTGAATGTCTACCAGGTATTATTTTCACACTACAAATAAACCTAAACACGTTAAAAGTATCTGAGTGTGTACCAGGTACCATTTTCTAAGTCTACTTGCAGGCTTTTCAAAACACTGCAAATAGGCCTGAGCACAATTGAATGTATCTGATTGTGTACCAGGCACCATTTTCTAAGTCTACTTTAGGGCTTTTAAAAACACTGCAAATAAAACTGAGCACAATTGAATGTATCTGATTGTGTACCAGGCACCATTTTCTAAGTCTACTTTAGGGCTTTTAAAAACACTGCAAATAGGCCTGAGCACAATTGAATGTATCTGATTGTGTACCAGGCACCATTTTCTAAGTCTACCTGCGGACTTTTCAAAATAGTGCAAATAAAACTGAGCACAATTGAATGTATCTGTTTGTGTACCAGGCACCATTTTCTAAGTCTACTTGCAGGCTTTTCAAAACACTGCAAATAAAACTGAGCACAATTGAATGTATCTGATTGTGTACCAGGCACCATTTTCTAAGTCTACTTTAGGGCTTTTAAAAACACTGCAAATAGACCTGAGCACAATTGAATGTATCTGATTGTGTAATTATATTCTAAATTTATTTGCAGAATTTTCAAAACACTCCAAATAAACCTAAACACGATCAAAGTATCTGAATGTCTACCAGTTGCCATTTTCTAAGTCTACTTTAGGGCTTTTAAAAACACTGCAAATAAACCTAAATACGATTGAAGTATCTGAATGTCTGCCAGGTATTATTTTCACACTACAAATAAACCTAAACACGTTAAAAGTATCTGAGTGTGTACCAGGTACCATTTTCTAAGTCTACTTTAGGGCTTTTAAAAACACTGCAAATAAACCTAAATACGATTGAAGTATCTGAATGTGTATATCTTTTTTCTTTGGTTTATTAGCCCGTCCATTAATAAATTTTCCACTAATGACGTTAAAACAAACTTCATATTTTCAACACCTGGCAAGAAAAAATAACTGGCTGTATGACGTATTATTGACGTACGAGAAAATGGCCAGTTCATCCAAGATAAAATGTATTTAGACCTTAGGAGCCTAGCATTGCTATTTTTATCTTCCCGTAACTCATTGAATTGTAATAAAAGAATTTTAGTCTAGACGCATTATTAACAGAGACGCTCTTCAGAGAGTAGTCGTTGATAATTAAACCATTATAGTTAATTTTTATAAATTTTCCCAGCAAGAAGAATTAATTATTTACTTGATCTCATCTTGAATCTCGATCTTATCAGTGAAATCTAAACGTTTTTCAACCAAAGCTAAATAAAATTCCAGCTGTTGAAGAGTCTCATTTCATAAACATAATGATATTTTTAAGCATTCCTAAACATAGGGTTTACTTAAAAGTCGGAGGGAATTGTCTGCCTACGCTTTTGTCCACTCACTCTATATTCTTGATGACACGCGGACAAACACGCAAATTTCCTATACAATGCAGGACGCCATTGAGCTAACGAATGTCTTAAAAAAAAAAAAAATGCGAATGTGGCAAGACGACCTCCTTCGAGAGTTACGACATTTTGCGTAAAGAACGGTATAGTCAGAATGAAGTGAACCAGCGAATGTATTGGAGCTTCGGTCCCATGACTAATGTTTTTGTCTGGGTTTACGTTCCGCCGTTTATTGGCTCAAGCCGGGAAAGTGTGCATTAGGTTTATTTTATTATTATTATTTTTTTCATAACCTCTTGCGTTTGTTGGACGTACTTCAATCTTATATTTTCACCTACCCATTCGCAGTTTCTCACGATACTTAACAAAAAAAAAAAAACTCTTCATATAAAAACACTCACTCGCTGTAGGGCGTTTTTACGACGAAGTTTTCTCCAAGATTGTGCCACTGATCGCCTTGTCGGTTGACGGTACGAAGACAAAAATAGACATTGGTAACCTCGAAGCAACAATCATCGGCTAATGCATAAACTGCTTTATTTCCCAGTCTTGAGGTCGTCAACTTGTTCATGTGACCGTGTTTATCATCACATTCCCGGTCGTTCGGTGACCAGCGCAACGCGAGGTCAACATCATTCTTTGCCAGTTCCGTAAATCCGACCTCAACCCACCACTCAAAACTACTCGTTGTTTGCGGAGCAACATCGTAGAACGTTTTATTCCTTGAGACGAGTTTGGGATCGATCAGACGCACCGACTCAACGAGTTTCAACGGATTAAAGCCACTATCATTTAATGCAATGCTATTAACTAGGTGAAAAACTCCGAGAACAAGTAGAAAAGTAACCGGCGCGAACGAGTAACCAACATGTTGCGCCATCATGCGACAAATGCGGTGTGACAACTCTCGTTCTTGTATCTCCACGATGCTGTATTTATAACCTTGAAGCACGTGACTGCGCATGAGCACTTTGTCAGTCGAAGCACGATTCTGTTGCGGAGACTCGCACGCACCGGGGAGAATTTTAGCCGTCCGCCAAACTATAAACTTTGCGGTGGTGGTGGTGTGCTTCTCTTTCACGAAATAAGCTGGAGACGAATTGTGCGCGCCTGCGTTTTGCCTGAAGCATTTTTTTTTATCGCTAGCATCGCGCCCCAGGGTTCAATATTTCATGAAATCCTGTCCAAGGACAATGGGAAGGGTTCCATAAGTCTAGAAATTTGATACATTCGGCCTGGCTAAACGTATAAACAAGCGAATCTTCTTTTTGACCAATGTAATTTTCTCAACAAGAACATCCGTTTTCGCATCTGAGAGTCAGTTTCTGCGAATGCGCCAAAAGTATTTCTCAACAACGCTTCTGGTGAAAGTCCGCGCCAAGATCCATTTGCCGGTTCGCGAACTCTGGACGTGGACTGCTCTGGAGCCACTCTGGACCTCTGGAGATACTTGTAGCGCCACATGGTGCAAGTTTTGAGAAAACTAAATCTTATCGATAAAATCACAGATTTTATAGCAACTGGCATTACTATCTGGTGGTAAAGTAGAGTTTGATCATCAGTCCCGGTCACAAAATATATATGTCTGACTTTATCGACCGCCGATTTATTTGAATGCCTTGTACATCGCGGTGACACGCGCGCACTTTCGAAACTATAACTTTTTGTACATTAAATGTGTCTGTTCCAAGTCGCATGCACAATCATGTTTGAATACACGCGCGCTTTTTACAATGACCAATCAGTTTGAGTCTTTACTGGCTTCAAATTTCGATATATTTAATCGCATTTCGAGAGTTTGCTAGATTCGATAGTGTATATTTTTTGATAGAGGATAGACCGCATAAAGGCATAAATATAATTGCTGTTTTGCTGTGCTCTTGCAACGACGTCTCAAGTCTGAAGTCGTTGGCTCTTGTCATATAATGTCAACGAAGATCCTATCTTCGTTGATAATATAATAACATAACCTCAATCTTTCAGTTGTAAAATATATAAAATAACAATGCCACGCTGTGCGGTATGCCCGAGAAAATCAACACATGGAGTGAAAATGTGTTATTTTCCTCAGGACAAAGAGCGAACCAAGTTATGACGACAGCAAGTGATAAATAACGAGTGGTGGATCAATAAAAATTGGTTACCAACAAAACATTCCGCTCTCTGCGAAGTGAGTTTCCTCTTTTAATGTAAACTATTTTCTTTTTAGCAAGTTATAGATGAGTTTCGACATTTAATATAATTTATCGATTCCATTTTGCTTCAAAAATGTGGGAAAAACTACGAGAGGATGGAAAAAAAAGATTAAGGGTAAATGCATTGCCTACAATATTTCATACAGTGGAGAGTAGCATGGATCCTACTGAAGACATAATTGTATGTGAACAAAATCTTCCAACGTCATACCATGATCCTATGGGTATGAGCATGCATATGAATGAGAAAAAAATGGAACAATATCTGTATTGGAATCAAAGTGAAAGATTCCATTAAAAAGTTATAGATATCTATCTCATTCATGTTTTATACGTTGTTGAAGAGAAAAAGAAAGAAAATCATTGAGATCATGATTCATAATAGCTTTCATTTAGGCGATAGGTATAAACTTCTATGTCTATCATTAAGCTTTTCTATTTTGTTTTTTTTTGTTATATTTACCGAAAAAGAAAGAGAGACTCTATTTGTCGAATTGAATTTGTTCGTTTTCTGAAAACGAGTTGTGTGTTACAACTCGTTTGGGTTATATAAAATAGCATATATAGCATGGTTAAATAATATAGCAGCATATAAAATAGAAGGATTTTAGATCATGAATGGGAATGGGAAATAAATCAGCTAAAATACTTAATGTGTTCTCTGTTGTCGATTTCCAGTTATGGAAGTAGTTAATGATGATTCGAAGTGTGATGCAGCAGTGGAAAAAAAAATAGAAGAAATATGCAAAAAAGATTTAGAGGAAGAGGAAAGATTGAGACAATTTCCAAATTGATTTTCAATGTAATAACACTACTGAAAAATTTGTCAAGTTGGAGGAATTTGAAAAATTAAAGAGAATGTACGAAAAAAGTGAAAACTGGCGAATTATAATGAAAAATAAATATATACGGTTAAATAGGATATTGCAAATAAGAATAAAAGAACTGAAAAGTATGCGATCAACATTCAGAAGGCATCAGAAAAATTCTAAATGACGATCAATTAATGCTTTTAAATGGCAAATATAAAAAAATACCTGAATGGTCCGATACAACTCTTATTGCTGGTTATCAGCTTCTTTTTTCGTGTGGACATGCTGGTTATGATGATTTGATTAAAAAAGGATGGCCATTACCTTCTGTGAGAACGTTAAGCAGAAAATTAGAAAATTGAAAATTTTAAAGTGGAATTTAAAGTGCACGTGCTCGCACTAGTTCTAAGTTTGGCCACCAGTTAGTGTATCTACGTACTCAGGTTCCCAATACGTATATAATTATGTAATACAATTCCAATATATGTATCGCTAAATTTCAATTAGATATAGAAATCAAGTATCATGTACAGCTTAGATAATACAAAAATAAAATAATACTAATGGTTGTTATAGTTGACGTGTATTATACATACAGCACGCAATTTTTTCCTAAAAACATGGAGGACACATCACTCAGGACTCTAACTGGAGCCAGGCCTAAGAGCCTAAAGAGGCTTGGATATTTTCCTCCCCATCAGATGGTAAATAAGATCGCAATAACCAATTCTCTTTTATCGCAACTTTATTAAACATTATAATCTACTTAAAAAAAAGTCACTACACGGACAAAACTTTGTACAGTGAATACAATTTGTAGGAGAGAAGATGCTCGCGTCAATCAGCCTGCAGAAAACTACCTTCAGTTGGTGTCTGCATTGCTGCATTGATCCAAATCATTGCCAATCCATCCAGAGTGGTACGATGACTCCAAGCATTGAAGGTTCGAGCTCATTACCAGGCATAGTTGGTGTGGTCATTGACGTTGCTGTAGGTGAGATGAGCAACCTCGTTTGCCGGAGAGTAGGCGATCTTCACGAGTGATTGATGAGCCGCTGGGGCTGGTGCAGCGTGAGAGTAAGCTGGATAATTGTACGCAGGTGCAGGGTGGGAATAAGTCGCTGGAGCGGAATGACTGATTGGGGCATGTTGGGCAACTTGGTAGGCTGCTGGCGCAGCGTACGACGTCTTGCTGAGGACGGCAGAGGGAGCTGCAGCGTAAATATGTTGGCTAACTGGGCGAGCAGATTGAGGATCGTAGGTCTGGTATGTGGCCTGCTCTTGCTGAGGGTAATAAGCCTCAGTATGTCCAGTCGGTGCTGCAGCGTAAGCGTAAGAGGGAGACGCTCCAGCGAAATTCATTTGCTGAGGTGCATAAGCGATCTTGGCATGATGATTGGTGTAGACCGGGGCAGCGTGAGCGCTGTAAGCAAGAGCTGGCTGAGCCGTCACATAAACCGATGGATTGCTGACGCGATGGTCAGACTGGCTGCTGCTCGAGTATGGGGTATCAATGGTCTTCGTTTGGGTCGAGACCTGAGCCAAATTTCCGTGACTCCTGTAAGTGTTGTCGGAGCTGGAAGTGACTGCGATGCCAGCATTAGCCGAGGCAAATACTGCGCAGGTGACGAAAAGTACAAACTGGAAGATAAAAAGAATAATTATTCTGGATGGCGTTGATGTTGGATAGTCAACAATTCATTGGTGAGTTAATTTTTTTTCACAATTACTTCGGCACTAGCTTGGTTGGAAGGGTTTTTTTTCTTCTTCAAATGCACGATTGTGAAATTCTCTTTACCTTGAATGCCATGATTGCTGGTGTTTGATTGCGATTTGGGAATTGAAGGAGAGAGAGAGAGAGCACTGAGAGACTTGTAGATCTCAACTGATGTCTGCTTCCTGACGAGTGGCCCCTTTTATATTATAAGCCATGACTTTCTTCTTCGACTCCTTCCAAAAAAAACCCCGACCATGTCAATCCCCACTGCCGAAACCGTATCCCAGTGGACCGGGAGGCTGGTTTTTTTTTCTTCTTTCTTGTCAGACGACCGGCATTGTATTGTGCGTGGCTATGGTCGCAGCGATCACAATCGATCCTCTCGTCATTTGTCTGTAGGAACTACAGACGGTGGGATATCCTTGACACGATCTTTCGAATTATCGGGCATGGAGGCCGCAGGGGCAATAGGGTAAAATTCATTTCTCACGAGATAATTAGAATCATATTTGCCATGATACGCTTTGAATTTAACTTTTAATATGAGATTGCTGCATTGCGTATATCGCGATCTAAATAATTTCTAAATAATTATTCACGTATAGATTATATTTTCGTACTGTGATCCTCAATTTTCATACCATTACGAAAATTTTGCTATTATAAAAAGGACTTTACGGGGTGAAAATAATTTTTTAGAAAGTGACTTGAGGGATTATAATGCCTTAGTACGCTACATAGGAACCGCTTATATTATATTTTGGGAATTCTGAGGTCACATAGATATTTAGGTCACAAAAGATATTTTTTAATATGAAAAATTTGAATCTTATCCAGCGAGATTTAATTCTCTATTCCCAATGACTATATTATCGTTACAATTTTTGTCATACATTTTTCGAATCTCCAGTATATATATATATATATATTTTCGGGACTGTTATCTAACGTATTTATTCGAAGTATATTGCGTACTAAAAGCAGCACATCAGTAATCGTACCCAAGTTTAAACTTCATGGTTAAGTACGCGTAAAAACATTTTTATTACTCGTGTGGAATTTCGGTCTGCCCCTTTTATTAAAGCACACATTGCCTCCGCCAAAATTAACAGTGTACAATCGGAGAGCTGCTATTTGCAGTGTGGATTACATTACATAACAGATGGTACAAAAAAATCGCACTCGCAAATTCGCGGTCGTTATAAAAAAAAAAAATTCAGGTGCACTAAATAAATGTTCTTTGGAAAAAAAAAAAAAATATTTACGTTCAGGAGACGTCACGTATTTAAGAATACAATTTTTGAGCAATTTGTATTTATTATTTTTTGTGGCATTATTCCGAAAAAGGAGGGTATTTTTTATGTACAGTTAAATTATGTAACTATAATGTAATTTTTATTTTTTCTCGCTTTATCGAATGTCTATTGAATTGCGAGAGGAAAATCGAGGCTGAAACAATGCCAGTGGGATGATTGATTTTTTTTTATTTTTATTATTACTTTCATCTGTGAAATTGGAACGATTGCATATGCGAGACTGCGTCAGCCACGCCTGCCGGATCAGAGAAAGAAAGCCTCCGGCTATTTCGGTACGAAGGGAAATTAATTTTGTCCTCTGTGATATTTTTATGACTTGAAAAAAAAAAAAAAAAAAAAAGAACATGCAATCCATAAATTACACGAGAAGTAATTTCCTCTAAAATGTGTTTAGTTTATTTCTCATAAACAGATCGGATCAACCAAATTCACAAAAATCCAAATTATCGTCTAATTAATCATTCAATTAAGATTCTCACAAATCATTCGATATTCACGCCATATTCTTCGAAAAATTTGATCATCCCTGCCGGATAATTATGTATAAAAATTGCAGCTGGGAATTTTGTACTTTGACGATTCTAAACAGTGCCATATATCAATCAGGTTTAATTAACAAATTAACGCTCATCAATTTTTTTTCTTTCGTCGTATTACAGAAAAATCCAATTTTCTATATTTTTTTTTAGCCCAATTCAAACGAAATTTTTATAAAAAATTTTTGCAATTCCTCAATTTTTCTATAAATACAAAATCGATACCAATATCCTTCAAGTTTGACCTTCAAATTCATTTTTTTTTACCAACCGTAGCTTTGAGCAGCGTGGCTCTGATAACCCATATGGGATACAAGAGGATTGTAAGCAATTTTTTGAACAGCATTGGCGTTCGGTGTGGAATAATGTGAGTGTCCGTAAGAGGAACCAGGTGAGCCGCTTATCGCATATCGCGAGTGTAAATAATTCGGTCCTTCGGTGACCGCATAACGCGTTTGGTGCGCATAAGTTGCCGAAGAATCGTGATTATACGAGACAGAGGGCGCCACGTGACTATAGGGAAGCGCTGAATGACCCGAAATGGCGGAGTGACGCAAAATGGCCGAATTTGGATTAACGTAATTTGTCGCTTGTGAAACGTGATTTATGGCACCGTGGCCGTAATTAGAGCCGATGTAATCCTCAGGATTTGTGGCCAAATAACCAGCTGATTTATGAACAGCTCCAGGATAAGTTGCTTCGATAATTTTCGGGTGGGAGCCACCGTAATTTCCATAACCGAGGTTGTAGAAATTTCCATGATGAGGATTTACCGGAATTACCGGAGCCGGAGCAATTGGTGTGGGTCCGACCACGTGACCGTAATTACCATCGTAAGGCTGATGTGTCGGTCCATGATTGTAGTAACCATTTGCACAGGCCAAAATGGCGGCGACTATGAAAAACTGGAAAAATTGAGCTTTTTCAAAATTTTAAAATTTCACCTGATTAATATTATTATTGTAACTATAAAAATTGAGAATCCTCGCCGAGAAATGATTCTTTCTCACAAACAATTTTTTTCAGCTAGAAAAAAAAAAAAAATCTCGCGATAATTGATGATTTATTGTTATATGAAGAACGAATTATTAGCAAAGGGATAGGTCGATTATATTGTAGTTGGAATTGAGCAAAAATCATCTCAAAAGGTGATATCAGATCTAAAAAAAACAAAAGGATTGAGGTATCATTAAGGGACCAATAAGCGATCACAGTCCTGAGGCACTTTTGCGTACCTGATCTCCACAAGTGTACACGCTCTCTCGAATGGTCCAGATAATTATATGCTACATTTATTTCGCGTCGGTGAGTGAATGAATAACGGAATCGACTGAGAGCAAACTAGACGAATCGAGGGTGTTAGAAATCTTGTATTGATACATTAAGGAGTTTTTACTTTCTATAATATATAAAATAATTTTTCCATCTGCACGATGTGACCAAATGTAAATTCGATAAAATTTTATCAATTATTTACTTAATTTCACTTTAATTTTTAAGTCGTTATAATTCAGCTAACGATTCATTTATAAATTGTATAATTAAAAAAAGACTCTTTTATCGAACTCGTTAAGTCATAATTTTTCTTCGTACTTACATTTGTTAATTATCACTTAAAATCGTTAAAAAAAAAAATTCGTCCTTAACTAAGGAGTTGACTCTTGAATTATCAACCCCTAAATTAATTGTGGTCTCAAATGATTCGAATGCTAAAGTTAATTACAAAAATCTCTCTTACCTTGAGCATCTCGTGATGAAAAATATTTTTTTTTTATCTCTATATAATTTTTTTTCGATCAAACGATGGATCAAGGGTTGATTGTAGCTGGTAGAGATTTGCTAAGCATCGAAGCATGACCACGTGTATTTATACCCAAGAAAATCCACATATTCTCTGTATCCTAGAAGTGTCGAATACCGCTTGGAAATGGAAATTGAGGTGGTGCATTCTCATTGCAATTTTCTCATGTGTGTGTGTTTGTTGATTTCGTCGCAGGGTGGGCGTGGTATATATATATATATATATATATATATATAGAGATATATATATATATATCTCCCCTGTATCCTCACATATTCTCCTATGTATAACCGATATATACGATTAAATTCATGTATATATTTATCTATTCCTATATATATGGTGTATATGTATATATATGCCTGTTGTCAGGGCAAATTGTGCCTTAAGGTGATTGCACAAATACAGTTCGCAGATGGCTATCGAAAAGATCGACGAATCACTCTGGTGATAAAAATTATGGTTTCAACTAATTTCCAAGAAAACAATATTTTTTATCAGATTCAATTTAATTAACATTTTAGAACAATACGTGGGGTCATTAAGTTATGTGTCAAGGGCGAGTGAAATGAATCATTTGAATAAGACTTTTACAAAAGTTATTACTGTCGGATTGGCCACGGTGTGGAGAGGGCTTGATCCTCCTTGGTTTAACTTATATATATATATATATATATATATGAAGCAAACAAAAATTCTGCGAGGCTTTGAGCTCCGCCCCTCTCGCAACGTGAACATGGAATTATTAAACTCATTTTATTGCAGCTACCGATTACCTTATATATATATATATATGTATATATGTGTATATATATGTGTACATATACATATATATATATATATATATATATATATATATATATATATATATATAGGTAGAACATGCATCGTGGCTATTTGCTATATATAACACGATGACGATGACCAAGAAAATCACCGAGAGCATAATATGTTTCTCAAAGCCCGAGGGGATCTCCTCGAGTGTTTCGTAACGCTAAACTTTACCGGCGGGCATGACCCGGCTTTATGATTTTTTTTTTTTATATACGTTCGAGAAAGGAGCAGGATACGAATCTTGCAAGTGCGAAGGACTGGCGTGAAAAATTTTCCTGTGAGATAAAACTTCCCTTGAAATTATTATTATTATTTTTTACCACGATCCTCTCAGATGCTAAATAATAATAATAATATTTAATTGTAAAAATTTTCCTGTCAGATAAAACTTCCCTTGAAATTATTATTATTATTTTTTACTACGATCCTCTCAGATGCTAAATAATAATAATAATATTTAATTGTAAAAATTTTCCTGTGAGATAAAACTTCCCTTGAAATTATTATTATTATTTTTTACCACGATCCTCTCAGATTCTAAATAATAATAATAATATTTAATTGTACGAGAGAGAAGGCGTTGACGAAAAAAAATAATTATGTAGTGATTGGACACGTGTGAAAAAAATTTCGTGAACGAAAAATAATAATTTCACATGGAGTCAATGCGTGAAAAGTTTTCCTACGAGCTACTCGAGAAGTTATTTTTCTCTTGAGATTATCCGTTTTTTAATATCGAACGATCTCAATACTTAATTCGCCAAAATAATTTATAAAGCGATAGAGCACGCTTGGAATATTTTTGTTAACGAATAATTGCAATTTCACATTGAGTGAAAGTGTAAAAAAAAAATATACATGTATAATGTTTTTTTTTTTGTGACGATCCCACGTGGTCGATCAAAATTATATACAGGAAATATCCTGGTCGCTCGTCATATAGCGAGACGTGAATTTCTCAATCAAAGGTTTCGTGAAACTTATTCGTAGTGGAGGAGAGAAATGAAAAGTGTCAGGTGCACATACGTTGATATTTATCCGTAGGGGGTCATTTAAAGTTGGGAAATATGGACCAGTAGAGATTTGGATCGCTAGAACAAAATTAGAATGTACTCACTAAACTTTTACAATGGTAAAAGAAAGTATCAAGTCTTGATTTTTGTATTTTTTGTCAAGGTAAAAATTATAATATATGGTAATGGAAAGTATTGAATTTTGGGAATTTTATGTGTATATTTAGATAACTCAAAATTTGTATTTTTTAAATTCTAAAATTCATATACGTGAGCACTTTTTAGATCGTATATTTCTTAAAAAAATTCAAGTGTATTAAATACAAATTTTCATATTCGATGTTTGATTTGATAGGGCGAAATAGTTTGGTGGTCCATATTTCCCACCTTTACCCTACAAATACCGCGTGAACGAGCGCTGTATCTTATAAATTGGAACGATCTGTACACGATCTCGATTATTCCTTCAACAATCTGATGATAGGTGAGCTCGAGAAATATTTCACATTTTCTTTATATAATAATAATGAATATTTAAATTAATTTTTAATTAATATTTATTTGTATACGAAAAAAAAATTATTTAGAAAAATATTTTTGATAAATGTCCTAAATTTTGAGTGACATCCAATGGTCCTTTTAGAAATTCTAAAGATATAGAGCTATCCAGAGCAATTAAGAGAATTATCCCTTTTAATTTTGAAAACGTAAAAAAATAATTTAAGAAATGATAGTCAGTGTTTTAATTGAGTTTAAAATTAATATTGGAACCTCGTTAAAAATTGAACACCCTGTGTAGAAAAATTTATTTAGAAAAATATTTTTGATAAATGTCCTAAATTTTGAGTGACATCCAATGGTCCTTTTAGCAATTCTAAAGATATAGAGTTATCTAGAGCACATAAGAGAATTATCCCTTTTAATTTTTAAAACGTAAAAAAATCATTTAAGAAATGATAGTCAGTGTTTTAATTGAGTTTAAAATTAATATTGGAACCTCGTTAAAAATTGAACACCCTGTGTAGAAAAATTTATTTAGAAAAATATTTTTGATAAATGTCCTAAATTTTGAGTGACATCCAATGGTCCTTTTACCAATTCTAAAGATATAGAGCTATCTAGAGCACATAAGAGAATTATCCCTTTTAATTTTTAAAACGTAAAAAAATCATTTAAGAAATGATAGTCAGTGTTTTAATTGAGTTTAAAATTAATATTGGAACCTCGTTAAAAATTGAACACCCTGTGTAGAAAAATTTATTTAGAAAAATATTTTTGATAAATGTCCTAAATTTTGAGTGACATCCAATGGTCCTTTTAGAAATTCTAAAGATATAGAGCTATCCAGAGCAATTAAGAGAATTATCCCTTTTAATTTTTAAAACGTAAAAAAATCATTTAAGAAATGATAGTCACTGTTTTAATTGAGTCTAAAATTAATATTGGAACCTCGTTAAAAATTGAACACCCTGTGTAGAAAAATTTATTTAGAAAAATATTTTTGATAAATGTCCTAAATTTTGAGTGACATCCAATGGTCCTTTTAGAAATTCTAAAGATATAGAGCTATCCAGAGCAATTAAGAGAATTATCCCTTTTAATTTTTAAAACGTAAAAAAATCATTTAAGAAATGATAGTCACTGTTTTAATTGAGTCTAAAATTAATATTGGAACCTCGTTAAAAATTGAACACCCTGTGTAGAAAAATATTTTTGATAAATGTCCTAAATTTTGAGTGACATCCAATGGTCCTTTTAGAAATTCTAAAGATATAGAGCTATCTAGAGAAAATAAGAGAATTATCCCTTTTAATTTTTAAAACGTAAAAAAATCATTTAAGAAATGATAGTCAGTGTTTTAATTGAGTTTAAAATTAATATTGGAACCTCGTTAAAAATTGAACAGCCTGTGTAGATGGCGATAACACCCAACGATACCCGAGGCCCATTTCAGCAGAGATTCTTAAAGTTGGGCCCGGGTCACATATAGTGAAAGTGATTATGTATTTGTGTATTTATTTTTTTTCTTTTCAATCCGTATGCGACGTCGTATATATAGTGCGGTCCGTTTGTACACTCCTTCGATGCTTGTACACGAGAGAGGTTCAAAGAAAGGCGCGCCCAGTCCCCTCGGGCAACAAACCACACACATCTCACTTCCGCTCGAATTTTCTCCCTTTCGTCAACGTTCCAAATACGAAAGGTTAATACAGATCTACCTCGGGTTGTCGCGTCAGTCGAATTCTTTTCATTGTTCGCAGTATTTTTTTTCTTATCGTTGATCGATTGGCCGATCGATCAATTTAACACGATAAGGCCTTCAACACAATTCTCAATATATTTGCTGATCTACCTTTTTTTTTTTAATTAAATTTATCGAATTTATAAAATTTTACAAAATTTTATAAAACTCGAGTTTTTTTTTTCTTTTAATTATATAAATATTGCAGCCACAAATTGTACCTCGTTGAATTCATAAAACATTTATTACTAATAATATTCTGTATGCACATCGTCTCGAATCTTAATATCTTATAATGTATATATTTTCAATATATATTATATATAGTTATTTTTTCTTCCGGCTTGATTATCTCTTTGGGGTAGTGACAGATGGACCCTATAGTTATATATGTGTATATATATATATATATATATATATATATATATATATATATAAATGTATATAAGGCTACGTTCTGTTTTTCGTAAAAATTCAATTGTACATCAAGTCAAAAAGTGTAGGAGTTTTTTTTTTTTATAAAGTACTGGCGCTCATTCGACTCTCGCTTATCCCATTATCTTCATTGTTGAGCTGAAATATTAGCGGCCTATCTCTCGTCGTCATCATTGTCGTCGTCGTATTTCTCTCGATATTATTACGTCTCTGACCTCTGCCAAAAGTACAACTTATTATACTGCTCAGGTACTGACGATGAGTCCCACTTGAAGGAACTCTCTGTGTATTGTTTGGAGAATTTTCATCCTCGATTCTCGTCGTAGTTAGCTCGTTTGCAATTTTTATTCCCTCGTCCCAGCACGTGACTGGATTTTGTGAAATTTGTTCAATTTGTGAATTCGTTGGCTCCTCGATGCTCGTCGATGTGGCTCCTGAACGATTTTCAAATTGACTAAATGCTTGTGTTGTTTGTGATGTATTGGAGTTTTGGTCCAATTGTATCGCGATCGAGTATGGCGGTGGATTTGAGATGCGTCTCGTTTGTGTCATCGTCTCTGAATCGGTGGAACGTTCGGGCGCGATTGTTGGTGGTGGAGGTGGCGTTGGTGCCTCAGCGCCAATTACTGCCGCGTATGGTGGGGGTAGATCTGCGATCCAATAAGTATCGTAAGGTGGTGGATCACGAATCTGAAAAAAATCATTTTCTAATTCATTAATTAACATAAATTAAAAAAAAAAATATTATTCAATCGACTGCAGTTGTTGAATAAAAAAAATTAAAAAATTTAAAAATGTTTTTTTATATAATTTTACATGTTGAAAAATATATTAATTTTTCATTGTTAGTTTACAATTTTTTTCTTCTTTCAAGAAAAATTTTAATTAATTTTCATTGGGACTAAAAACAAATTATAGGTAAAATTTTGATGATACAATTTTTTCGTTTTTTTTTTAATTAACATAATTTAAAAATATTTTTATTATTCAATCGACTGCAGTTGTTGAATAAAAAAAATAAAAAAATTTAAAAATGTTTTTTTATATAATTTTACATGTTGAAAAGTATATTAATTTTTCATTGTTAGTTTACAATTTTTTTCTTCTTTCAAGAAAAATTTTAATTAATTTTCATTGGGACTAAAAACAAATTATAGGTAAAATTTTGATGATACAATTTTTTCGTTTTTTTTTTAATTAACATAATTTAAAAATATTTTTATTATTCAATCGACTGCAGTTGTTGAATAAAAAAAATAAAAAAATTTAAAAATGTTTTTTTATATAATTTTACATGTTGAAAAATATATTAATTTTTCATTGTTAGTTTACAATTTTTTTCTTCTTTCAAGAAAAATTTTAATTAATTTTCATTGGGACTAAAAACAAATTATAGGTAAAATGTTGATGATACAATTTTTTCGTTTTTTTTTTAATTAACATAATTTAAAAATATTTTTATTATTCAATCGACTGCAGTTGTTGAATAAAAAAAATAAAAAAATTTAAAAATGTTTTTTTATATAATTTTACATGTTGAAAAATATATTAATTTTTCATTGTTAGTTTACAATTTTTTTCTTCTTTCAAGAAAAATTTTAATTAATTTTCATTGGGACTAAAAACAAATTATAGGTAAAATTTTGATGATACAATTTTTTCGTTTTTTTTTTAATTAACATAATTTAAAAATATTTTTATTATTCAATCGACTGCAGTTGTTGAATAAAAAAAATAAAAAAATTTAAAAATGTTTTTTTATATAATTTTACATGTTGAAAAATATATTAATTTTTCATTGTTAGTTTACAATTTTTTTCTTCTTTCAAGCAAAATTTTAATTAATTTTCATTGAGACTAAAAACAAATTATAGGTAAAATTTTGATGATACAATTTTTTCGTTTTTTTTTTAATTAACATAATTTAAAAATATTTTTATTATTCAATCGACTGCAGTTGTTGAATAAAAAAAATAAAAAAATTTAAAAATGTTTTTTTATATAATTTTACATGTTGAAAAATATATTAATTTTTCATTGTTAGTTTACAATTTTTTTCTTCTTTCAAGAAAAATTTTAATTAATTTTCATTGGGACTAAAAACAAATTATAGGTAAAATTTTGATGATACAATTTTTTCGTTTTTTTTTTAATTAACATAATTTTAAAATATTTTTATTATTCAATCGACTGCAGTTGTTGAATAAAAAAAATAAAAAAATTTAAAAAATGTTTTTTATATAATTTTGCATGTTGAAAAATATATTAATTTTTGATTGTTAGTTTACAATTTTTTTCTTCTTTCAAGCAAAATTTTAATTAATTTTCATTGAGACTAAAAACAAATTATAGGTAATATTTTAATGATATAATTTTTTCGTTTTTTTTTTAAATTAACATAATTTTAAAATATTTTTATTATTCAATCGACTGCAGTTGTTGAATAAAAAAAAAAAATATTATTTTAAAAATGTTTTTTATATAAATTTGTATGTTGAAAAATATATTAATTTTTGATTGTTAGTTTACAATTTTTTTCTTCTTTCAAGCAAAATTTTAATTAATTTTCATTGAGATTAAAAACAAATTATAAGTAAAATTTTGATGATACAATTTTTTCGTTTTTTTTTTTTTCATAATCCGATATTTTTTTTATTACTAAATGAAATAATAATGAACCTCTGCACAATTGTCCACTCCACCAGAAACTGACTGTATATTTCTGTCTGTTCTTTGGCGTCTAAGAATTCTCGCCTCTTCACTGGCCATAACCCTTTCGTGGGCTCGTCGAGCGTTGCAAGCTGCATAACCGCAGGCCAGTAGAAAAAGCAACGTGAGAATTGTCAACGCTATCCACATGTATTTCCAGCGTAGCAAGACCGACGCTACCATAGCTGCACCGATCCACGCGACCACAAGGGTCGCGAGCGACCGACCTGAACAGTCGACATCCTGATATAAAAAAAAAAATATATAATCGAAATATAATTAATGAAAAAAAAAAGTAATTTTTTTTTTTTTTCTGCCTAAATATAGAAAACTTTAAGCATATTTTTATAGCCAAATATTTGTTAATTATTTGTTAAACACAGAGCCAGAAAATGTTAGAAAAATTATTTTAAAAAATGTTAGAATGAATTTTAGTCACACGAAAGAAGCTGCGCAATAAGGAAAAAAAAAAATGATAAAATTCAATAAAAATATAAGATCCAGTATACATTTTTTTATTACCACTTTAAACAGTGACATTTTAAGGGAGGAAAATTTGACTATTTTTAAAAAATTATTTCGTATCGTTCCCTGATCGATGTTTTACGGTTAAATAATTTTTTTTAAATGACAAAATAAAATAATAGACAAATTTATTTTCATCTATGAAATTAATTTGCTGATCGGATTCAACGACGGAACTCGAAACGTACTCTGTGCTCAAAAGGGTTGATAACATCGTCCATTGTGTTGGGCCTACTACGCGAGCGATCCACATCAGAGATGCCCGTCATAACTCAAAATGTTTCTGCAAAAAAATATACGAAAAAGGTCGAGCATTTTTTTTTTGCCGTCACGCTCGTGGCTATAATCAATGATCTATCATCGATTATCAGTTAGAGATTTTTTGGCTTCAACACTCGCTGGCAATGGGAGCCATTTTTTATTTTTGGGTAATCGATTTTGCGCTATAATTAATCGCCATTAATTAATATATTGGGTATCGGAGGGATTCGTAGTAAAAAATTATTAAAGTTGCATCGATGATCCACACCGGATATGTTATTGTTTTTTTTTTTATTTTTTTTTCATTAAGGAAATTCCCGTATATTTATATAAATTAAGCCAGCACGAAAATATATATATACATCTTTTTAAATAATGAATAATTAAGCACACAAAAAGATGGTATTGGATAGTTGGAAAAATTGAGATAGCTTGAGATAGAAATCCATAGTTTTCCCGAAACAAAAAAAATGAACATATATGGGAGATTGTAGAAAAAAAATTAAAAATGTCTTGGAGAAAAAGAAAAATGATTTGCAACACAATTTTTCCATGACTCATCATTTAAAAAATTGGCAATTTTTTCGATAAATATTTCCCATATATGTGACGATGAAAGATTTTTGCTTTTGGATGCAATTCGTTGAATAATGAAAACGTACTGGCTCAGTATTGCGCTGATCTGAGGCTGTTACGATATAGAGATCAATGGGCGCCCTCAGCATTCTGTTGTCAGAAGATCCGAGATACGCGTGGCGTATGGAAAAGGCCAGTGGCATTTATAACAAATTCGTTTGGCCCCTTCGACGTTTCGATAATAACCAGTTAAACCTGCCTTTAAAATTAATTATTAAGATGAAACGAAAAAAAAAAAAATTACGATAAAAATGGCGATTCATTCCATTCATTATGTTACATATAACAATAATATCATGGAATTTGTGCGGAAATATGTAATTACTAACATGATTGAAAAGTTAATAATTTTCGAAAATTTAACCTTTTTGAAAATTTATAATTTTCGAAAATTTAACCTTTTTGCTAATTTATAATTTTCGAAAATGTAACCTTTTTGCTAATTTATAATTTTCGAAAATTTAACCTTTTTGAAAATTTATAATTTTCGAAAATTTAACCTTTTTGAAAATTTATAATTTTCGAAAATTTAACCTTTTTGAAAAGTTAATAATTTTCGAAAATTTAACCTTTTTGAAAATTTATATTTTTCGAAAATTTAACCTTTTTGAAAAGTTAATAATTTTCGAAAATTTAACCTTTTTGTTAATTTATAATTTTCAAATTAATGCCACATGAAGCTCGTTGATTAAAAAAATCGCGAGAGCTTTTTATTTATTTAAATAGGGAAGTGAAATGTTTGTCGACAGGAAATTGGATCAATGGTGCTCGTACGATTGACCAAGATCAAGATGAAATTATCTTCGCGATCGCGAGCAACAAATTATCATGAATATTTTTTTTCCTCAGAGTTCCCTTCGGTTATCTTATCCAATCTTATCTATTAACGAGGAAAGAATGAGAAGAAGAAAAAAAAAATAACGTTATCAAATGTTGCGACGAAACAAGGCATGCGATATATCGTCGTAGTGACGCAAACGGCACGGTTGATTCCATCATCGATTAATCAATGTTTTATTCATTTTTTAATTTATCCATTTTGGCTTATAAATTTTTATTTTGCATTTTTTATTTTTATTTTTTATGCATTCTTTGAGATTTTCAAGTTTGCACGTCGACGATTTTCACTCAGGCATTTTTCATTGAGTAGATTAGGTCAGTGATGCAGAGACACGAATAAGAGGACGAGGTTCGTAACGAGTTTCATATGAAAATAATTCACAAAGATCGAGGAAAAAATCGAGTTGCAAATTCTCAGTGACCTTTAAAATCGAAATAACTCTGCCGATGATAATCACGATAATTAATTTTTTATAAATCATTCAATTCAGAAATTGATTTTTTTATGTCATTGAATTCAAAATGTTCACATGTGTCTGCTATCTCAATATGGAAAAATTTACGACGCAAGGTCACGATGATTTATCGTATTATACCCAAACGGAAAAAAAAAATACGACTGACATCACTATAAACATACAACGACTCGAATATTTATCTGAATTTTTTTACGCTATTAATTCTATTAATTCAATTTCTTATGGGATTAAATATTAAATTTTATTCCAATAACTTTTACAATTATAATAATATGCAAGAAATGTAATTTAAAAAAAACTTAAATTATCAATTAATAGTTTTTTCAAACTAGGCAGAATGCTCTGACGAATATTTCAAAAAGTCCTCAATGAATTTTTAAAAAATAATAATAATTCTGATCAAAATAGGTGAATAAAAATTCAAAAAAAAACTTAAATTATCAATTAATAGTTTTTTCAAACTAGGCAGAATGCTCTGCCGAATTCAAAAAGTCCTCAATGAATTTAAAAAAAATAATAATAATTCTGATCAAAATAGGTGAATAAAAATTCAAAAAAAAAACTTAAATTATCAATTAATAGTTTTTTCAAACTAGGCAGAATGCTCTGACGAATATTTCAAAAAGTCCTCAATGAATTAAAAAAAAATAATAATAATTCTGATCAAAATACGTGAATAAAAATTCAAAAAAAAAACTTAAATTATCAATTAATAGTTTTCTCAAACTAGGCAGAATGCTCTGACGAATATTTCAAAAAGTCCTCAATGAATTTAAAAAAAATAATAATAATTCTGATCAAAATACGTGAATAAAAATTCAAAAAAAAAACTTAAATTATCAATTAATAGTTTTCTCAAACTAGGCAGAATGCTCTGCCGAATTCAAAAAGTCCTCAATGAATTAAAAAAAAATAATAATAATTCTGATCAAAATGTGAATAAAAAATAAAAATTCAAAAATTTATAAACGCCTTTATAAAAATAATTAATTGAATAATCATATGCACGATATGTCTGCAATCCAATTACCTATTTCTCGAGCAAAATTCACGTATGACGATTTTTTACTCAAGCGATAATCAAGTTATATATCTTATCGCAAATTTAATCACATTTTTCGTCAATATCTCGATAACACCTACACGTTTGAAGTCCACGACGATGACAGTGTCTGTTGTAAATCGACAAAGCAAATTTATGTTCATATTCAATATCTTGAAAATCGACGCGTAACAAATATAATAATTATTATTATTATTATTTGGATAAAATTATTTTTTTTCTATCGTACCATGTACTATATTTGAAGATTACGAACTTTTTCCATGTGGCTGATATTGCCAGTTTCGTCACTCGTTCGTTTCCTTCAGCACGTAAACAATCCTCGAAATTTTTTTTATTCTTTTATCGTATAAAAAAAAAAATCATTTCACCATACCGAAAAAGAGCTACGATGAAGGATCGCAAAAATTCCGACGAACAAAAGGCGTCATCATTCTGATCTCATTTAGCTTTGTTTCCTTTTTTCCCTCTCGTATTTAAAATCTTCACTAAAATTAATCGCACTACATGATCGAATGATTTTTTGACCCCGCATACATTCACGAAAAAAAATTACAATCAGACTATTAATGAGATTTAATTCGGGGTAATTGAAAAAAAAAATCGAGAGGGACACAGCTCGTTAAAATAGTATCACGAATCCCCTGATTCGACGGAACCGCGACTAAAATGTGTTGCACCTAGCGGGGCTCGGTGGTTAACGCGATAAAAGCGATAAGCCCTCGTCTCCCTCTTCTTCTGAGCTTGAAATTGCAATACTTATCGCCTTTCCGCTGATGAGCAGCTCGGCTTTGTCTATTTGTTCTCTCTCTCTCTCTCTCTCTCTCTCTCTCACCCTCCCTCCCTCCCTCCCTCCCTCCCTCCCTCCCTCCCTCCCTCTCTCTCTCTCTCTCTCTCTCTCTCTCTCTCTCTCTCTCTCTCTCTCTCTCTCTCTCTCTCTCTCTCTCTCTCTCTCTCTCTCTCTCTTGCACTCTCTCGGTTAAGAAAATTCACCTTCACACATGATACAATGTAAATGAAAATAAATAAATAAATAAGTAAGTAAAAATATCTTATCGTCAACCTATGAAGGTTACAGAATCTTGTGTGCATACTACTTTTATCGCAGTCTTAAGATTTTTCCCAATTCCGGATTTTTTAACGAGACATAATATCTTCAGCTTCACTCCTTTCTGGATTCATTATAATTTATTTAATTTTTATTATTATTTACGAGAGGTGAGAAATCATGACTAGATTCTAGTTCGTTCTTTTAAGAAAGAAATTTTATTGATGGCTACGGGCAGTCGTTATCTCAATGATAATTCTCGAAACAACAGCATTATCATTTTTTCAGTGATTGGAGGAATTTGGATTTTTTTTGGCGAATTATAACGTTGCTATGTCAAATTTTTATTTATTTCAAGCAGAAAGAGCGATTCAATTTAACTGAATAAATGTGATTTTAGTCAAAATTACAATTGAATTTTATTTTTCTCGAGTGAAATTTAGTGAAATTAATTAAATGCATTCAATTCGTTGCAGGATTTTTAATAATTTTATTTGCATTTTTTATGATAGTGTGAGATATTATAGTTTTTATTCGAGTTAGCTTTCAACGGATTGTATATAAAACACTCACACTATGTTTAGTTTTCCGTCAGGCCGATAAAGCAATCGCTCGACGAACTAGTTTGAATTGTCTGATAGTCAAAGTTCTTCATTTTGCTTCCTCATAAAGGAAGCTTTGTTTTGTAGTGAAATTTTTGTTTTGTTTTTTTTTTTTCGACATTTTCATGCCAAGTACTTAAAATATTTGAAATACATAATCGAAAAATCATATTTAGACAAAGTGTTCGTATGTAGTGTGTGTGTGTGCGTGTGGGCACGTCCGTTTGCTCTCATGGTATGGCAGTTTGAATTTTCTGAAAAAATCGTGTGATCTCTTTAACTTTGATAAATTTTCAGCAATCGAACTAAATTTTTTTTATAAAAATAGTCTTGGGGATAATTAATCGTTTGGGTTTTAAGTAAAAAAAAAAAACTATTCTCTCTCTTACTTTTGTAAAATTTCAACAATCGAACTGAAACTTGCTGCATACATTGACTAAGGGACAAAGAAACTTGGCATCAAGTTTGCCAATTATTGACTGAGGGATTTAGATTTTATAAAATTTAGAATTTTAATAAATTTTCAATTTTTCGAAAAATTACATATTCGCTCCAGATTTTGAATACTCGTACCTATTGAGACAAAACTTGGAGTACTGCAAACTGGCTAGGGGTCTAGAATATTTGGTGTCGAGTTTCACAAAAATCAATCGGATGATTCAATTTTGATAAAATTTTGAATTTTAATAAATTTTCAATTTTTCAAAAAAAATGCGTGTTTGCTTCAACTTTTGTTTGAACTATTACGCATATTGAGCATAATGTATGGGTTGGTGGGTGAAAATAAGAAACAATGGGCAATTTTCGAATTTGCATGGTTTCTTATTTCTAGGTCGAAGGTTATCCTCAAGCCTCTTATTTGCATGAAGCAAAATATGCAGTAAGTAGGTTAGAAAGGTTCTTAAAAAATGATTGAGACATCCACATCGATGATTTCCAGCATATAAAAGAAAAAAATGGGTAAAATTAAGTGAAAAAAAAAAAAAAAATACGCACAAAATCTGAATATTTTTAATCGTTTTATTCACGAAGTATAGTGACATCTTACATATATTATAACTTAGGGCATATTTTTATGAGTTTAGTGCTTAATTTTTCGTAATCGAAAAAATTTCGACAAATTACGTGAGATTTTTTTCTGTCCCCCCAACAAAATTGTAAATTGAAGGGGAAAAAAAAGTTCACGAAATTTCGGACAGGTGGTTTGGAGGTACGTCGCGATTTCCATAACTTTTCACCTATATGTACATACGCACTCTCAGGATCCACTGGCTAAAATGAATTTTCTATGATTTATAATAACGATACTGTTAATACTTTACGGTTAATAGTTTAATTAATGTTTAAAGATCGATTTCTTTTTTTTTAGCTTAACAATGATTTTTTTTTATTAGTCATAATTTTTCGTTGCTCTTAATGTCGATCACTGTCCAAACTGAGCGAGTCAAAATTGACCTTAACGGTCTCTCTGGCACGATCGTTTGGACGATGATCAAGATCGTTTACCATATTTTTGTTCCTTTTTTTCATTTAAAATCGTATCCTCCTCTCTCTCTCTCTCCCTTTCTGGAGATTCAACGGCGTGAAATTTTAACAACCTGATGATAACAAATTGTCATTAATCTCATCGAACCGCGTTCCAGTTAATAAATAAAGTTAACCAGTACCATAACCGAATTCCTTGTGGAATTTTTTTTTTTCAATCTTGCAGATGGACAGATTTTTTAAATTCACGTCACACACCTATAAGAATTAAATTATATATTCAGACCTGATTTTTTTTTCGGCCAATTGATTTAATTCTTACATTATTTTATTGTTGTATATAGCTATTGCTCAATTCCATCTAGATTATTTTTATTTGAAAATGAATCTTGTTCACCCTGCACTCGTGCAATTTCAATCGAGCAGATTCGATGGAGTAAATTCAATTGGAATGTTCATCGTTTTATCTCTCTCTCAATAATCATTATTATCAGGGTAAGTAATTAAATTAATTTAGGGCAATAGTCTAGGATTGAAACGTCCCATGTGCAAAATGAGCCCTGTAGGATTGTGTCTTACGAAGTAAAGGAAAGGCCTGTCCAATTTTAGTCTCTGTTTCTCCGTTGCATCGTTCTGTTTTGCCGATCGAGTCTGCCTCTGCGGAAGATAAGGAAGAGCCGAGCCCTCGAAGCCTTGCTCCTCCTCATTGCTGGGATAATCCGTAAATCCATTATCAGTCTGTTCCTCAAATTTATTAAATTTACGAGCATTTCTCAGTGGACTACCCGGATACACTTCGACATGATGTCTGCCGTTTATTATGTTTTCATCGCCACAGGTACTAAACAGATTCATCTGAAAAAACAATCGAAAAATTTAATCAAAGCTTATCTCAGTTTAATCACTCGCACGCGATTCTCCGTCCAAATATTAATTGGCTTTAATTTATTCATAAATTATATCGAAGAAACTTGATCGTCTGCGCAAACAAGAGACGAAAAATAAATAGAAGAAAAGTTTAATGGCCATACCTGAAGCACATCGGCAAGATGAAGATCAGTGGCTACTCCATTGATACCCTTGAGGTCAGCCTGTCGCGAGAAAAGTTCCTCAAGGCCCATTCTTTTGAGTGCCGCTGTGGCATTGATGACGGAACGATGACTGAATTTTGGCACCTGAAGTTCCAGTCCAGGTCGTGGAATCAAAACTTTGAGCAATTTGTTCCACGAGCCATCATGAGCTGCTCCTCTGATGAGTCGCTGCTCAAGACGATCGAGTGTGTCACCTGGTGCCATGTGCCCTTGTTGTCCTGGTATAATGAAAATTGTCGAAACTAATTTGTCGACCCCACCGAGAGCTATTGCAGTTGCATCTAGACTCGGTTCGTAACCTGCCAGAACACCAGCTCGCCATACAGTGGCCGGAACTGGTACAAGTTTTCTCTGTCTGACCGCAGGTGAGACCGCGAAATAAAGTTCACCGTCCCTACCCTCTGAACTGGCAGCACTTGAGTTGCAATCAGTCTGGAATACATTGGCCGAGAGTGCCGCTAATGGGGATCTCAAGGGAACGGTGTTCGTCCTGACGAAATCTTTGATTCTTCCACCAGTCTGTTTTCTGATCATAAGATTCGTTCGTCTTCTAACGAGATCGCTGATGGTCGCGAAATTCACCTCAGCGACAACACCGTCGTAAAATTGTTGGGCCTGCTCTTTGTAAAATGGCATGAGCTTGTTGCGAACCTTTGACCTGTCAGCAAAAAGCTCTCGAACGAAAGCTGCATTAGCTATACCCTGATTTCTGGCGAGGCCAACGGCGTCAGTGACATTTTGAAAGATGAGATGTGGATTGAAAGATGCAACGTCATCGAGCTTGAGAATGTCATTCATCTGATCGGAGGTTGGACCACGAGCCCCTAGGAAAACCATCGCTAGCATGCTTGTCATTCCAAATGGTGAAACAGCGAGTGATCTTGCTGTGCTCAGTCCCTTGTTCGTTGCCGTCCAGAAAGTGAATGCCAACTCGTTGCACAAGTTGGCAAAATAGGAGATGTCAGTCTCGAGATTTTTTACGGTGCTGTCCAGTCCATGGGCACTTTGCGGATGATCCAGGGAGACTGGTGGTATTTCGGGGGAAGGAATCTTCTGATCGTTCTGGGGAATGTTCGCTGGAGGTTCTTCCGTTGTCGTTGGTCGCTTCCCGTGGGACCCACCAGTTTTCGTCAACGTTGGATAGACTTGTTGAGGTATGAGGGTCCATTGGTGTTCGGCAGGTCTGGGTGGAGCATCGTCTTTCTTGATGTTCATTGTGGGCTTGTGGGCAGGTTTTACAGGCTTGGGTACTGGCTTCTCGGTTATTACTCTCACGGGTCCACCTTTATCGGGCAGTTTCGTTGGTTTTGGGTCTACCTTAATTGGCTTGGCGACCTTTGACCCATTTGATAGCATGTTTGAACTGATAGGATTTGCCATCTCCACTTTCGTCGATGATTGTGGATTGGAATCCTTCTCTCGATTTACGAAGGGTCTCTCATTGATGGAAATTGGTTTTTTATTCATTGAAGTCGCGTGATTCTTATCTATCGTCGGTAAATCGCTGTCAGTCTTTTTCTTAATGGGCTTTTTGGGCTCATCGACTGTAGCTGGAAGTTTCTCATCTTTAGTTTTGTCAGCTTGTTGTTCTTCACCCAGGCGTATCCGCGTTTCCGTTCCTGATGATGCACCGACGGGTTCCATCTTGATCGATGTATCGACTGCAACGCCCTCGTAGCTGGCTGACAACTCGCTCACTTTTACCGGGACCGGAAGTTGAATCTTTTCCCCCAATTTTGCGTAAGGATCCTCAGTAATCGATGCAATTTTTGGAGTTGTCGGTTCGTCTATTGACGGATTTACCGGTATTTTCTGGACGTCTCCGGGTTTTTGACTCGGGGCATCGAGAACTGGTCGCTTTGTCACCAAAACTGCGGTATCGTTAACTTGAATTCTAATTTCTTCGGTTTGGGTTTGGGGCCCGGTAATTGGACTCTCGTCAATTTTTTCTCGCAAAAGATTTGATTCTTCGCTGATGTTTACCGGCTTTTTTGGCGCTACTTCAAGCTTCGGGTCCTCCTTGTCAGGATCTACAGTGGTCTTTTCGAGGGTCCTCACAGTAGTCTCTTGCAACGAAACGTTCCAACTCCCTTTATTGTCATCGTCCGGCGCCACGACAGGAATTTGCATCGTGGCAAGTGATTGCGGTTTCTGCGTTGTGCGAAATCCCTCAACAACCGCGTTTTTCATTGGTTTTTTAGGTCTTGCTGTCATTCCTACTATTGGCAGATCTGTCAGTTGAATTTTTGTAGGTATCTCTGGGAGTTTTTCCGGTGCAGCATCGATTTTTACATCGGGAACTTCCGATTTTGTAGAATTTGTCGATACAGGATCCACTTCCGGACTTTCAATTTTTATTTCCGTTAAAACGGACTGACCCGTCGTAATTTCTGGCTTCAACGATGCACTGTCAGTTTTTTCAATGATTTTCGGTGACTCGTTCAATTTTTCACCAGTCTCTGTTTGCTGAACGATCGAAAGTGCTGGAATCTCGATTCGGTTTACAGGAACTTCACCAATCGGTGATACATTTGATTTCATTGTCGTGACTTCAGCAACAGACGTTACGTTTTCTACTAATAACGTCGATGCGTTAAGATTTCCCGCCTTTTTTTCACTAGGGGCAACCGTCGCGGGTAGTTCAATCTCAATACTCTTGCTCGTCGTTAATTCCGCAATCGTTTCATCCAATGTGGACTTTTCCGTCGATGTTTGGGGTATCGAACTCGCCTGATCGGTAGTTATTTTTTCCGGACTCTCCACGATCTCAGGTCCCTTCGACAAATCTATTCTGTTTAATGGAATTTCGGTTGTGGCTGTTGAAAGATCTTTCAAAGTTGATGTCTCTGAGCTTTCAATCTTTTCACTCGTGTTCCTTCCTCCGTTCAGTTCAAATGGTCCAGGGGTCTCAATCATCGTGCTGTCAACTTCAGCATCGCTCGGCTTTATAATCCCAGTTACGTTGCTCACCGGAGAATCGTTAACAATTTGGACTTCCGGCAAAGAAGTGGCAGTTTCGATAGTTGTAGTTGGATTATCTTCAGTGAGATTGGCACTGCTCGTGGACTGAGTCGTGGATGTTGGGTAACCAGCGATGATACCACTGGCGATGTTACTCGGTGGGACACTTCCGGTTTTTGGCAAAGACAGAGGTGCTATTGATGATGGACTGACATCAACATTGGCTGATGCTATCAAGTTGTTGATCACCGTAACAGGATCCGTTAATTTGATTCTGACTAATGGCGATTCCATACCACTGTCTGCATTTCCAGTTACTTGAGTTTTGTTGACATGTGTAAACTGCGTTGGCTTCGCTTCCGTTATGTCAATGCGGACTATCGGCAGTTCCGTATTATTCTCATTCGTTTCCGTTTCAATTGGCATTTCCGTCATTTCATTTTCCAACTTTGCAGCTTCTTGCAAAATAACTGGACGGTCTGTTTGAATTTTTATTGGTACTTCAGTCTGATCAACCGAAATATTCGATACAGTCGAACTGCCAGAGCTTGCAACGGTGCCCGCAGGCTTAACAGTCCCAGTTTTTTCGATTGATACATCGGTCACGGCCAATTCCGTGACAGTTTCCGTTTTGGCGGACTCTTGAGCGACAGCCTGCGGTATTAATTTGTCCGTGGTAATGTCAGAAGAGGCTTGCACCTCGTCTATGTCGAGCTTTGATTTGTCTGATTCTGGACCTGCAGCTTTGAGCTTTTGAGCTTCCGGTGAAACTTCCGGTGATTCTTTGGTGACCAATGGCACATCAATTTTCACTGTCGTTGGTTTATCGAGCTTTGAAGATTGAGTCGTTACCGGTGATGTACTGGCTGGAAGGTCAGTGCTGGAAATGACCTTCAATTTTTCAGTTGCTTCCTTTACTTCAACTGTACCAACGGTCGTTGGCTCTTCCCTCGCTGGTTCTTTTGTAGAAACAGCCTCAGGTTTTTCCGCCACGGTTTGCACCGGTAATTGAATTCTGTTCGCGGGAGCTTCCGGTCTCTTGGAAGTTACTTGTGCCTCTGGAGTCTTAACGTCCTCCGTCGTGTGTTCCTCGGCATTCACGTTCGCCGCAGTTTTCTTTTCCGTTGTATCAAGGCCAGCTTTCTCGCTAACCGGTAAAACGGAGGGCATGGCATCAGAAATCTGGGATATCATGCTCGACAGAGAATCCGCCAATTCAGTCGGAAGGGCTTCCATTGGTTTTGTTGAGCTGGTTTCAGCTGGAATCAGCTGGGCACTGATCGATCTAGCAGTCGTGGAAGATTCGATCTTAGAAATTATTGAGGTTTTCGTTATTTCAGGCTCGATGACTTTGGTGACATTCAATTTGCTCTCAGGTGTCTCGTGACCCATTAAATGGTCAGCAGCAACGGTGCCCGACAAACTTCCCGCAGGATCATTCAAAGTCTCGATAATGTGTTCGATCGAGGATGCTTCCGAAGACAAACTGCCATGGGCCGGTCTCTCTTTATCGGGAATTATCTCAGGCATAATCTGAAATACCGGCTCTTGTTTTACGAGGGGTTTCACCGATGTAACTGTCTCGTGAATCGATGCAATAGTTGTTTGAGGCATCGGAGACTTGGTAGGTTCAAGAATTTTTACTGTTTCAATTGTTCCAACTGATTCTTCAACACCCGGGGAAGTCTTGACAGGAACCTTGGAATCAGATTCTTCAGTCACTGGAATTGGGCTCGGTTTGTTGTTCGAAATAAAGTCAGTAACGATCGAGCTTACTGTCTGCGGCAAATTTCCAAAGAACGAAACTCCCTGTGCAAACAAACCAGGCTCTGTCACCACTTCCGTGGGTTGTTCCGTGGTTACGGGTACTTTTAGGGTCGTAGCGTCTAATTTTGTATCAGTGCTTGAAACGAGAGTCGTAGAGTTCTCGGGTTTCGTAATGTCAGAGGTTACTCGAAGAGGAACTGCGGCTTCTGTCAGTGGTTTTGGTGGTTCACGCAATGGAATCTCCTCGTGACCCGAAACTTTCATTGATGTCGAGTGGGTTTCGGAAATCACGGTCACGTTCGCCGTTGGTTCAGATTCCGCTGGATTGGAAATCGTTTCGGCAGTTATTATTCCAGATTGTGGCTTCGCAAGTGGTTTCTCAAGCCCTGAGACGTCTGAGGGTTTAATTATTCCAGAATCAAAATTGATCTTAATCATTTCCGGATGTTTGTCCGCGGGAACAGTTGAATTTTCCATTACTGGCTCCTTGACGAGGTCTGGCTTGGCCGGAAGTATCTCGGGTTTGCCAACAATTTCCGTCTCTCCCAAATTCACGTGCTCAGACCCAGCTGGCTTTGGCTTCTCTTCAACATGAGTCTTATTCTTTGTCTCAATCTTGTCCGCGGATATTGTATTCAACATTTGGAAAGCAGGCATGACGTCTTCGTCCGTTTGATGAGGAGGCAACTTTTGGTCAACCGTTATAACCGGTACCTGAATCATCGGTTTCTCATTGTGAGTCTCTGGTTCCAAGATACCAGCTGGCTTCGTACTGCTCTCGTGATCCATCGCTGGTTCTTTGTTGAGTGAACTTCCAGGACTCGTCTGGGTGTCCACGGGCCCGGGATTTTTAACTGGTGACCTATCATCGGCTTCAACCGTGGTCTCACTCATGTCGATTGGCACTGTAGAAATGGGTTCACTGACTGGGGCAGATTCAGACTCCCCTCCAAGAATTGCTGGGAGGATGCTACTCCATTCGGTATTCACGTGACCCGGTATGGTTGGCATTGACGTCATTACTGTTGTTGGCTTGTTCAATTCGCCCTTTAGAACGTTCTGGACATTCTGGACCACGTCAGAAACCTGAGGACACATAAAATGGCGCTAGATTCGATTGAAGGTTTTTTAAAATCTAAAATTTGAATAACACTCCTTCATTACCTTCATTCCTCCAGCTGGAACGTCACCAGCTTTTTGAGGCTCGTGAATCTCCATCGGTAAATGACCTCCTCCTGCTGCAATCAGACTGTGTATCTGCTGCTTGGTCATTTGTTTCGTTACAACATTGCCTTTTTCGTTATAGGTGTAAAATTGAAATCTGTCGGGCCTCATGAGATCGGCTGGCGAACCGGGCAAGTCTCTCGACGGTATGACCCTCATGCGATCAGCTATACTTTTTTTCATGCTATTGTCATCTGCCACATTGTCCGATGACCCTGTGACGACTGAGACCGAAGTTACCACACTGAAAATAAAATTTTGATTACATTTGTGTAAATTCAATCTAGCACTCCGATGATAAGTTTATCAATTTGGATATAAAGTTCGAAATATTGACCCACAAATGCAAGGTGCAAGTAGAATAATTATAAATACATTAGAACATTTAATAATAATATTTTTTAATGACTAATGGCTTCGAGAATGATCATGGTTGTTGAAAGAAATTACTCCGATTTTTTTTTTCAATTTCCATCTCTGAAAATAAGCAGGATGGTTTGTAGAAAAAAATAAATTGCAACAAGTATCAGTGCAAAAGGAAAAGAGACAGCACGTGGAGGATACACGTAACAATTTTTTAATTAGTCCTCTAATTAAGGCTACAATCGTTTCATTATGCACAGACGCGAGAGTCTTGTAGCTTTAATTAGATAACAGCGCGAGACCCTCTTCCTCGGTACATTTTTTTTTTTTCATTCTCGCTGTTTTCAAATCTGGCCAACTTCCTTTCTTTTGTGACCACCTCACGGTGGAGGTTTCCCTACTTTTTTTTCTTGCACAGTCTTGTTGTATTTTGGTTTTTTTTTTTGTCGTTTTTTTTTTCTTACCCACACGAGAGGGACCTCGCGAAGGTTAGCGAGCACATCCTCCTACGGGGACCAACATTAATTGTACAGTAATTTAACATTTCCTTTTTCAATGACGTACACGCGAAGTCCCTTGAACGCTAATTGGAAATTCATCATTTTTTTTTTGCTTCACGATTGCTTCGTGAATTCCGAAGCAGACAAAAAAAAATGCCGATGAATATTATTTATCCAGGGCCTGTTGAACTTCCTTCATTTTGCTTTGATTTTTCATTTTTTAGATAATTCTGAAATATTGGACATGCCTGAGAGTGAAATGAAATTTAATGCTCGACACTGACCTGGAACCGAGTAGTTTTGTGGATGTGTCGACCTCGTCATCTGGAACCGGAAGGGTCGAGGCTAATTTCCAGTTTGTTACGAATAAAAGTGCTACCAGTGGCAGCCACCAGCGTTGTCTCTTCATTGTTGATGAATTTAAATTGTCTGTAATGAAAAAAAAAAATCATCCGATTAAAAAACGATTGAATTATGACCTTTCGTAAAAACGAGTTCGTAACCTTTACTATGGCCAATATGATTTTAAACATCGAATGTACTGTAATAAAATAATAATTTCATTTACTTGCAATAAAAAAAATGTTTTGTTCACGTTTTTTTGTAGTTGAAAATATAATGAACAACTTTAAGGAATTATTGCGATTGGATATTTTGTAAAAACGAATTAAAAACCTTTCGTATCTCGTTACTTGATAATCGGTATCGAATTTGAATTTTGTCGTTTTCACTTGTAACTTTAACTCTCCGTTTATCTGTTTGACCTACCAACATAGCCAAATTTTTGGGCTCATTTTAATTTTATTTCCCAGAATCACAAAAATTTCGATAAAAAACATCATCGAATCCCTAGTTAAAAAATATTATCAAGAACACAAATGACAAATTATTTATTTAAGAAAAAATTATCAGGCACGAATAATATTTTTTCCATGTGAGTATAAATATTTTTTTCGTCAAGGATCGAGCACATCGACTCTAATTTACGTTGAAAAATATACACGTCCGAGTCATTGACGAGTTTCAGTCACACGAGTGATTGTAAATTTTCATCAATGAGTCTCGTCAGTAGCTAATTTGGTAAACCATTCACGCCTCTGACACAATCCGAATATTTTTTTTTCAGTACGTCTATCTCATCCTGGAGACACTGCAAGTCTGCTAGAAATTTCCGAACGTGAACAACGAGTCACGTACAAAAACGACCGAATTATCCAGGTCGACTCTTCCATTATTCTATTTTTTTTTTCTTTTTCTTTTTTTTTTTTTTGAGGTCAAACTTAGCGATTCTTTTGAACTCCAACCATTAAAAAATGAAGGCTCATACTTTGCACTTGAATATAAATTTAAGGTGTACATTTTTGCCTTTTTCCTCATTTACGACTCAAAGAATATTCAACATTCGTATTTCAGGTTGCAAATTTAGAACATAATATTTTTTTCATTCAACAAAAAAGAGTCTTTCGAACGGAGAAAAATTTGCACGTGCCGAGAATCAGGTCGTCGAAATATGTGTGGGCGTGAATTTATTTATTCTTTTTTTTTTTGAGTCTGAACTTTTATATTGTAAATTTTATTGGTCAGCGATGAAACGTCATAGCGATCTCGGGCCAATGTACAAATGAGTTTTTCACGAGTCACGCATAGCTCTACTGACCCAGTGAGGGGGCGATTTTAATCGGACGTGATCTCAAGCTGTGCGGGATCCTTCTACGAGACGTTCGTCAAAGTTTCGTGTCGACGACCCTGCGATTAATATTATTCGAAATGATCGAGCTCCTCTCCTTTTGTATATACATAAATAAGGCTCCTTTGAAAAACGGGACCGGTTTTGTCAAGCCAAATGCCTGCATCGGTTTTATCCCAGGAAGACTTTTAAAATAGCTCAAAATGATGGAAGTTTGATAACGATTTTTTTTTTATCAGATAAGAATATTGCCATTGATAAAAAGACGAAGAAAAAATTTAAAATTTCGGCAAAAGCTTATTTTTATTCTAATCCCCTTTCGTATCTTGTAATAATCGGGGAGTTTTGTGATTTTCTCATCTATTTTGGGAATCATCAAATAAAATATTAAAATTATTATGAGAAAGGATTATTTAATGTTGAATTTTTTCCAATGTATTTATTTTTGCTTCAATTTTCTTCCACTCCATTTACTTTTGAAATGGTAAAGTCTTGTATGAGTTCTACATGTTTGTGATTAATCGTAGACGATCCTCTGTGTCAAGAGACGCGAACAGTATAAAAAAAAATTTTAATCTCGTTATTTGTGAGTTTTGTGAGTTTTTTTAGTGGAAGAAAATTGTTTCTTCCACTTTATTTCCTTTTGAAATGGTAAAGTCTTGTATGAGTTCTACATGTTTGTGATTAATCGTAGACGATCCTCTGTGTCAAGAGACGCGAACAGTATAAAAAAAAAAATTAAATCTCGTTATTTGCCTTCAATCTCCCTCAATTGCATTTCCTATTGAATTGGTAGTTTTGTGAGTTTAACATTTTTTAAATTAATCCGAGACTGGTGCACTCGTATATTTTGAGAGTCATCACAGTGTCAAAATGGTTGAAGAATGTTGAATTTTTTCCAATGTATTTATTTTTGCTTCAATTTTTTTCCACTCCATTTCCTTTTGAAATGGTAAAGTCTTGTCTGAGTTCTACATGTTTGTGATTAATCGTAGACGATCCTCTGTGTCAAGAGACACGAACAGTATAAAAAAAAAAATTAAATCTCGTTATTTGCCTTCAATCTCCCTCAATTGCATTTCCTATTGAATTGGTAGTTTTGTGAGTTTAACATTTTTTAAATTAATCCGAGACTGGTGCACTCATATATTTTGAGAGTCATCACAGTGTCAAAATGGTTGAAGAATGTTGAATTTTTTCCAATGTATTTATTTTTGCTTCAATTTTTTTCCACTCCATTTCCTTTTGAAATGGTAAAGTCTTGTCTGAGTTCTACATGTTTGTGATTAATCGTAGACGATCCTCTGTGTCAAGAGACGCGAACAGTATAAAAAAAAAAATTAAATCTCGTTATTTGCCTTCAATCTCCCTCAATTGCATTTCCTATTGAATTGGTAGTTTTGTGAGTTTAACATTTTTTAAATTAATCCGAGACTGGTGCACTCGTATATTTTGAGAGTCATCACAGTGTCAAAATGGTTGAAGACTCCATGAGCCTTGGAAGAAATGATCCACTGTATCAGGCGTCGAATTAACAGTTAAGTCTTTGGTAAACGAGATTTTCACCGAATACACTTCACCGTTAACTCATCATCTTCATCTTTGCGCCTGAACAACGATGACTATATATATATATATATATCAACAGGCTGCGTTTATAATCCATCAAGACCCGATTTTTAAATCTTCATCATCGTTTCGTTAAAAGGCCTGCCTCTTATTTTCTTGAGATTAAACGCGTTGTATACGGTAAATCTTCATCGTGACTATGAAACGGGACGAGGAAAACAAAGAAAACAGTAAACCAAAATAAATCGTTACGATAAATATTTGAGATTGAAATTAAAACCATTTTTTGGGTACTCAAAATTCACTGAATCGAAAAAATAGAGATAATTTATGAAAAACAAAGTAATTTGTTTAAAAATAATCTACTTCAAATTTTCATTAATTATTATTTATTAATTGTATGTTCCATTTAGCAATGAGTTCTTCCATAATTTAGTGATTAGTAATGAAAAAATTTTAAGGAGAACTAATTACAAAATTATGTAAATTAATTTTTTTTTCAAGCAGCAAAAACCATTTATCGAAATACTTAAATGAACCAATTTTTTTAAATATATATGATCGTTATTTCTCCGTCCTAAATAATATTTTGTATTCATATAAAAGCGTCAGTATTTTCGGTGCAGACGTAAAAAAATGTCGATGGTCGTCATTCAACCTTAAACTCTCTGTACATGTATAAAATTTAAACGCATGTACATGTTTAAAATTTAAACGCCCTTTTCACCTGATCCTCGACTCTCGCCTCGTTTATTTTCATTCCACTTTTCCTGTGGGCGATTTCCTGTCCTGGCTGCTTGCTTTAGTACAGAATTCTCTCGCCTCGAATCGTTTCCATCCTATCCTTTCCCCCTCTCGTAACCTGGGATTATCTTAATAACGCAAACTGGCGCGTGAGTTTTGCAGCACAATATCCGGTTTGAAAATCGCCTCCAGGGTAAAGAGGAACGAGAGCGTTTCTGGACGAGATGTGGATTTTTCTAACGAGAGTCCAGATCGTTCATTGTCTTCATCTCTGATCGATGTTTAACCCAACTTAACCCAAAACCAAAATTATCTGGTAGGGACAGGGGGTGGCCATTGTCAATTCTAAATGACCCATGACCTTTTTTTACGTTCATCACTTTTTTTTTTATCTCTTGACGATTTTTTTTTCACCAAAGGTTTCGTTCCTTCCAAGTTTTGCGAGGATCAACAACGTGGCTCACGCTTAGTTGACTTCAATAATTTCTCATCAATCTGACTGATTTAAGGGGTTGGAGAAAATTAATTAGCATCGAAATCGTCTCAAAAGTTTTGCTCAAAATTTTAAGCTATGAAAAAAATTTAACCCACGCTTTCAAATATTCTAAAAAATTTACCTGAAACCCAAAATCATCTCTAAACATTGGCTTAAAAATCATCTTCGAATTTTCAATCTTCATAGTTATAAAAGGCTAAAAGGATTCAATCAATAATCCGAGCGTTACCCATTCAATTTTTGGAAACGAAAGGCTTTCTGTAAACCGTTCGTTTTCATCTCTGATCGATGTTTAACCCAACCTGACCCAAAACTAAAATCATCTGGTAAGGGACAGGGGGTGGCCATTGTCAAAAAAATTTAACCCACGCTTTGAAATATTCTAAAAAATTTACCTGAAACCCAAAATCATCTCTAAACATTGGCTTAAAAATCATCTTCGAATTTTCAATCTTCATAGTTATAAAAGGCTAAAAGGATTCAATCAATAATCCGAGCGTTACCCATTCAATTTTTGGAAACGAAAGGCTTTCTGTAAACCGTAAATAAATCCAACATACTATCAAGTATGTTTGATAAATAAAAATAAAACTAAATGCGAGCGCTAAAGTGCGAAGGAAATTGTGGATAAATTGAAGCCCCGTCGCGTATGTAATTTTGTCAATGCGAGAGTGTCGAAGATATAACGACCTCTCTCTCTCTCTCTCTCTCTCTCTCTCTCTCTCTCTCTCTCTCTCTCTCTCTCTCTCTCTCTCTTTGCTCGCCTTCACCATAATTTTCCTCAAAGTATAAGCACGTAGCACGAGACGAGAGAACCAAGGAGTTCGATAATTATTATGAAGCTTGATTGGTTAGTTGAGAAAGAGAGAGAGAGAGAGAGAGAGGGGGGGGGGATGGTTGAAGTGGTGTAATGATCTTCTCTCTCCGGTCCGTGCATCTAAAATGACCACCAGTTCCCTCTTCCTTATTAGATGAGATTAACTTTCATATATATATATCGATAGCTTAATTACATAAAGGCTTATCGGCTGTGTATGAGCATATCTTATATGTCCTACTCAATTTCGACCGTCAATATTAACCAGCCAGCGTATAACGAAATACGTTATCGAGAGTAGGGAAATAAGGGTCTCTCCTTCATATATAAGGATCGTATAATGGCACGTAATCTTCGACGTGAACCTGCCACGAATCTCAATGAGAACATTTTTACTCTCGTTTTCATTTTATTTTTATCATTTTTATTTTCGAGAAATACGAGAGGAAGAAGCTAATAGGATAAATACACCGGTTATATTTTTGTGATTATTTTGTGCCAATTTTAGTAATAAAAAAAATCTATAATTCAACAGTACAGAGACGATTTTACTGGAATTAATTTATCATTTTTAGAATAATATTTTTATCAACAAAATGGGAATAGCATTGAACGATCCTTTGGAACAAAAATTAATATTTCTTCGTAATAGAAATAATTCTCATTTTTTAATTATTTATTTATTAAAAATTAAAATAATATTTTTATCAATTACTTCGGTCAAACCTTGAATAGTGGAATGACAAATGCGTGAATAAATAAGGAACCGAGAACTCCCATGCCTTTTCTTTGAGTACTTAGCACAGCGTCGTTTTTCCATTTCTCAAAAAATAAAAAGTAAAAAAAAATACACACACAATTTATATAAGTATATTTATTTTATTTCTTTTTTATCATTTTTATTTTCGAGAAATACGAGAGGAAGAAGCTAATAGGATAAATACACCGGTTATATTTTTGTGATTATTTTGTACCAATTTTAGTAATAAAAAAATCTATAATTCAACAGTACAGAGTCGATTTTACTGGAATTAATTTATCATTTTTAGAATAATTTTATCAACAAAATGGGAATAGCATTGAACGATCCTTTGGAACAAAAATTAATATTTTTTCGTAATAGAAATAATTCTCATTTTTAAATTATTTATTTATTAAAAATTAAAATAATATTTTTATCAATTACTTCGGTCAAACTTTGAATAGTGGAATGACAAATGCGTGAATAAATAAGGAACCGAGGACTCCCATGCCTTTTCTTTGAGTACTTAGCACAGCGTCGTTTTTCCTTTTCTCAAAAAATAAAAAGTAAAAAAAAATACACACACAATTTATATAAGTATATTTATTTTATTTTTATCATTTTTATTTTCGAGAAATACGAGAGGAAGAAGCTAATAGGATAAATATACCGGTTATATTTTTGCGATTATTTTGCGCCAATTTTATTAATAAAAAAAATCTATAATTCAACAGTACAGAGTGGATTTTACTGGAATTAATTTATCATTTTTAGAATAAGTTTTTTATCAACAAAATGGGAATAGCATTGAACGATCCTTTGGAACAAAAATTAATATTTCTTCGTAATAGAAATAATTGTAATTTTTAAATTATTTATTTATTAAAAATTAAAATAATATTTTTATCAATTACTTCGGTCAAACTTTGAATAGTGGAATGACAAATGCGTGAATAAATAAGGAACCGAGGACTCCCATGCCTTTTCTTTGAGTACTTAGCACAGCGTCGTTTTTCCATTTCTCAAAAAATAAAAAGTAAAAAAAAATACACACACAATTTATATAAGTATATTTATTTTATTTCTTTTTTATCATTTTTATTTTCGAGAAATACGAGAGGAAGAAGCTAATAGGATAAATACACCGGTTATATTTTTGTGATTATTTTGTACCAATTTTAGTAATAAAAAAATCTATAATTCAACAGTACAGAGTCGATTTTACTGGAATTAATTTATCATTTTTAGAATAATTTTATCAACAAAATGGGAATAGCATTGAACGATCCTTTGGAACAAAAATTAATATTTTTTCGTAATAGAAATAATTCTCATTTTTAAATTATTTATTTATTAAAAATTAAAATAATATTTTTATCAATTACTTCGGTCAAACTTTGAATAGTGGAATGACAAATGCGTGAATAAATAAGGAACCGAGGACTCCCATGCCTTTTCTTTGAGTACTTAGCACAGCGTCGTTTTTCCTTTTCTCAAAAAATAAAAAGTAAAAAAAAATACACACACAATTTATATAAGTATATTTATGCACACAAAAGGAGCGAAGCACGGTTGGCAAACACGCTTTCGTTCCGTTAACACGACACGAGAGTTCACGTCGTTTGAAACGCGTTTACAAAAAAAATAATGAACAAAAAAAACATCCCGTCAGAATAATGGTCGTACGACCTCTGTTTATGTACCTCATTGTGCGGGGGATCGTCTTTGCCTTGTTTTACCAATATTTGCGCGTTGTTCGTGCGTTGAATATATACACTCATATTCGTTCTCTGCTAGACGAGCTTTCAGAAGAATTTAATTCTTTTTTTCTTTTGTGAAATTCACACCTTCAAATTCTCAGGATTTTTTTTTTTTTTATTTTTATGAATTCCTTGAGATTTTGTATATATATATATATATATATATGAGAAAACAGTTAGCTCGCCGATCTTGCAGCATTTATTCTCGTTCAAGTATGACATACTTGAGCTGGATTATGAATAACGTAATTATTCATCGAACTGGTTTACTCGCCCTCGAAAAAAAAATATATATATGTATATATATATATATCAATATATTTTTTTAAATCTGATAAAATGCACTGGCGTGCAACGACCCAGCAAGAAAGATGAATTGCTCTTGAGAATAAGCTGAAGAAATCATCGTAGCATGACGACAAGAGGCTGACAAGGCCTCTCGAGGCATTAAGTAATTCTTACATTATTATATATATATATATATATATCCATTTCACAAAGAATTCAGTCTGATATAAGATCCACTATAGTCTGTTTATTGCTTAATGATAAATGTGAAAGGACTTCCGCAGGATATTTCGTACCAAAAAGATCTCCCAATTCGCGTAATAAAAATATATTTAATTGTTCGATAAAAATAACCCAACGCTATAAACACGAAAGATAAAAAAATTTCGTAATTGGTTTAAAGCAATCAAATTTGATTTCACTAATCAAAAAAATGCTGTAACTATTATTCAAATTTGATAATCAAGGGTTTGTCGAGAAATAATTTGTTGAATTAAAATATAAATAATCAATATTAGCGAGGAATATTAATTCGCCACGAAGAAAATTCACTTAATTTTATTAAATGATTATTATTTTTTTTTATCACAAAAGGCCAGACTGTAAGACCGTTTCGAGGCCTTGAAAGAATTCGGAAGCTGCTCAACTGGACATTGGCTCACTCGCTGGACCGTTTTCAATACCGTTACACGGAGGATTCATTCAGAGAGACCCACAGGAGAGTTACAAACGAGTTGGTGAGTCCGAGAGAGAAAAAAAAATAAAAAATATATATATATATATATATATATATATATATATATATACATACATATATATATATATGATACACTCTTTTGGAGTTTGCGGTCAGGTCCATTCTTTGGCCGTGTGTTCAACCCACAATGTTCAAGCTAATCGATTTTTATACGATGTGGGATTTTATCACCACTCGTTCTGTATCTTTCTATGTATTCGATTCCCCGGAACAATTGATTGCTTGGTTACATCGTAAAATTCAAATGAAACCCGTAAAAGATGAAGAATTCGCCCATTGGGACATTGGCCAAAGTATTCAATTTGAAAATCAATTTCAATGTCATGAAAACTGAAAACCTGACCTCGTTAAATTTTTTTTCAACAACCTAATTTTATAATTGTAATAAAAGGATAAAAAAAATATTTCTCGATGTTAAAAAAGAAGTCACGCATGACCGAGACATCTTGAAAATGAAAAATTTGAAATACTTTCAATGAACTAGAAAAAAAAAATTATTTCAGTGAAACTGTTCGAGAAAATAAGAAATACAGTCGAAAAGTGTAACGAGTATCGTCTTGCATATATATATATATATATATATATATACCTACTGGGCTCTCTGATCGTATACGTATATAGAATTGGGCCAACTATGGGTCACGTACGTTGTGTTCCCTTTAGACACTTTAAATAGTGAAAATCGAGCGTGACCCCCTCCCTTGCATACGAACAAACACACACACGTGATGTTTCTGATGGCTGGACGGTTACCTACTGCGGAAATTCCGGACCAGTGAGTCAGACTTCCTTGTCGCGGTGGGGTTTCGGTAACGTACTAAATAATATGGGCCAGGCAAAAAACCCTGTAAAAAAGGGCCCGCAAAAAATATTTTCTTTCGAAAAATCCTGGAGCTTGACACAGTGACTGATCACTTGAAATCACGATTAAATTAATAAATCCATCATTATGTGCAATTAAAAATAAAACAAAATTGAAATGTAAAAAAAAATATATATCCATTAAGATAAAAATCCTAAATAAAAAAATTACCATTGGATCCATTGGAATGTAAAATATCAGGTTTACAAGAATAGAAAAACTGGTTGAAAAAATGAATAAAAAAAAAAAAAGGGTAAATCTTGAAACCAATACTTTTCACAACGAATTCTCAAGTAAATTAAACAAAACTTACTCAGTTTCCAAGCCCACAGGTTTCCTTTTTCCTTAAACATCCACAATCCTCATTCCCTACTTTCAAAGTGGAAATCCTCTCGTGAATTAATTATCACCAGAAATTCTTTCACGATCTTCCTCGTTCAATTAACGTCGTGATTTCAAAGCACCGTTCCCCGATAACGATTCTCAATTTTTCGCAAGCAACGTACACGTACACGTACTCTGTGCAATGAATAATTAATAAACGTCAATTTTTTTCTAAAATTAATATTTTAGCAACTCGATGCTAAAATCGTTTAAGTTCGAAAATCCTTTTATTATTTCTCGTAATATATCACGATGAAATTTTAACCGCGATTGGTATCGACAGCGGTAGTCGCGTGCGCCGCGTGTGGGTCTGGGGATCTCACTCACTTCGTCGACTATATACTTCTATATAGAAGAGAGGGATCTCCCTCTACTTTGCGGTGTATGCTGGCTTTCTGCTGGATCGGGACGATCTTGCGGCTGACCTTGCCACCGCTGGAAGGGTAGTGAACCTGGTTGCAGAGCTGCACGCTCCACGTACTCCTATCTCTATCTACAGTCCAAACTCCTTTAATTCCTTCTGGCGCCAAGCTCGATTTCCCCACGAGTGACTGTGTTGGCGCGCGGTGACTCGACCCCGCCCACAACGGTGCGCGGTGATCATACGCGCAACTTTCCCCCACTCCCGTCCATGGTGATGCTACGCGGGATTGGTACGCAGGTCAAGTGGAAGGGATTGAGTCAACGGCTCCTTTCCTTAATGTAAGAAAATACAACACACTAGAGGAGTTTTCACTGTATATTCTTATCCTTCCTCATAGTTGCCTCTACTTCTTCGCCCTCGGGAGTTTTAACCCTCGCCATTTTTCCCTCGATCTTTCGCTTCTCTTATTCTCTCGTTGCAGCTTCACAATGCAGTACCATTTGCTCGGTTACATTCAACCGATGGCAATGCGTGTATATATATATATATATATATGTATAGCCTCGGGGAACTTTTCTCGCCTTCAGTATTCAGCTTCTTCTCGTTCTCGCTTTTACTCTTCTTCTTTTCACTGACTTACATGTATAGGTATATAAATTTACGTGCAGATTTATATATATATATGTCTGTACATGCATTTTTTACTATAGCATAGTAATACCTTCGACTTTTATAATATAGTCCGGTAGTTTCTCGTTCGAAGACCGGGCGCAACCACCGTCTCGTGCTCCGGATAAAAGTGCACTGAGAGCCAAGTCGACAGGTACAAAAGCTCTTTTGCAGCTGACAGAGGAGAGGACGTGGACGCGCGGACACACACACACACACAGGAACGACTCACGGTCCGACCGAATGAGGCCGGACCCCAAGAATATATGTGTACATACATCTATAGAATAGTTGAAAACGAGAGAACCGAGAATGTATGCAGCGCACTCTGTTGGATGAAAGAGTGGAAGGGTTTCGAACACGATGAAGTGTATATTAAAAAAAAAAAGTATATCGAGAATGATACAACGAGCTGTATAGGGGGATGAAACATTGAACGTTTCGTGACTCTGGGAACAGGTTATAAATATTCGTCGTGAAGGATATGACGAGAGCTCTTGAAGATACGTAAAGTTCAAAGAAAATGTTCCCGTGACTTTGAAGTACAGAAAATACATTTTCCTTTTTTTTTTTTTAATGGAAATCTGCATGACTGTCGTGTCAATTACGTAGAATTTTTTCTACAAAAAAGAAATTTGTCCAAAAATGTATTTAAAAAAATTGAAAAATAATTTCAATTCAATTAAATGTTTTAAAAATATTTTTCAAGGCTTTAGGGTACTCGTAAATATTTACGAACATTTTTTTTACTGATAAGAATAATAATATTGTTATCTTGAGATCGATATTTGTCCCGAATTTTAGGGAAATTATACTGTAGCCCTCGCGTAAAGGAAAAAAATTGTTTTGAATGTAGAATTATTAATTCAAAGCTCGTTAAACTTGGACTATTTTTTAACGTGAGTTAATCCTCTTGTAAAAGATGATTCACCGTTCAGGGACCCTTTCGATTAAGATTTCGTTTGGTCAAGTGCACCAAAGGCACTTATGTCAGGCACCTGCCGTTGAGTGAACGCGTAGAGATCGACGTGCTCAATCTCAAGGTGGAAAGGACGTGGCACTATGTATCCGTCCCTTTCTTCTTATCGCTCAAAAGGCACATACTCGTATTTTTAACCTCTACTCTTCATCCTCTATTCGGATTTATTCTCGCGCTCTATACACACATAACCCTGTACAAATATATAAGTCGTACAATACTGTATAAATATATTATATAAATATATACACACCTATGGGTTACTATATACATATTTACATATTAGGGAGGTTAAAAAACGCATTTTCATTCGCTTCAATTGCTCCTCATGAAAGTATGTAGCTACACATAAGAAAATAGATCAGCCATAAGCTGGAGACGGTTCGACCATTTCGACTACTATCGATGTTTAAATTTTAATAATAAATAATATAAAAATGCCAGTTAGCCATTTTTTAGGAATTAAAAAATGTCACGAAATCTTTCGGCGTATATGTAACTTAATACAAGTTTTTGTCAAACTTGAAACCGGTGGATTTTTTTTCAATACCGAATTAACACTCTTGACATATTTATAATTATTGACCCTCGAGATATAATATTAGTCAAATGGTAAATTCCGAAAATGGATATTTTTGGATTTTTTAATTTCAACGCCGATGCGCCAGGACTAAGAATTGTTGGATCGGCCCCAGCTTGTGTTATTTGTAAAACGTGCCATTTTAAATCGTCCTATTATGTATATGGGTTGTGGCAGCTCATCCCTACCATCAATAAAACCGGTCGTGATTCTCGTTTCATAGTCATTAAATAGTCAACGCCGTATTCGTCGTCGTCCTTATATCCTCCTGCAAGACCTCACTGAGATATGACCAGATTATTTTCATTGTGATTCGTTCATTTCAATAATTTTGATAATAATTTAAAAATTAATATAAACAAAAGATTAGATCCGAATTCACTCATACTATTTGGCATATTTTTTTAAATTATTATTTCAATGATTGATAATAATTATTTTACAAAAATTGGTGATTAATTATTCCAAAAGAATTTTCCATGATGATTCTGGAATAATCATCAAGACTATTATGTGTGATGACAATTATTTTCCGCAAATATTCGTTGGACTGTTTTTTTTTTCATTTCAACTATTTTACCCACCCCTGTATCGGACGATCGATCGATCATTCGTAAACCATTTCGAAGTATCGATCCATGAAAAGGATCAAAGACCTCTTGGCTCAAAATTGTCCCCACCAGAAAATTATTCATGGGAAGAAATTCGTATCTCTTTTCATTTTTTGTTTTTTTTTTTTTTTTTTTAGCTTACAGAGCCAATGGTCCAAAATTTTTTCTCAGTATTGTCGTACTCGTGGACGAATATTTGTAATAATTTAATATAATTCTCGATAAACTAAATTAATTGCGTCACGCCATCTCGATTCCACTGACCACACAATGGTCATTTTTTTTTTTTTTTCTTCGGCATTCCTGAGAGCGAACGCGAAACGGTGCCCGCTGGACCTTGACGACCGTGAACTTGCGTCTTGCGTTCGATCGTTGCGGTTTCCCTTCTCGAGTCTCACTGTAAGACTGAGCGAGACCCCGATTATATCAAAATGTTACCGGGCATGCACGAGAACTTTCTCGCACGTGTGCAGACAACGATTCGAGCAAACAAAAAAAAAAATCAAATCTTTCGATTAATGACCTAAAGTTGATTTTTTTTTATCTTATTAATCCAATATTAAACAATCTTATACAACATTAATAACCAAATAATTATTTTTCATGATCAATTCTCACATGAAAATAATTTATATTATCAGCTAAATGTTCGTTATCTGCGATCGATTTTCCGAATTTCCATGGAAATGGAAAATAATAATAATAATAATAATAATAATAATAATTATTATTATTATTATTATTATTATTATTATTATTATTATTATTATTATTATTATTATTATTATTATTATTATTATTATTATTATATACGGTATTTATATATCGAGCTTTTGCATCGTCACACGAGATTAGTGACAAACGAGACCGGGATCTGTTAAGAAATTCTCAGGTGCACAAGAGGAGAGATTCCCGGACGGCAGCGAGAACAGGTGTCACGCTCGGTTGAACCGGCATGACATTCCGGATTGTGTACCGTCTTTCTGGCGGGGAGCGTTGCCCCAAGTTGCCTAGCCATCCATACACTTGTTGCGTATATATAATATAATAGGATAATGTAAGCTTCAAAATCATTGATAGGCAAATAATGATGAAAGAACTTTTGTTTTCTCGAAACATTAGCCCCATCAAGTTTACCCACCAACCAAAAATACTGAGATGAATAAATTCACGTAAATAAAATTGGACTTACTTAAAGCTTTTTCCAATAAATATTTCATCGTTCATTTATTTACTAAATTGAAAAAAAAAAAATTTTGTGAATTGAGTTGAATAAATTGTGAATTGAGGTGAATAAATTGACGTAAATAAAATTCGACTCTTCCTACTTAAAGCTTTTTCCAATAAATATTTCATCGTTCATTTATTTACTAAATTGAAAAAAAAAATTTTGTGAATTGAGTAATTGTTGAAGGAATAATATTTTGATGACGATTAAAATATATTTTTTTATCATTTAATATATCTTTCGTTGCAAGTAGAAAGACCTTTTGTTTTCTCCAAACATTAACCCCATCAAGTTTACCCACCAACCAAAAATACTGAGATGAATAAATTCACGTAAATAAAATTGGACTTACTTAAAGCTTTTTCCAATAAATATTTCATCGTTCATTTATTTACTAAATTGAAAAAAAAAAATGTTGTGAATTGAGTAATTGTTGAAGGAATAATATTTTGATGACGATTAAAATATATTTTTTTATCATTCAATATATCTTTCGTTGCAAGTAGAAAGATAGAAGATAGAAAGATATCAACGTGCGAAAGTAGTCGGGCACGTGAGCTTCATCCCAAAAATTCATATAAATAAAATTTTACTTTTTTCACTTATCATTTTTTTTCAATAAATTTTATGCCATTTTAATTAAATTATCTACTTAAATGAGAAGAATTTATATGAATTGAGGAAAAACAGAATATTTAAAAAATTTATTACGATACAAATATTAAAAAAAAATCCTTTTGTAATATTTTTGATTGTAAGTAGAAATGGACCGTTCGATATCAGACGTGACAAAGTGTCAGACGAGTGACGTCCGCGATGAGAGTTTGTGCTAAATTTCTATTTATATAATATCGAGAAACGAGGTTGTCGATCCTTTTTCCTGCAACTGCACTTTTAATTCTATGGCTATTTACATTTTTATCGGGATAGTCCATTATATGTTGAGCTTATAGAAACAAGAAAAAAAAAAAAAATATATATATATATATATATATATTTATATTTTATATTTATATATATATTTATATTTATATATATATTTATATATATTATATAATATATATATATATTTTTTATAAAAAAACATATCGTGCTTGCTATGCTCCCTGGACACATAGTAATACAAGAGTGTGTATAATATCCTTTCAAAGCTGGAATATATCCTCAGATGTACGTGCGATAACCCGGTCGATCCAGGGGAAAGATGGTGTGATCAATTCACACAAACACACACACACACACGTACGTGGGGTGCTTGGAAGGGAGGAGGGGGATAAATTAATTCCACGCACCGTTGCAGCTGGTTGGGATTCGCATAAACATACATAGATGTATACACCTAAAATAAAACGTGTGGCTCACAGCTCTAGCTGCATATTAAAATCCTGACACAAGCAGCCAGATGACTCAACGACCTGATAAACCTGATAAAAAAATGACAGAAATTAATTCGTTCTGTCCCAGCATGAAATTGTTATCCTGGCTATTAATTCGTTCTTGAGATAGTAAATTATTTGGCACCGAAATAAAATAGTTTTTCTACAAATAATTTGGTCGTCCCAGATATAGTTTTCCCCATGAATAAATTCGAGACGTCTCATCAATGCATTCAAATGAATTGTGATAAGATTTATTATTGATAGTTGACACATGCCACCTGCATGAATGACGAATTGTCATTCATTATTGCTGATGAAACTATAAAGGGGTAAAAAAAATTGATAAGGATTAGCAATCCCAATTTCATAAATGAATCATTACAGTTACATTGGACGAAATCTTTATCGTTTTTTTTTTTTTTTATCTCAGTATTATAAAGTTTGGATTCTCACATTCTCGCATCGCATTCTCACATTCTATTATTATCGCATATCTCTGACTAATGCTGAATTAAATGCACGTGGAATAAATTGAATAAATATTTGACAAAATTTAAAAAATATAATTACTTGACTAATTAATAAGTCCAGAGATATTTCTAGCATAAAATCAATGTATCAATGATGAAAAAAAATAGAAGACGCTTTCTCAGATAGATTATAATTTAGTTGAAAAATATTTGTGAATCGCAGATGGTGCACTGGCATTTCTATAACGGCTCTTCCACGACTATATATAGCACATAGAGTACAATACACATACACAGACTGACCAGGCTCTGTAGAAGCGATAAAATACAAATAAATCCCCGAGAGTCGATTAATCAATATTCTATAAATGAATCTCCGATATGAAAAATATTAAAACGACATATATTTTCTCATTCAATTTCCTATCTCCTCGATGTTTCATTTGACCTCTGACGTCTTTTCTATTTCATCAAGCTATGTTTGAAAAACGATCTCTGACTAATCCCGGATCGATACTGCACCTGCATATGATACATTTAATATATATATAGTCATGTTGAGTATATTTTTGTTAAATTGATAAACAAATCGTACTCTGAATGTTTGTAAAATTTGGAGAAATATCCTTGAATAAATTTAATTAATTTACATTGGTAAAGTTAATCAAATTAAAATAATTTTTTTATAGAAAAAAATATACTTATGACATATGTTTTTTCATTCAATAAAAATAATCTAACGATGCATAAAAGTATTCACACATCGAGCAGATATAACAATTAAATTTCATTCACAATTTTAGTGGCGAAAAAAATTTATTTATTTTTCGTCACACGATACAAAATGCTTAATAATGTCTTTGGCTATTCACATGCATCAATATTTATAGAAACATCTCTGTCCATTAATATCAGCCTCTCGAATGTAAAAGACGATAAAATAAAAAAAAATTCGCGTGCTTGAAGAGCTTTTTTCCTCCCTCGATTTTTCTGGCTCAAGGAGATGAGAAAAGTACACTCGTCGGACTCGTTTCTCGCGCTCCTCGGCGCTCACAAGCCCTCCCGACCTACCCGACGGTTATTACTTTATAAATAGCTTCTTAGGATTTTATATGTATATATAACACGAGAAAGACGAACTATCAGTTCAACGATCAGAGCATCAAACAGCTATATAGAATTGCTACTTTTGTGAGAATCTCTGTCAGAAAAATTCTCAATCTTCTCAATTACTCAAAATTAGATATGGGCCATTCCACGTCAAAAAAAAAAATCACTTTACAGCTTTTTACGAATTCTTTATTGCACAATAAATGTTACATTTAAATATGAATTAATTAAATTAAATTGCACTCAGGCAAGCTATAAAATTTTTCGAAATTACTCTCATAGAGTTTTGAAAAATATTGTGTCCCCAAAATAATTTAAAAAATCCAAACTGTACGTCTATTATTTTATTTCATTCAGCTGCAGGTACGAAATTGAAGGAGCCATGGATAAGGTTTTAATTGGAGTTAAAGTTGACATGTGTGGTTATAATTTTGGGCAGGGCCAAGTTTCAATAATATATGGCGAACAATAAATTCAATTAACCCAGCAGTTTATGGAAGTTCTATAGCTCCACAAATATATATATATATATATATATATATATATATATATATATATATATATATACAGAACTTTCATAAACTGCTTATGAGAGCTCTGATGTTTCTCGACGAAGATCCCGGTAATAAATTCAAGCAACTCGCTGATCTCTCATTTGCAAATATATATACATATATATATATACATGGAAAATATATTTGAAAGGTTCTCGTGGATTGCAATGGATCCTATAAGCAAAGACCGTGCAGCGTGAACGCGTCAAATGAGGGTTCAAGTTACACGTCGCGTGCAAAACTTACGTTTCGTTTTCCGTCCATCGAGTCCCTACTCATCTAACGTGCATGAGCTGTCTGGGTACACGATTTTCCATACGTTTATATATGCTCGTATGTATGGGGCATTTTTTCGAACTCGACGATCTTTACACCGAGCCCTCTTAAAATTGGTTAATTATTTTTTGTAACATTGTACAAATTGAAAAACAGCCTCACCATTTTTCAAAAATCTTTCATGGGTATCATTATTGAGAAAAAAAAAAATTGGAACGGTTTTAGGGCGACGTCAAAAAAAAAAAAAATATAAAATAAAAAAGAAATTACGTTTCGTTTTCCGTCCATCGAGTCCCTACTCATCTAACGTGCATGAGCTGTCTGGGTACACGATTTTCCATACGTTTATATATGCTCGTATGTATGGGGCATTTTTTCCAACTCGACGATATTTGCACCGAGCCCTCTTAAAATTGGTTAATTATTTTTTGTAACATTGTACAAATTGAAAAACAGCCTCACCATTTTTCAAAAAAAAATCATGGGAATCATTATTGAGAAAAAAAAAATTGGAACGGTTTTAGGGCGACGTCAAAAAAAAAATAAAAATAAAAATAAAAAAGAAATTACGTTTCGTTGTCCGTCCATCGAGTCCCTCCTCATCTAACGTGCATGAGCTGTCTGGGTACACGATTTTCCATACGTTTATATATGCTCGTATGTATGGGGCATTTTTTCCAACTCGACGATCTTTGCACCGAGCCCTCTTAAAATTGGTTAATTATTTTTTGTAACATTGTACAAATTGAAAAACAGCCTCACCATTTTTCAAAAAAAAATCATGGGAATCATTATTGAGAAAAAAAAAATTGGAACGGTTTTAGGGCGACGTCAAAAAAAAAAAAAAATAAAAATAAAAAAGAAATTACGTTTCGTTGTCCGTCCATCGAGTCCCTCCTCATCTAACGTGCATGAGCTGTCTGGGTACACGATTTTCCATACGTTTATATATGCTCGTATGTATGGGGCATTTTTTCGAACTCGACGATCTTTACACCGAGCCCTCTTAAAATTGGTTAATTATTTTTTGTAACATTGTACAAATTGAAAAACAGCCTCACCATTTTTTAAAAAAATTTCATGGGAATCATTATTGAGAAAAAAAAATTGGAACGGTCGAACGAAAGATTGGAAAAAAAAAAAAAATTGGAAATTGGAGGGCGACGTCAAAAAAAATAAAATAAAAACGAAATAGTACATTTTTTTTCAATAAAAAATCATGAAATAGGCCTCCAACCTATGGTTTGGCTAAAATTTTCGTTTTTAGTCATAAAAACGGTTATAATTTCGAATGAAATTGCCTCTTTCGTTAGATAACTAAAACATGTTTCTAATTTTTATTTTTCTTTGGAGGAAAAATTAGCTCGAAAAATCTTGAAACAATCTTGAGTCCATTTTTTAATCTCCACAATGATATAAAAAAATAATGTACCAAATTGAAGAGGTTTAGTAGGAATGTCCGGTTGAATTGGCGTCACGGATCTCATATATATATGCATTTAACTTCCCTTGTAGTTCGTGTTCGACGCCTTCCTTTACAATCTTTTATTATAATAGCACTATGTATGTACAAAAGTATACTGGATTATGTACATACATACTGTAGACATTCATGTCCTTGCCCCTTAGAATTTTACTCTCTCTCTCTCTCTCTCTCTCTCCATGCTGCTTATGCGAACTCACGTACACGATCGAACGTACATTTATCGTTCAACATTATCTATAAAAAAAAAATCAAACTACACGAATTACCCAGGAATTCAAGATTACACGAAAAAAAAAAAAAAAAAAAAACAAATGTATGCGAAATTGAATATATAAGTTTACATATAAATGTAAACAATTTTATTATCATTATTTTATGTATGCGATAAATTTATATTATTATACACATACAAGCATAAAAACATAAATCTCAACATTGTTATTTTCTCAAGGACTCTCCTAGCTACAATTGCATTGTATTGCATAAACCTCTTTACAATTTCTTATTCAGGTGTGTCTATGAACAATAACTAATTATAACTGTAACAGATATAATCTCTTCGTCTAATTCACAATCTCGTAGCAAAAAAAAATAGTTTTTTTTCTTTTTCCACACAAATCTCAATGCATCTCGTGTGCATTATATGGGATTCCACGATTAGCATAAACACGACCATTTATGTACGTAATTCGAGTTAAGGATTTTCGTGAATCAATTAGCCCAGATTGATTTTTCATTGTCAGATATAGGAACGAGAGCAATAAAAATAATAATAGTCGTGCAAATAATTGGATGCATTCGCCGTTATAATATTCACGATTTTTTTTTCTCTTCGATTAATTGGCTCTTAAACGTCCTATGGGGAATTTAATTATCTAATTACCAGGTGACAATTATACAAACCCACAAGAGTCACGATTTAAATCACCAGCCAATTTTTAACTCATAATTAACAGTATCAAATTTCATGGCTTTCCTTTCAGTATTAAAAAAAAAGTCCCCAGTCACAATTCTATGTAAAAAAATTTTTTTTAAGATCCTAAAAAATGCCCTTTGACACAAATAACATGTAAATATATAATTGCTTTGGTCCATAAGGTGCTCTTAACACCGATTCCATCTCAGTTTTGTCTGGTATGTGTCTGTCAGTGTGTGCATTGTGGGACAAGAAAAGAGGGGTGGAAGGGTAGAGGGGAAGGGGCAGGGAGGGCAATATATAGAATGAGAGCAATAAAAATAATAATACTCGTGCAAATAATTGGATGCATTTGCCGTTATAATATTCACGAATTTTTTTTCTCTTCGTTTAATTGGCTCTTAAACGTCCTATGGGGAATTTAATTATCTAATTACCAGGTGACAATTATACAAACCCACAAGAGTCACGATTTAAATCACCAGCTAATTTTTAACTCATAATTAACAGTACCAAATTTCATGGCTTTCCTTTCAGTATTAAAAAAAAAGTCCCCAGTCACAATTCTATGTAAAAAAATTTTTTTTAAGATCCTAAAAAATGCCCTTTGACACAAATAACATGTAAATATATAATTGCTTTGGTCCATAAGGTGCTCTCAACACCGATTCCATCTCAGTTTTGTCTGGTATCCGTCTGTCAGAGACTTTTTTCTTTTTCCACACAAATCTCAATGCATCTCGTGTGCATTATATGGGATTCCACGATTAGCATAAACACGACCATTTATGTACGTAATTCGAGTTATGGATTTTCGTGAATCAATTAGCCCAGATTGATTTTTCATTGTCAGATATAGGAACGAGAGCAATAAAAATAATAATACTCGTGCAAATAATTGGCGCATTCGCCGTTATAATATTCACGATTTTTTTTTCTCTTCGTTTAATTGGCTCTTAAACGTCCTATGGGGAATTTAATTATCTAATTACCAGGTGACAATTATACAAACCCACAAGAGTCACGATTTAAATCACCAGCTAATTTTTAACTCATAATTAACAGTATCAAATTTCATGGCTTTCCTTTCAGTATTAAAAAAAAAGTCCCCAGTCACAATTCTATGTAAAAAAAATTTTTTTAAGATCCTAAAAAATGCCCTTTGACACAAATAACATGTAAATATATAATTGCTTTGGTCCATAAGGTGCTCTTAACACCGATTCCATCTCAGTTTTGTCTGGTATGTGTCTGTCAGTGTGTGCATTGTGGGACAAGAAAAGAGGGGTGGAAGGGAAGAGGGGAAGGGGCAGAGAGGGCAATATAACACAAGACGGGCACAGGTCCGCGTGTTTCGTGGGAACAAAGTCCAGACATAACGGTGTACCTCTAGTCGACGGGTCGCGTTACGAATGTGCCCCACAGTCTGGCCTCTATGTAGGCTCTTCTCGAGCCACGAGCTCGTGAAAAGAGGGAGCCTACATACTTATGTATACATAGATATAAATACATAAATACATACAGACACACACACACATATATATATATATATATATATATATATATATAGTGTTAAGGTATGAGAGTCGATGGCAATGAGAAGAAAACATAGGATTGGTGATCAACCATCCAGGGTACCAGGCAACCAGGCCACCTCGTGAGAGATGAGATGGAAGAAGAGGCTGCAAAGTCCAACTCCTTGCATTTATATATATAGGCTCGTACAGGGCCCTTCAAAGAGACCCGTTCGTGTGCCCGATCCCATACTCCTATAAATATATATATATATATATATATATATATATATATATATATATATATATATATATATATATATATATATATATATATATATATATATATATATATATATATATACATATATATATATACATATATATATGTACATTTTATTTTATTTTATTTACATATATAGATTTGTATGGTCGATAAGAACTACGTGTAAGAGTGAGGTAGGATTGATTTAAAGATAGAAACGATGCACGAGTTAAAACGGTAACTTCAGACTTGGCTCGTGGAATTAATGAATTCAATGCCGATAAATCGAACGCTGAGAGAAAAAATATTCGACATATTTTTCTAATTTAATTCAGAATAAATGAAAATATATTGAAACTTGGAAAAAGTAAGTATCAAATGAGCTGGTGAGATCTGTTTTTTTTTTGCTTCAGATTGATGATAAGAATGTAATATTATATTATTTTTTTTAAATTATATTATATTATTATATTTTTTATTTGAAATGATAGTCTAAGCTTTTCTATTAAATGGAAATTGTAAAGGTAAAAAAAAATATATAAATTACGAAGAGTAGCAAATAAATGAACATTTTTCTTGCTTGAAAAAATAATTTAATCATGATTTAGATTTTTTTTTTTAATCTAAATTGATAGTTAAAAATGTCCGAGTTTGAGGCTGAGTAATAAATGTTTGTACTACTTTGAGGATCTCTCTCGCCTCGCTCGATATTATAATATATATATATATCTCAGTGCACGAGATAGTAGTAACTCTAGAAGGAACTCGAGCGATAATATCGTTGTTATAATGATGTAGTTGAGTTCCGATAACGAGCACTTGGTTCATTTATAATGATCGCGTATGAGCTTCGAAGCTTCCAAATCGATGAATCTTCCGATCGTCGAACCCAAAATTCATTAATATACATATATTAATATATAAGTCACATAATATATTGTATTATATATATATATGTAATATATATTATATATATATTATATATTATATTATATTATTATATTATATTAATATATATATTATATACATATATTAATATATAAGTCACATAATAATCGGTACATCATTTATTCCAAATTATCGAAATGATTAAAAAGTTTTATATTCCAAATATATTTTTTATATTGGTCGTAATCACAACATATATTCTTGGGTCAAAGTTTTTTATATGTATGTAAATTATATCGCGTGAATTATTATTTGAAAACGATATGAATAAAAATAATTGAGATATGTGATTTTTGAAAAATGATAAAAATTACTTAGGTATTTTTATTTATTAAAAAATAAATTGTAATTCATTCCTAATCTTGATTCGTCACGTGTGGCAGCCATTATTATTACGATTTGTGGAGCAAAGCGTGGCTGGAATAGTTGCATTTTGAATTTCTATAGCGAGTGAAACGAATGCTCCGCAAATATAAAATAAAAAGCCACTCTACATGGGTCTCTCTGGTGGTATATAAAATTGACGACCCACACGGAATTTCAGAATAAGTTTTCTTCGGTATGCAGTCAAAGTCGAGAAACTCGAGTTTGGCCCATTTTAGAGAAATATTTCGTGAGCACCTCCGAATGAAGATCGTTAGCATAGTAACGGAGATCGTCTAGACACGATTATTGAGATTCCAACACTTGAACATTTTTGTATACTCTCTTGAGTGTCGTCGACGTATCACATATCGTCGATTGTCACGTACGATATTTTTGCAAATTCAGAAAAAAAATCATCCTGTTTTTCCACCTTGATTCTTCGCTGACGTTTCGCCTCATCTTCATCGATTGAATTTTAATTTTTGTTTTTCTCCAATTAATGTGTTATTGGCTGCATTTTGACGAAATACTTTTTATAGTTAATTGACCAAAATGGAAATTTGACATAATACAAAATTTTGACTGTCAGCCAATATAAGAGTTCAGCTCATAAACTGTCATTATCATTAATTTATCGATTTTAAAAAATACATCGTTGTAAGGTTTTGAAATTTTTTTTTCTTGTTTCATTAAACAAAAAAAAACTACTCATTGTTGCAAGATTCCGCTCAAAGATAATTTTCTTTTTTAGATGAAAATGCTTCGAAATTGCGATTGGCTCATTTTTTTTTACAACTTTTTTCTAATTTTTCATCAATATTCAAAGTCTCATAAAAGTAATTCATTTTTTTTCCTATTTCGGAAATAAAAAAGTGTTTGACAAATTATTGTCGAACCAAGCAATTCTCCTCGCTGAATCAATTTTATGTTATAAATGTTTCGTTCATTAATGGCAACAATTGCGAAAAATCCTAAATAATTTAATGACATTTGGTTTGAAAAAAAAAACAAAAGAAAAATCGATTGAATTTTTTTCTTTTTTCAGTCCATACACAACATCAGCACCTCATTCAAGTTCTTTGTCGAATTTTCGCACAGTCGAACAGACTGTTGGAATTGTTTCTAATATACAATTGAAAGTCTCCCTCTTTTTTTTTTTCTCGCCTAGCAAAATGAATACACGAGCTGGTTTGCTCGATCAGCGATTGTTTTTACGATGCTGTTTATGCAACAGGCTCGTTTCTCGATCAACAAAGCCGCCCCTGTAAAATTCTCTCGTTACCAGGAACGAGCTTTTTACTATTCGAAAAGTAAAAAAAAAAAAAAAGCTTTTTTCATCTCTTCATCACTCCGTTTTGTTTGACCGGTCACCGCTCGTGAAAAAAAGTACGTCATTAGCACTGGCTCATTTTTTAATCGGTGCCATTAAATTTTTAATCTTGTACCGAGAAATGGCATTTCGACGATTTTTTTCATTCCAGGATCCATTGAATATTCACGAGGGTGCGAAATGGTAACGAGACTCTCGAATGCCAAAAATAAACTACAACTTCGTGACCCCGTGTTGAGAGTTCACAGGGTTCATACGTAACCACGATTTATATACCTACATTTAATTCAGATCGATATTATTATTATTATTATTATTATTATTATTTTAAATCATGTCAACTCGATTACTTTTATATATTCAAAAATTTATTTATTCGTATATGTCTGCCGATAACGTTATTAGTGATTAGGGTAAATCGACTGCCACGAGACTTAATATTATTTTCTCACAATTTACCAATGAAATTAATGATAATTTTTAGGATTGGATGCCTAATCGTTTCTGTAACAGCCAAATAAACAATTATCACTGTTTATTTGCAAAATGACGGTAATTTATTTTTTCCGATAATTTTTCATCTCTGCCATTTAAAAAAAAAATGAGATCGGTAATTTGTGGTCATGTGACCATCATATAACCTGCCGATAACGTTATTAGTGATTAGGGTAAATCGACTGCCACGAGACTTAATATTATTTTCTCACAATTTACCAATGAAATTAATGATAATTTTTAGGATTGGATGCTTAATCGTTTCTGTAACAGCCAAATAAACAATTATCACTGTTTATTTGCAAAATGATGGTAATTTATTTTTTCCGATAATTTTTCATCTCTGCCATTTAAAAAAAATGAGATCGGTAATTTGTGGTCATGTGACCATCATATAACCTGCCGATAACGTTATTAATGATTAGGGTAAATCGACTGCCACGAAACTTAATATTATTTTCTCACAATTTACCAATGAAATTAATGATAATTTTTAGGATTGGATGCTTAATCGTTTCTGTAACAGCCAAATAAACAATTATCACTGTTTATTTGCAAAATGACGGTAATTTATTTTTTCCGAAAATTTTTCATCTCTGCCATTAAAAAAAAATGAGATCGGTAATTTGTGGTCATGTGACCATCATATAACCTGCCGATAACGTTATTAGTGATTAGGGTAAATCGACTGCCACGAGACTTAATATTATTTTCTCACAATTTACCAATGAAATTAATGATAATTTTTAGGATTGGATGCTTAATCGTTTCTGTAACAGCCAAATAAACAATTATCACTGTTTATTTGCAAAATGACGGTAATTTATTTTTTCCGATAATTTTTCATCTCTGCCATTTCAAAAAAATGAGATCGGTAATTTGTGGTCATGTGACCATCATATAACCTGCCGATAACGTTATTAGTGATTAGGGTAAATCGACTGCCACGAGACTTAATATTATTTTCTCACAATTTACCAATGGAATTGATTATAATTTTCAGGATTGGATGCTTAATCGTTTCTGTAACAGCCAAATAAACAATTATCACTGTTTATTTGCAAAATGACGGTAATTTATTTTTTCCGATAATTTTTCATCTCTGCCATTTAAAAAAATTGAGATCGGTAATTTGTGGTTATGTGACCATCATATAACCGTTCCAGAAACATACTCTAACTGGTCATAACTCTAGCTCACATCATCACATTAATAGACGTTTGTGATTAATGTCGTCAACATATCCCGTGTTCACCGTCTTTAATTTTCTCTCTGTGTTTCGGTTCGTTATCGATTTCCACGTTAATCGAACATGGCAGTTCACGTCCCGATTGAAATATGAAGATAGTCTTGTCACAACTCCACGAACAATGGCACGCATACTACAACTGCATGCAATATTATTACTTATAGTATTATTATATTATTACTTATAGTATTATAGTATTATGATACGAAATATCGAAAATAGAAGAAAAATCGTTTCACAAAACCTGACCGATTAAAAATTTCATAATTATCAAAATCCTTTAAAATTAGTCATACGATCCTTGAACAATGATAAAACTTTCACCAATTTCAAATTGAGTGTACAGTTTGGAAAAAAAAAAGAAATTAATTAATTATTAATTAATCGATGTATTAATTAATTAATCCGATATGGTTTTAAAAAATTACAAAAATCCTACCTCTCGCAGCTCGTTCTCTCGATGACGAGTCAGGATGAATAAATTCACAGTACACTGTTCACTGTATTAAATTACAATTTCCTTGGCTCTCGAATGTAAAAAATGTTTTTTTTTTCTTCATCAAATTATCGAGGAAAACATTTTTTCGATGTATTTGATGATAAATCGATATTTGAGAGTTTTCTTTAAATCGAGAAATCTTCCCGGAATTTTTTGACCGGCTGATGAAGAGTGAAATGCTAAATGGACGAGAAGTAGGTAGAGTACCGTGCAGTTCAGACCTCGCGTTCGCACTGAGCGCCTCACGGCCAACGGATGTCTTTTATAACCCCTACCCCTACGACCTTAATACGTATATATATATATATATATATATATATATATATATATATATATATATATATATATATATATATACGTATATATATATATATACGTATATATATATATATATATATATATATATATATATATACGTATATATATATATCCGAGGATCCCCGTGGATCCTCGGATTGTACACCTGACGTGCGAGACCCGAGAGGATGCTGCGATGTCTTCTCTCGATTGGGGACATCGAGACAACATTATAATCCCCAAAGCCGAAAAGCCGGTTTGTTTTATATTATTTTTTTCGCTTCTAAAATATCCTTCGTCTAGCTTGGACCAAATTTATCTAGAAAAAATTATTGGCCCAGCTAATAATTGTAATATCGTATGAAAAATAATAATTGATAAACAATAATAAAATAATTAAAAAATTATATACAAATGATTTATGAATAATTAATAAAATTGATATTTGTGGACTAAATAATCTCTCATGAGAGAGGAATAAAAAATTAGTTGCGGCAAAAAAAAAAAAAATTGATAAAAAAAAAAAAAAAGAATCGACTGTGGCGTCTCAGCTTGGGATTTTAAGCGACTTATCGGAGAGTCGAGAGCGTTTAGTGACGCCCGATAAAATTCAATGCGGAGCAACACCCACACACACGCACATGTCAATGCAAAATTCTCGCATAGAATTTCGCGGAATTGCCAACCACCCTTTGAATTACACGCTGGATATAATACACTCGTGTTTCTCTCGCTTCTATAATTACACACTTTTCTCATTTCACGTTGGTCATTCACGAGAGAGAAATAAGAGAAAGATAAACTTTGACAGTTTATCGGAAAAGCACGAGAGAAATAAATAACGATGTCTGAATGGTCGTCGAGAGGATTGGAAACTCAACTTGATAATCCAGTCAAGAGTGACGATGATTTTCAATCGGGGAAAAAGTTCAATAACAGGATCAGGAATTCTGTCAGAGTCAGTATAAGAGGAAATGATGATGGGCCAGAAAATTTGAAGAATTTCGAAACGTCAGGAAAGAGAAGTGTCAGTCATCTAAAATTTGTCACTTATTTTTTATATCGAGATAAAGTACAAATTCGTTTTTTTTTGCAACATTCAGTAATTTTTTACGAATTGATTGATAATTAAATTCATCTAATGTCGATTTTTCATGGCTTAAATTAATCGATTGTGAAAAAAAGACTTTGAATTTTGAAACTTTCGAGAGATATTTATTTTGGCAAATTTGAAAAAAAAAAAAAAATGTTTAACCTCGTTTTTATAGCAACCTCAAGTCACCTTATATTTAATTTTATTCTGAAAATAATTCTACAGTAAAATGTTGACTTCTGACTTTTCAATCTACACAGCCGAAAATTTTCTATATTACATTTTAAAAACTCATAAATTTTGAACCTTTAAAAGACCTTCAAAAAAATATATGCAATAACCCGTTAAAATCGTTAAGTAAGTCTACTTAATTATTAATTATTTTCAGAATAAAATGAAATTAATCGATTGTGAAAAAAGACTTTGAATTTTGAAACTTTCGAGAGATATTTATTTTGGCAAATTTGAAAAAAAAAAAAAAATGTTTAACCTCGTTTTTATAGCAATCTCAAGTCACCTTATATTTCATTTTATTCTGTAAATAATTCTACAGTAAAATGTTGACTTCTGACTTTTCAATCTACACAGCCGAAAATTTTCTATATTACATTTTAAAAACTCATAAATTTTGAACCTTTAAAAGACCTTCAAAAAAATATATGCAATAACCCGTTAAAATCGTTAAGTAAGTCTACTTAATTATTAATTATTTTCAGAATAAAATGAAATTAATCGATTGTGAAAAAAGACTTTGAATTTTGAAACTTTCGAGAGATATTTATTTTGGCAAATTTGAAAAAAAAAAAAAAATGTTTAACCTCGTTTTTATAGCAATCTCAAGTCACCTTATATTTCATTTTATTCTGTAAATAATTCTACAGTAAAATGTTGACTTCTGACTTTTCAATCTACACAGCCGAAAATTTTCTATATTACATTTTAAAAACTCATAAATTTTGAACCTTTAAAAGACCTTCAAAAAAATATATGCAATAACCCGTTAAAATCGTTAAGTAAGTCTACTTAATTATTAATTATTTTCAGAATAAAATGAAATTAATCGATTGTGAAAAAAGACTTTGAATTTTGAAACTTTCGAGAGATATTTATTTTGGCAAATTTGAAAAAAAAAAAAAAATGTTTAACCTCGTTTTTATAGTAATCTCAAGTCACCTTATATTTCATTTTATTCTGTAAATAATTCTACAGTAAAATGTCAAGTTTTGACTTTTTAATCTACACAGCCGAAAATTTTCTATATTACATTTTAAAAACTCATAAATTTTGAACCTTTAAAAGACCTTCAAAAAAATATATGCAATAACCCGTTAAAATCGTTAAGTAGACTTACATTTTAAAAACTCATAAATTTTGAACCTTTAAATGACCTTCAAAAATATATATGCAATAACCCGTTAAAATCGTTAAGTAGACTTACATTTTAAAAATTCATAAATTTTGAACCTTTAAAAGACCTTCAAAAAAATATATGCAATAACCCGTTAAAATCGTTAAGTAGACTTACATTTTAAAAATTCATAAATTTTGAACCTTTAAATGACCTTCAAAAAAATATATGCAATAACCCGTTAAAATCGTTAAGTAGACTTAGCACCTTCCCAAAAGCTCGTAAATAATCTCATTTAGATATCGAGAGAGGTCGACTTGGGTGCTGCACTGGCGAAGCACAAACGTGACAATGGCGAATTAACACGACAATCATGGATGAAACGAGATATGGACAATTTCATTGGCGACATTACCGAGTTTCAAGAGGCCCATTTCATAACTGGAAGTTCTTATGAGGGAAGTTGGGATAGTCTTGGAATTAACGGAGTAGGAAAATATGTGATGCCAAATGGTTAGTTTTTTTTTGTATGCACTTGGAAAATAATTATGAATTTCGAAAAATTCTTATTAAAAACAAAAATTTGCCCACTATTGTTATTGTTGACAAAAACAACAACAATAACAATAATAATATTTAAATAAAAATATTCAAGCCAAAAGTTAAACGGGACCGGGCTCGGTCAGTACATGGATCGGTGACCGCTTAGCCGCGCGCTCTGGCACCCAAATTGAATCGCTGAACTAAACGTGAAACTCGAATTCCATTCTAACGCTATTCGTACACCCTTTTACTATATACTAGAATACTATACTATATACTAGAAAAAAATAAGACTAATGATAATTCCAGCCCGAATTTTTTAAATGATTTTTTTATTCCATTGCATAACAATTCAAGCTTAATGTGTAATTGTTTGAAAAAAAAAAAAAAACAAACTGATAAGATCCTTATTTGATTAATGGATGTATTAATGAAAAAAAAAAAAAAGACTTTAATAAATCAACATGGGAATAATTAAATATAATATTGAAATGGATTAGAAAAATCTCCTTTACAAAAAATTGAAATACTCTTTAATCTATATATATATAATTATACATATTAAAAAACAGACACAGACACAAAGAAGGCAAACACATATTAAATTGTGTTTTTGCCACGTCTGGCAATCATTTTTAGTCATGCCCGTTTAATGAGTGTCAAATTCATTAATGAAACGAATGAGTGTAAATGTAGGTACGTATATATAAAAATACGAATGAGTACTCTGATCATTAATGATGACGATGACGAGAGACGCAACGCGAGCGAATTTTATATCAAGCACGCCGTGTGTTGGGCTCATGGCTCGTGCACGCAATAACAACGGGCCTCTCGTTATATATATACATATATGTATATATATATATATATATATATATATATATATATATACATATACATATACATATATACATATATACATATACATATATATATACATATATACATATACATATATATATACATATATACATATATACATATACATATATATATACATATATACATATATATATATATATATATATATATATATATATATATATGTATATGTATATGTATATGTATATATATATATATGTGTGTGTATATATATATATATAAGCGCGTGTTCGAAATGCATCGCGCGAGCTCGTTTCACAGAGTCACGGGTTTCGTACACGTACGCTGAACTCGCTAATTGAGCACCTCCGACAAAGAGGATGAACTCTACCTCGTCGTCCAAGTATCATTCCATTCAGGCTATATTTATTTTAATCAATTTATTTTATCTAATTAATTTATTAATTGATTAATAAATTAATTCAAGAGACGCGGCAGCGTTAAATAATTAAGAAGTGAAGTTAAAAGTATTCCGACTCTCATTTATTTATTTTTGTTATAACTTTTGATTGTTCAGTTTTATGATATTTTATCGAATGTTTAAACATATTTGAATTAAATGATTTTTGGCAAATTAGGTTAATAAAAATTCTCGATTTTTTAAACATCTTATCTAATTAATTTTTCGCGATATATTTCAATTTTACCCCCCTCCCTTCCTGCCTTAATTATATTTTTTGGCTAAACTTTTTATTCCATTAATTTATAAATAAATAAAATTAATAAACGTATCAAGCGATTTATTAATTTATCAACTCAATTAGAAACATCCCAATTTTTCTTTGCTATCGATAAAAATCGATACCGCAAAAAAGTTTTAGCCAATTATCATTTTACCCCTCCCTTCCTGCCTTAATTATATTTTTTGTCTAAACTTTTTATTCCATTAATTTATAAATAAATAAAATTAATAAACGTATCAACCGATTTATTAATTTATCAATTCAATTAGAAACATTCCAATTTTTCTTTGCTATCGATAAAAATCGATACAGCAAAAAAAAAATTTAGCCAATTATCATTTTACCCCTCCCTTCCTGCCTTAATTATATTTTTTGGCTAAACTTTATATTCCATTTATTTATAAATAAATAAAATTAATAAACGTATCAACCGATTTATTAATTTATCAATTCAATTAGAAACATTCCAATTTTTCTTTGCTATCGATAAAGATCGATACAGCAAAAAAAAAATTTAGCCAATTATCATTTTACCCCTCCCTTCCTGCCTTAATTATATTTTTTGTCTAAACTTTTTATTCCATTAATTTATAAATAAATAAAATTAATAAACGTATCAAGCGATTTATTAATTTATCAACTCAATTAGAAACATTCCAATTTTTCTTTGCTATCGATAAAAATCGATACAGCAAAAAAAAAATTTAGCCAATTATCATTTTACCCCTCCCTTCCTGCCTTAATTATATTTTTTGGCTAAACTTTATATTCCATTTATTTATAAATAAATAAAATTAATAAACGTATCAAGCGATTTATTAATTTATCAACTCAATTAGAAACATTCCATTTTTTCTTTGCTATCGATAAAAATCGATACAGCAAAAAAAAATTTTAGCCAATTATCATTTGTCCCCTCCCTTCCTGCCTTAATTACATTTTTTGGCTAAACTTTTTATTTCATTAATTTATAAATAAATAAAATTAATAAACGTATCAAGCGATTTATTAATTTATCAACTCAATTAGAAACATTCCATTTTTTCTTTGCTATCGATAAAGATCGATACAGCAAAAAAAAATTTTAGCCAATTATCATTTGTCCCCTCCCTTACTAACTCAGTCCCATATTACGTGATTTTGTGCTCGACTGCCTTATGGTGCCCGATAGCTGTTTTAGATGCGTCATTCGTGCTGTATTTACCGCTATACAAACACGCGCGCAAACTGATCGTTTATTCGCATCGCTTAAAAAAAAAAAAATAATAATAATAATAATTCCTCGTCTTTCTCTTTTTTGCGCGTTGGAAATTATGTCGCGGTCAAAAAAAAGCAACTAGAGCGAGCGAGAAATATTAAATAAAAGCGTTTACCTCTGTGCTTTTGGAGGTGGAGTAGGGAAAAGGCTCACTTCGCGATCTCCGTCGGTGCAATAAGCGGAATTTACACGTTGGGGATTCCATGACGCGAGACTGGAATGACCTCGTGATCAACTTTGCACGTTTCTTCTTACAGTTATCGCTGCATGATTTTTCTCTCTTTTTTTTCAGCCTACAAGCAAAAGACATATCGCTTGAATTTTGAAGCAGCGATATGTGTGCTTTATAAAAAATGCCTTGAAATAAATTTCTATATTTGAAAGCTATTCGAAAATTTAACGGGAATTTATTTTTTTCGAGCTCGTGCATTGCTCATTTTTTTTTTTTTTTTTTTAAGCTACTATATGATATCCTGCCAAACTGCTATTTTGCTTTTTTCTTCTTTGGTATTTTATGCATTTCAAACGGTTATGATTTAGACTTGAAAGATAATTGTTGTTTTTAATTCGATGGACGAAAAATATATATCTTAATTACACAAATAATAAATACAAAAAATCATCGTAATACTTTAACAAGTACTTTACAAGTACTTTAACAAGTACTTTACAAGTACTTTACAAGTACTTTAACAAGTACTTTACAAGTACTTTAACAAGTACTTTAGTATTATACTTACTAGATATTATTTTTCTTTATTATTCTTCGCTGTTTTTTTTTTTTGCATTTTTTAAAAATATTTTATACACCAGGTACATGATTGGATAAGGGTTAGGGGGGGGGGGGATTTATCAAGGTTATCAAGGTTAATTTATGCACTGCAAACGGTTATGATTTAGACTTGAAAGATAATTGTTGTTTTTAATTCGATGGACGAAAAATATATATCTTTTTAATTACACAAATAATAAATACAAAAAATCATCGTAATACTTTAACAAGTACTTTACAAGTACTTTAACAAGTACTTTAGTATTACACTTACTAGATATTATTTTTCTTTATTATTCTTCGCTGTTTTCTTTTTTGCATTTTTTTTTAATATTTTATACACCAGGTACATGATTGGATAAGGGTTAGGGGGGGGGGGGGATTTATCAAGGTTAGCCTACTTTTTAAAAAACGTGATTTTTATTTGTTAACATTTTTTTGTATTTCATTGGACAGAAAGAATTGTCGTAATATTGTAACAAAAATGGGCTACTTGTTATTTTTTTTTAATCTTAAAAAAAATGTTCAAAGCGAAGAGGAAAAAAATGAGGAAAAAAAAATGATTTGGACTTTTTTTAAATCCCGCGACCACAAATAAGAAGATTCGATTTCGATTCACCCACGTCTCTTCTTGTGGCTGAGAGAGACTTTCGTCTCGCGTCCGGGCATAATAAACCACCGGGTCGATTCTCACCGAAAAAAATCCCTACGAGTATCGATTTTCCACCCACATGGTAACGTGACAAACGACAGGAAATCGTTCTCGTGAAAAATCGTCAGCGAACTCTATATCTAGTGATTTAATGAAATACGATTTAAAAAAACAAACATTACACTTAAAAAAATGTTGATTATTTGAAAAAATGAATATATTTATGCTGCATAATAATTTCTAGAAACGGCTATTTTTCAGAATAGCCATTATTATTAATGGAAACGACGAGCCGAAACCATTGGGCTTGGAAAAACGAAATTTGGTCAGTAGTTTTATTTTATAATGAGTCAATATGCAAGTGCAATATTTTTATATTGCATAAATTATTCCAATAGATCCAAAAGTTTCTAATTTACCTCTTTCATTAAAAATTATATGTGAAATTATACCAAAACCTGGTAAAATTAAAATGTAAACTTCAGGGTGTCCAAAAAATCAAAATAAATGTTGATATAAAATAGGGTCTCTTCCCTCAGAAGGTTCAAAAAAAGAAGTATTTAAATTACGTATTTAAATTATTCCAATAGATCCAAAAGTTTCTAATTTACCTCTTTCATTAAAAATTATATGTGAAATTATACCAAATCCTGGTAAAATTAAAATGTAAACTACAGGGTGTCCAAAAAATCAAAATAAATGTTGATATAAAATAGGGTCTCTTCCCTCAGAAGGTTCAAAAAAAGAAGTATTTAAATTACGTATTTAAATTATTCCAATACATCCAAAAGTTTCTAATTTGCCTCTTTCATTAAAAATCATATGTGAAATTATACCAAAACCTGGTAAAATTAAAATGTAAACTTCAGAGTGTCCAAAAAATCAAAATAAATGTTGATATAAAATAGGGTCTCTTCCCCCAGAAGGTTCAAAAAAATAAGTATTTAAATTACGATCTGTAAGAAGTACAGTAATAGCTCCTGCTAATACTGGGACAGCTAGTAATAAAATAATTGCAGTAATTTTAATTGATCAGGTAAATAAAGTTAATTGTTCAAATTTTTAATTTTTATATTTATAGATAATGAAGAGACTCACCAATAAGGGATTTTTGGAAATTCAACCCCTAAGGGGCTAAAAAGGGGTAAAATATTTTTACACTGATTGAACCCGTGCAAAGTCGCGAGCAACAGTTAATGCCCAATAAGCTCATTGACAAAAGTACACGCAGTGCTTTCCCATTTGACCCAGTTAATCGAGGAATAAAAAATCATATATCTCAGCTGCCAAGTGCGAATGGCGCACCTGGGTGTGACGTGAGAAAAGAAAAAAATAAAATTATGGATGCGCATTGCGATTAGTGTGACGATGTGACGTTGAGCCCGACGTTTAGACGCCTCATCGCTCCTATTCGTGGGATCCTCGACTTGAATATAGATCGTTGATTCATGGATGCAATTTCATTGATTTTTATGAAATTTTTAGTCAATCCCATTAAATGCCAATTCAATATTATTATGTACAAATAATTAATGATGAATTCATTTTTTTGTACTAAAATTCATAAAAAATAAATATATATATATATTACGGATATTTTCATGAGTTAATTTATTAATAAATGTTCATAGATTTAATTTTTCGATCAAATGAATGTTCAATTTATTATAAACGGTAGAAAAAAAATATTTCAGGCACTATTTACGAGGGTGAGATACGAGATGGAACATTTCACGGTCAGGGCTCTCTCTACTGGCCCAAATATGGACGTCTTGACGTTGTTCATTATCGTGGCGAGGTCAAAGAGTACAAATACACTTTTCACGATGGTTTCATCTACGATGAAAATAACTGGAATTACTGCAAATTTCCAGACAGACGGTTAGCTACCTAGATATATAGTAATATTATGTGGGCTGAATTTACGTGGACCTGACATTGTTTGTTTAACGAAAAAAATGAAAAATAATAAAATAAATAAAAATTTCTTTTTATATTAGTCAATTTGGTTTAGAATGTCCCATGTGCATGTATTCCTTTCGAACGTTCACACGAGCCGATATTTCACGAGGGAAAAAGACTTCCGCCTATAGAGCCAAAGAGACTCGAGAGTATTTAATTGATGGTAGCAAGTGAACAGCGATCGAAAGTCCCACGACGATGAGATTCTTTCGCTTATTATTAGATATTGCACACACACACACACACTCAGATTCTTTGCATACGCTAATAATCTCCCTGTCCTTGGGATCCTCTGTACCTTATATCAGAGAACAAAATAATAATAATAATAAATTTACCCCCACAATTTTTCGTAATTCGCGTGAAAGTGAAAACGCCTCGCTCGTTACGCGACAAACGAGATGCTTGACTATATTTTTATCGCGCATAAAATGCAGCATGAATTAATCAAGAG